>JACEFZ010017448.1:232500-602500 GCA_014155875.1 Cepaea nemoralis | reverse complement strand
CCAGCTAATAGAGCAATGCTGGCGAGAAGGACAAGTCCCACAGGATTTCACAGATTCAAGCATCATAACACTGTACAAGAACAAGGGCGATCAGAGCGACTGTAACAACTATAGGGGTATCTCACTCCTGTGTAATTTTGGGAAAGTATTTGCCAGAATTGTTCTGCACAGACTTCAAGTCTTAAGAGATCAAATCTACCCCGAATCACAGTGTGGCTTCCGACAGAACCGGTCTACCATTGATATGATATTCTCATTGCGACAAATGCAAGAAAAATGCCGTGAACAGAATCAACCACTGTTTATTGCTTTCATCGACCTCACAAAGGCATTTGACTTGGTCAGTCGTGAGGGTCTGTTCAAGGCACTAAAGAAGATTGTCTGCCCACCAACTCTTCTGTCCATTGTGGAATCGTTCCACACAGGCATGAAGGGTATAATCAAGTTTGATGGTGCAACTTCAGAAGAGTTTGAAATCAAGAGTGGAGTTAAGCAAGGTTGTGCACTAGCTCCCACCCTCTTTGAAATATAATTTTTCACTTCTACTGAAATATGCCTTTCGTTATCAGGATGGTGGTATATACATTCACTCATGCTCAGATTGCGGCCTCTACAATACTCAGAGATTGAAGGCCAAGACCAACATTAGGAGGGTACTGATCAGAGAGTTGCTTTTTGCAGATGATGCTGCAGTTACGATCCACTATGAGGAAGAATTACAATGTCTACTATCTGCATTCTTCAATGCTTGTTCTGAATTTGGTTTAACAGTTAGCAAAAAGAAGACACAGATTATGTCACAAGGTGCACATGGGGTACCATCAATCTTTATTGACGACGCCGAACTTGAGATGGTAGACCATTTTACATATCTAGGATCAGTGGTAAATAGCAAATTATCCCTAGCTCAAAAAATCAACATCCGGATTGGTAAGGCAGCAACAACAATGAACAGGTTAAGAAAAAGAGTCTGCGAGAACAGGAAGCTTACTGCCATAATAAAAGTCCTTGTCTGTCAAGCCTGTGTCCTTAGTACTCTTCTTTTTGGCAGTGACGCCTGGACAACTTATTCACACCAAGAGAAACTTTTAAACAGCTTTCATATGCGGTGTCTGCGAAGAATACTTGGTATTAAGTGCAAGACAAAATCATAAATACTGAAGTATTGGAAAGATAGGTTGTGTGATAGTATATTCCATGCTCAGTCTTCGTAGACTTAGATGGATAGGACACGTTAGGAGGATGGATGAATACCAAAGGACATCTTTTTTGGTGAATTACAGATGGGTAAGAGATCTCAGGGTCGGCCTCGACTACGATTCAAAGATGTGTGTAAGCGGGACATGATTGATACAGGCATTGATAATGCACAGTGAGAGCAAGTCGCTGCTGAACGTGTTGCATGGAGGGCAAATATCAGAAATGGAATAATGACAAAGGAGAAAATGATTGCAGATATGTCACACACCGAGCGTGTGAAACTTAAGATGGTGTATGATGGTGAAAATGACCATGTGTTCACATACATCCACTGTGGACGAACATTTACAGCGCGAATTGGCCTTATCAATCACATTCGCCACCGCCATGGTTTGTAGTTATTAAGCTTTTTTGAGGCACAATGTAACAAACTATCGTCTGTCAATGAATTCCCTAAATTCCCCGATTCAACACCATCCCAATAAGATACCCTCTGGTGATAAATCATCCCAATATCCCCTCAGGTTCTAAACCATCCCAGTAATATTTCCCCACCTTCCTGTTCAATACTATCCCAATAATTATTACTATATTATCCCCTGGTTTTACACCATCCCAATAATTATTACTATAATTTCCCTATGGTACTATACATCCCATTATAATAGTAATTATTTTTTTTTTCTCATCTCAATCACGATAACTGTAATTTTACCTCTGATTCAGCACTATCCCAATCATAAATTCTGTTATCACCCCCCCCCCCCCCTAGTTCCACACCATCCCAATAATGAATTATGTCATTTCTCCTCTAGTTTCACACCTTCCCAATCATGAATTCTGTCAATTCCCCCCCCCCCCTTTAGTTCCACACCATCCCAATCATGCATTATGCCATCCCCCCCCCCACCCATTTCTGGCTTCACACCATCCCAATTATGAATTCTGTCATCCCTCCCCCCCCCCCCCCCAACCCTTGTTCCACACCATCCCAATAATGAGTTATGTCATTTCCCCCTAGTTCCATACCACCCCAATCATGAATTATGTCATGTCCTCCCTGATTCCACACCACCCCAATCATGAATTATGTCATGTCCTCCCTGATTCCACAAAACCCCAATCATCACAGTTATTGTTGAATTACTCATTTGTTTCCAGGTTACTTTGATCCAGTCAAAGTTGTACAGTACTGGTATGACGAAGTCGAATATTATAATTATACCACAGGGGAATGTGATGAAGGGGAAGATTGTGGACATTACAAACAGGTAAGTGATCATTAGTGTCAGTAAAACAGAGGTAATGAATATAACCTAAGCAGAAAAAGAAAAAAAAAGTTTCATCTAAAATAACACCCCCTGAAAGAAGTAAAGAGCTTCAAGTACTTGGGAAGTATAATCATCAAATGGCAAATCGGAAGACGAGATCGAAAATAGATGCAACAAGGCAAATCATCTCATTGGACAAATGACACCAATACTAAAGAACAAACGCGTATCATTGGATACTAAAAACGCACGCTACAACACAATTTTTCTACCAATGCTACCAATGCCAAACCTGGATTATAACATAAAAAGTTAAAAGAAAAATTAAAACAACGGAAATGAGATTCCTGAGAAGAGTATTCAATGTATCAAGAAGAGAGAAAATCTGCAATGAAGAAATCGGGACTAGCCCTAGAACTACCAGGATGTTTTAATAACATTGGTTACCAATGGGGTACATACGGACGTAATCACTTAACCGATTTTAAAAATATTTTAGCATTTGTTAAAAAATATATTGCTAACAAAGTCATAAAATTTTTAACATATTGGAGCAAATTTAAGAAATGTGAAGAAAGGAAACTTTGACATTGGGGGGGGGGGGGGGGGGGGGGGTCCATTTGGACCCCACGGTAGTTCTAGGGCTAAAATGATGTTATAGCAGCTCTAGATTTCATTAGAAATAAAGTTTAGTTGCATATCCTTTATCGGACGTCGCAGTCAACCCCAGCATTTATTGACTGTTTGTTAATTTTTGACATGTTTACGTTCAGTAGTTTACCATTGCTTTCTGAACGAACTCCTCCCTAACTGCATCCCTGGTGTCCGCAATCATAATGATGCGGACACCAGGGATGGAGTTAGAGAGGAGTTATCTGGCACCACGAAGAATGTGCAGTATGAAGACATCATACGGGTGGAAGATGTTAAATACATTTTGAAAAAGGCAAAAGACACGACACCAGGGCCCGATGGGGTCAGGTATGGCCACATGAAGAGTTTGAGCGATGCAGACCTGGAGGAGATGACCGACTGCTTTAACCAGAGCATTAGGACAGCATCAGTACCGCAGGATTGGGTGCACAGCTATCTCATCCCTCTCCCAAAACCATTCAAGGATCATTCAAAGCTTAGCGGCTTTAGAATCATCACCCTTCAAAATACATTTGCGAAGGTTCTAGAGAAGATAGTCGCTGTCAAGCTGCAAGAGTTTTTGGAAAGCGGGAAGTTGCTTCCAAGAGGCCTGGGGAGCTACAGGCCAGGAAAAGATACCTGGTCAAATGCAGCCACTTTTGCCTTTGACGTTTATGAGGGGTTATAGAGTAGACAGGAAACGATGGCGGCAGCGCTTGATCTCGAGGATGCGTACAATAGAGTTAGATATGATATTTTTATGACCGCACTGATGGAGAAGGGGGGGTCAATCCCTGGTTGATGAACTGGATAGCAGCCGTCCTGCACTATCGTCGGGTTGCTCTCCGTCTGGGTGCATGGACCTCAGAGCCACATATTTTAACCCCGGGACTGCCACCGGTGCTCTTTAATGTGTATACGAGCAAGATTGCAAACCTAAAAGCATCAGGGGTTGGAAGAATACTAACATTTGCAGATGATATTCTTGCATATAGGCAGGGGAGAGATAGGGAGCAAACAGCCCAGGAGCTACAGGCGACAGTAGATAAAGTGATTGACTGGTGCACTGAAATGAGTGCTGTCATCCACCCGGAAAAGACGGCTGTTTTGTGGTGCTCTCTGGACAACAGGATAGTGAGAGTGGATGTCCCAAGCCTCGCGATAGATGGTAGAAATGTCAGCAGAGAGAACAAACTGAAGTATCTGGGAATCGCATTTGACAGGAGTCTGTCCTTCAAGGACCATGTGGAGACGGTTGTGACAAGATCTCAAAAGGGACTCATGCACTTAAAACTATGGCTGCAATGAACACAGAGCAGAGAATGCTTTTCACACTATACCAGCACTTGATCCTCTCAGTAATTGATTATAGATTAGGTCTGCTCACTGTCTCAGAGAGTCAGCTGGTGAAGTTAGAGCGCATACAGAACGAAGCTATGCTGGTCATTCTGGGATGCACTAGAGACACCCCAGTAGTGTGTATGCGTTACATCCTTGGTCTGCCGACTGTTGCTGGTAGGCTCAAGGTGATGCAAGCGAAGGCATACCTCAGAGTAGCTACAGACACAGACCACCAACTGCATGAGGCGCTGGACGCAGTTAAGGGTCAACTACTGATAAGAGGAAAATCATGGATGGCTCAGGTGAAGGATACGATCAGACAGGTGTGCCCCTTGGAGAACATTAGGCGTGGAGAGGAGTGGGTCAGAGTGCCAGCGGAGCAGTCAGACTTGTGCAGAGTTATAATCACATTAAACCGGGAATGCAGGGAGTGGCCAGCAGGGGCCATGGAAGTGGAAATCCAACAACTAATTCAAGACAATGCTCACTCGGGCGATGTGATCATCTACACAGATGGTTCGGTGTCAAGAGGTGAGAGAAGTGGCGGGGGGTTCATAGCCAAAGCTAATGGTCGACGTTTGAGGCAGGAGAGCCTGGCATATGATACCACAACATCCAGCTTAAGAATGGAGGTGGAGGCGGTCACTGAGGCTCTCCGCTGGATGGAGAATACGACACACACACATACGCACATCGTGATTGTAACTGACTCAGAAAGCATGCTGACGAGGGTGAGGACGGGCAGACTTCGTGCGGAGTGGCTTGCTTCGCTTCGGAGGTCACGGGTGACAAGAATCGCCTGGATCTTTTCTCCGGGGCATGCCGGTGTGCTGGGAAATGAACAGGCGGACAGATTGCTTGGCTCTGCAGAACTTGGTGGAGTATTGATACATGACAAGGCAGATGTGGTTGCGGCTTTGTGGGAGCACGTGCACACCTCGGAGGAGCAATGGATTACCATGGTCTGGCAGGAATGAGACAGCGAGGAGTGACGAGGGGATTTGGCTGACGCTCAACGCTCAGAGGAAAAGCGAGACGGACATATAATAAGATTGCTACTGGTACTATTAGTGTTGGAACTCTTCGCTGGCTGATGAGGATGGGGACGGAGCGCCTATGGGAATGCCCCGAGTGCTGTGATATCAATTCCTAGATCAATCAATCAATCAATCAATCAATCATTCTGAACGACCGGCACTCATACCATTTTTTAAAAACTAACACAGGCGGTCTGCTACCAAATCGCCCGCAGCTGTGTGTTTCAAACGCGGTATGCGGGATAGCGAACTGCGTCCGTAAGCCCTTTGCCACAGAGCTTGGACAACGACAGAAAAAAAAAGATTAAGACAACGGAAATGAGATTCCTGAGAAGAATATCCAATGTATCTAGAACAGAGAAAATCAGCAATGAAGAAGTCAGGACTAAAGTGGGGTTTATAGCAGCTCTAGATTTTATTAGACAACAACCAGTTACGTTGTTCTGCCACATAACTAGGCTATCAACAAACATAGTGTCTATATAAAGATTGATAATGAAGTAGGTCAATGTCAGCCTATTAAGAGAGGTGTGCGACAGAGTGTAACTTTTGTTTTTTAAAGAAATTTAGAAGATATGAGAGGAATCACCAATGGGGGACATAACATCAATTACATAAGATACGCGGATGATACATTATTGATTGCAAACAATGAACAGGATCTGCAACATTTAGTAGATGCGGTTGTTGCACACACTGAAAAACTACGATTAGTATTAAATTGTAGGAAGACACAGATTATGGTCGTCACTGGGAAGAAAGATATACCACAATGTAATAAACGGGTAAATGGCAATATTCTTAAACAAGTGTATCGGTACAACTATCTCGGAACAGCCATAACATCTAATAGGAGGTGCCTTGACGAGATAAGAATCACCATGGCGAAGGTAGCCTTTGTGCACGACGGAAAACATACTGACCAATAAAAAGATGTCAGTTGCAATGGAGAGAAAAAAAGTGCTGAAGTGCTACATAGAACCTGTACTTTTGTATGGATGTGAAACGTGGACAATGAGCAGACACGCTGAAAAACAACTAATGGCAGCGGAGATGTGGTTTATGAGGAAACTGCAAAGAATACCACGGACAGACAGAAAAAGCAATGAGCAAGTCCTACAAAAAATATTTTGGACACGTTATAAGAAGAAATAAATTAGTGAACCTTGGTGACAACTGGCAAGATTGAGGGGGAAAGAACAAGGGGAAAGCTAATCAGTAAATATCTGAATGGCTTGGCCACGTGGCATGGTTTGACTGGATATTGGCTGATTCCTTTTGTCTAAGATGTGAGATAGTCACAAACCAACTCCTTTTAGTTGTCTTTAACGATATGCACACGGGGTCTACACTGTTTCTTCAGCAATTAGGCGATGCCAGCCAGTTTTGTGCAAACAGAAAGATTTACTGTTACATTTGGAATTATCATGGGGATAGAAAGTGCTCCACATATGAACAATACATATGACTATGTGCTTGAAGTATTTTAGCCTAGGTAACTTATTCACTTCATATGATATATAACTCTGTAGTATGCGCCTGGCGAGATGCAGCCAAATATGCCTGCTGCTAACACCTTGCCATTTTGATAGTCGATAATTATTGTGCTTAAAAATAAACACATGATAACCTCCATAGCACAAAGCCTCGGCTGAATTGTAAAGACCATGTGTTCCTATGCAGCATGATCTCTCTCTCTCTCTCTCTCTCTCTCTCTCTCTCTCTCTCTCTCTCTCTCTCTCTCTCTCTCTCTCTCTCTCTCTCTCTCTCTCTCTCTCTCTCTCTCTCTCTCTCTCTCTCTGCGTGCCTAGTTTACTCAAGAGAAAAAGCTAATACCGATACATCTGGAACAAGACAAGTTGCAGAAGCTGCCGGATCAGCCATCAATGCTCTAACTGTCCACCTCTCGAAGTTTCCATCCTAGACTAGTTACCGACCACGAATTAGAGCCTGGTCTGCCCTGCCACAACATTTAGTCTTTATGTTGCATTTCCTCGCACCAGGCTTGTACCATCCCAATTGCGCCTAGAAATAAATCATACGCCTGTCTCCGTGGCTAAGGCAATGCGGACGCAATTCGTAAGCCCGTTTACCTGCGTTCGAAACACAGCTGCGACAGATTTGGCAGCAGACCGCGTTGCCCTAGGTTTTAACATGTTGTTAAGGGAGCCGGTCGTCCAGAAAGCAATGACAAACTACTAAACGTAAACTTGCCAAGACATCAACAACAACAGTAAAATGCTGGTGTTGAAAGCGACGTCCTGTAAATAGGATATGCAACAAAAAAAAATTATACATGGTTGTGGTATCTGTGATTATAATATTTACTTCCTCATTGGTGGCCCTTAACATACAGATTTTTTTTGTTTGCACATCCTTTACAGGACATTGCTGTCAACACCAGCATCTTTCAGCTGTATGTTGATTTCTTGGCAAGATTACGCTCAGTAGTTTGCCATTGCTTTCTGAGCGGCCGACTCACAAACCCCGTAAGTTATCGATGCGATTCGAACCACCGCTGATTCTTACCGTCATCACGTTAACCCACGAGAGTATACGAGATTACGGAGAAAAGTCATAACCTCTAAGCCACGAAGCCGGCTAACATACAGATACTTGATAATAATAACATTATTTATGTCCGTCACACAGGTGGTTTGGGCTGACAGCCAGTCTCTCGGCTGTGGTGTCAAGTTGTGTGAGCATCTTAGGGGGACTGAATATAATCCTGGATATTTCATCGTGTGCAACTATGGCCCCAGGTAAATTGTGTGCGGATGGAGTAGAAATAGACAAAAATCACCATTATCATGTGCCTGGCCAGCTGGCGTTGGTGATATTGTCTTTCCACAGATCTCGGCTCTTGGTGCTCTGGATCAACTCTGCTGATATATTCCTCTACCACGTCTCAGTCCATCCAGCATCATTTATCTTGATTTGTCTCTGCCTCTTTTCCCGCGGATCTTTCCTGCTGTCACGATATTCTCCAATGTCTCTCTTCTCAACACATGAGGAAAGAATGCTGCGTGTCTCTTTCTTGTAGTTGTATATACTGTTGTTAATGAATAAATTAGGAACAACTTGAAAGCAACGGAGATGTGCTTCATGAAAGAAATATTGTGAATACCTTGAACTGCCACAATACTCTCTTTCTTACATTCATTGATAGTGACTAATGGCATACGATACTTTTCATTTTCTAGAATGAAGCTTTTGCTTGACCTATTCTGCTCTTAATCTCTGATGTGCATTTTCCATCTAATGTTATAATTGCTGCCTCTAGCTATTTAAATATATATACAATAATAGACAAGTTATTATTTATTTAATTGCTCGCTGCTTTTGTTCCTTCTGTCCTTTCATCCATCCTCTCGCTTTTCCTTCCTCGCGACAATCGTCAGTGTCTCAATTGTGTGTAAAGTGTGGGAGTTTACATTCATTGTTTATGCTTACAACATTTATTTGACAATGTTTTTTCCCTATGTCAATGCACTACGCACTGATGAACGAAAGATGAGTGATTGGAAGGGCCGAATGTACGAATACGTGCCCAATTTGTTACCCTTCGAAAATAAAGTTTGTTCATTCGTTCGTTCCTCTGATTATTCTTTCTTTCCTTCATCTCTTTCATTTCCTCTTCTATGTTACTTCTGTGAAAGAGTGAGAAAGATGGAGATGGAGGAGGAAGGGAGAGAGAGAAGAGAGAAGGGAAAGAGAAGTATTCGAGGGAAATGATATGAAATAGTGTGAAGTCTAAGAGGTCGTTCCTCAGTCGAACTCTGCCTACAACGCACTATCTTTCGTAATAAGGAAAGAAGGAGAAAGAGAAGGAGATGATGAAGCAAGAAGAGAAAAGAAAGATGATGGAGATAAAGGAAGAGAGTAAGGAATAGGACAGATTTAGGTCCATGTTTCCGCATGAGAACGGTAGTCATTTTACTACCGCACCATCAATGTCTTGCAGTGTATGTTAGGTTATAGGAGAGATGTACAGCCCACAAGGTCTCTAAACTACTCTAACTTATATTACCTCAGACTGACAAGTTGAAATGAAAGGCAACTCAAAAGAAAATTTATTTTCTCTTACAGTATAACAAGGTGACAATCTACAACATAATCGCATAGAGTAACCAGTACATGCATTGCAGACACACAATGCATAATCAAATCTAAGATAGATAAGTACTAGGCAATGCAACCGAATACTCACAATAATGCATCACCTCACAAGGGAGAGGTAGATAATATAGTATGCTATGTTAGAGAAATGCTACCTATGACCACCTACTAACCGCATGAAGCATAGGACTAAGCTAGGAATTACACCGGCCTTTGTATATCTCTTAGTTATCGTTCAGTAGGCTGAAGTTGTCCAGTCGGGTTTAATGCCTATGTGAATGTTTTTTGTGTGCCTCTCTCCGTTGTGTTCGAGGGCGGACACGATTGCAGTATTGGGTGTCACAGTGACAACACATAGCTCAAGGTCGTGCCGGGAAGCCGAGGAGTTAGCTCATAATCTGAGATTTCCCGAGAAGATGTTAATGCGGGTACATGTTTTTTTTTTACTGTGAAGGGGCATGGCGAAGAATACATGTTAGAGTATGGTGTCCAGAGACCGGGCACACATTTTTTCAGAGCTGTTTCTGCGCCAAGATAATAGAGCATGATGGCCAAGGAACGGGAGCACATTTGTGTGTGTGTCAAGAGTTGTGTTGTGGTATGTGTTCGGATTGTTTTTATGGCCACTAAATATTGTGTACTTACAGCAGGGGCTGATTTATTTTTGTGTACATCGGCGGTGATTGTGAAGACTGCTACTTCAGGCTGAGGTTTCCTTGCGAATTGGGGAGAAGTGGTTGTTTTATTATGTGTGTGACCGGGCATTTGCCTTTGGTATCACAGGAATTGTTACAATGTTTTTCAGTTTCAAGAATGACTGTGCACTTTGATTTGCAGATGTCCTAGTTGGTAGCACCTGATGCGACACTAGATAATGATGCCACCAAAACCAGTAGTAGAATTTGGAAGAGAGTTCATGTACTTTGATATTTTTAAAGCAGCTTGAAAGTTCAAGCTCTGAACCCGATTTGTTTCGGCCCCATAAATCCTATCTCAACTTTCGTTGTTCGTTAGCTTTCTCAGGGTGAGGAATGCCAGATGTAATATATACTTTGGGTTCAAGCTATCAGGTGGACAACGGTGTACTTTGAAGGCAACAAAATTTATGAGTACAAGCGAGGTCAGAAGTGACCCGGCTGTCGGAAAAGAACGTTATACTCCGAATTTATGGCATTGGGAAAAGTACATGAACTCAGGACCATGAACCCCCAAAACAATGTCGTGACAGGGTGAAGGAGATTTTGGTTAATGATATGATGCAGAGTGAGTATGCAAATTAATCAGGGTACGCGAGATACGGATTGGAGGACCTTCGCGGGATGAGAGAGGGCATGGTCACGTGATTCCGGAAAGGTGCCAACTCAAGCAGGATATATACAAGAGAATCCGGTTAGTTTGAGGAGAGTGGAACAAGAGAGATTTGGCAGCAGGGTTCAAGGAGCCCGAGGGCTGGGCTCTGGCTCAGCCCGAAGGTGTGGGTTCGGAACTTCGGCGATGGTGATGTCCATATCCCAGGCTGTTTAGTGTCCAGGAAGACGAGGAGGTGGTATTGAAGACGGAAAAGATGCACATATCAAAGTTCCGCCTGGACCACCAGGAAAAGAAGATGATCAAATGATATGTGGACCAATTTATCTCAGGCAGATAGGCCTGACGGAATTGAACACTTAGTCTGAGGATCACAAAATGGCGTGCAAGCCGTTTGAGTAGGACTGCTAGCTAAAGGAACCGCTCATTAGTTACAGATTATGGCTAACGTCAGATAGGACAACCAATAGCCAGAGACACTGCGGTCGGAACCACACAGGAGACTAAGGTCAAACATGACTGGAAAAGTCAAGTGGAATCCACGACAAGCGATTGATTGGGCAGAGACAAATGAAACCCAGAAGGACAACCAGTCCGACTTGCCCGGGTAGACAGTTACCCGCTGAACAAGTTGGATGGGATCGAATTAACTCCCTGGGTAAATAGACTAATGGATCAATCAATGGATCACTGGGTTATAAATGGGTTATAAGTGTATAAATGGACTACCTGCGGAACGGTTATTACGAGATAGACAAAAGGCCGGTGGAAAATCTAGCTTTAGTTCTTTGCTTCATGCTGTTAGTAGGCAGTCATAGGTAGCATTCTCCTGATATCCAGTTGCATGCTATATTATGTAGATATATACTATATATGTAGATTGTCACTATGCTACTGTTCAGAAGGAAATAAATATATGTTTGAGTTGCCTTTCATTTCGACTTGTCAGCCTGAGGTTGTGTAGGTTAGAGAAGTTTAGAGACCTTGTGAGGTGGGCTGTACATCTCTTCTATAACCTAACATACACCGCGAGACATTGATGGTGCAATAGTATGATTAACTATTGTTCTCACGCTGAACAACGGACCCTAAATCTGTCCTACCCCTCCCTCTCTTCCTTTATCTCCATCATCTTTCTTCTCTCTTCTTGCTCCCTCTTTCCTTATTATCAAAGATAGTGCGTTGTAGGCAGAGTTCGAGTGAGGAACGACCCCTTAGGCTTCACACTATTTCAATCGTTTCCCTCACATCCTCTTCTTTCCCTTCTCTCTCTCCTTCCTTCATCCATCTCTCTCTCTCTCTCTCTCTTCTCTCTCTCTCTCTCTCTCTCTCTCTCTCCCTCTCTCTCTCTCTCTCTCTCTCTCTCTCTCTCTCTCTCTCTCTCTTCACTCTTTCACACTTCCTTCCTGTATAATTTATTGTATTATGAAAAACAATTGTTATATCCTTCTCATTGTCAGTCCAGTTCACATAATCGTCATGTCCCAGCCGGTAAGCCTAGACGGTTATTGTTCAACATCTCACACGATCACCAGAGTCTTGTATCAATTCAATCACTTGATCCCATCTTTTAAAAATCAAACTTTGAGCTACGTGAAGTACAAAGTTTATAACTTTGATTTGTCTTGTAACCATACTTTCTGATTCAGTTGGGTATCTCAGTGGTGAAGTGATCAAGCCGTCTGCCTCGCGCTCCGAAGGTTGTGGGTTCGATTCCGGGCTACATCTGTCGATTCACGAGTGCATTTTCTCGAAGGCTCCTGTGGGTCGTCGCTGGAGCTACAGAGTTCGTGCTTTGTGCGACGCTTTCGGCAGGCCGCCCTGCGGAAAGAGACGGAGCATTATTGGATGAAACCCGTGGCAATAAAGTCGATACTCTGGACTTTTAAGACTTTTTTTCTGATTCAGTTGTTTAATAATGAATCAATCAATCATGTGCCATCTCCATAAGGCTGGCAACTAAGGATTTCCAACACTGGGTTAAGTGGTAGTCTGATAGACTGCTGTTCATAGACATGCTGACTAATAAAAATATGTCATTGGGAACGAGAAAACGAGTGTTGAGATGGTACAATACAGGTGATACGTTTGTATGGATGTGAAGACAAGCTAAAATACATCTGATGGCTGTGTGGAGATGTGGTTGCTGCGGAAAATGCAAAGAATACCATGGACATACAGAAAAACCAATGACCAAGTCCTGCAAGAAACAAATGAAAACTGTAAACTGATTAGAGAAATTAGAAGTAGACAGTCACAATTTTTAGGCTACTCTATGAGAAGAAATAAATTGGAGAACTTGGTGACAACTATCAAGATGAGGGGAAGAGAACAAGTTGAAAGCAGAGAAGTAAATACCTGGATGGCTTGGCCACCTGGCATGGTAGAGACAAGAACACTAAGCTGATCCACGACTCTGGTGATTACGTGAGCTGACGAAACATGATCGCCCACGCTTATCAGCATGGCACGTGATGAAGGTCAGCATCAGAGCCGGTATGTTCACGAGGCAAAGCTTTTGTAGAATGTTGCTCTTATCACGGCCATCAGGAAGCTTCTCGATCCAGCACTTATTTCCCTATCTCATAACATTTGAATTCTGACAGTGTCTTTAATATGAGTCCACCGCTGTGTTGGTCGACCCCGGCCACTTCTTCCCAGAATCATGGCATGAGAATGAAGGTGGAAGCAGCCACAGCGGCATTCCGTTGGTTAGAGGAGACCACAGCAACACACATTGTCTTCATCATAGACTCAAAGAGTATGCTAAGTAAGGTGAAGAAAGGAATGTTTCGTGTGGAATGGCTCACCTCGCTTCAGAGGTCACAGATTGTGAGAAGTGAGAATGTTGTGGATTTTTTGCCCTAGCCATGCGAGAGTGCAGGGGAATGAACAGGCTGATAGGATGACAGGGAATGCACCTCCTGGTGGTAGATTACCTATGGACAAGGGAGAGGTGGTCGTGCGCCTGTGGGACCAGGTGGAGAAGGTGGGGGAACAGATTGAGAACCCGTATGTGGAAATGATGAAATTGCGGGATATTGGCAGGGGTTCTGGTAGAAACTCAAAACTGAGAGGGAAGACCAGGAGAACTTTTAACCAGATAGCGGTGGGAACAATTAGTAGTGTGACTCTTCGCTGACCGTTGAACCAGGGGACATAGCGCGTATGGGAATGTCCTGAGTGCAGTGATCTCGGTTCATAGCTCAACTCAACTCATGCCTTCCATTTCTGTGTTTCATTTCTCTTTCTTCTAAAGCACTGTGACATTCAATGTAAAGTCAGTTGCATGTCCTTTACAGGATGTCGCAATCAACCCCAAAAATTTCTGGTTGCTTGTTGTTTTCTAGGCAATTTTAACCGTTTGCCATTGCTTTCTGAATTATCAACACTCATAACGTTGTCTTCACTTGTGAGAACATAATGTGCTGTCTTCATTTTTGTGAACATAGTGTATTGATTCGTTTATGTGAACATAGCGTACTGTCTTCATTTGTGTAGACATAGTGTGCTGTCTTCATTCATGTGAACATAGTGTACTGTCTTCATTTGTGTGAACATAGTATATGTATTCCTTTGTATGAACACAGTGTATGTTTTCGTTTGTGAGAACTTAGTATATGTATTCATTTGTATGAACATAGGGTATGTATTCATTTGTATGAACATAGTGTATGTATTTATTTGTGTAAACATAGTGTATGTATTTATTTCAGCGGCAACTACCCTGGTAAGAAACCATATGCTATAGGAAAACCATGCTCACAGTGTCCAAAGGAGAAAAACATGTGTAACCAGGGCTTGTGTGATACGC
This sequence comes from Cepaea nemoralis, assembly GCA_014155875.1. Taxonomy (NCBI): domain Eukaryota; kingdom Metazoa; phylum Mollusca; class Gastropoda; order Stylommatophora; family Helicidae; genus Cepaea; species Cepaea nemoralis. Next base: position 587,777 of record JACEFZ010017448.1, on the reverse strand, counting down.
CTCAATAGAATGCGGAACTATAACATATATGTGCAGGGATTATGTGGTACGTCTCAATAGATTACGGAACTATAACATATATGTCCAGGGATTGTATGGTACGTCTCAATAGATTACGGAACTATAACATATATGTCCAGGGATTGTGTGGTACGCCTCAATAGATTACGGAACTATAACATATGTGTCCAGGGATTATGTGGTACGTCTCAATAGATTACGGAACTATAACATATATGTCCAGGGATTGTGTGGTACGTCTCAATAGATTACGGAACTATAACATATATGTCCAGGGATTGTGTGGTACGCCTCAATAGATTACGGAACTATAACATATATGTCCAGGGATTATGTGGTACGTCTCAATAGATTACGGAACTATAACATATATGTCCAGGGATTGTATGGTACGCCTCAATAGATTGCGGAACTATAACATATATGTCCAGGGATTATGTGGTACGTCTCAATAGATTACGGAACTATAACATATATGTCCACGGATTGTGTGGTACATCTTAATAGATCACGGAGGTCACGGGTAGCAAGCAACACCTGGATCTTTTCTCCGGGGCATGCTGGTGTGCTGGGGAATGAACAGGCGGACAGATTGGCTGGCTCGGCAAAACTTGGTGGAGTATTGATGCATGACAAGGCAGACGTGGTTGCGGCCTTGTGGGAGCACGTGTACACCTCGGAGGAGCAAATGGATCACCATAGTCTCGTAAGAATGAGGCAGCGAGGTGTGACGAGGGGATCTGGCCGACGCTCGACTCTCAGAGGAAAGGCAAGACGGACATATAATCAGATTGCTACTGGAACTATTAGTGTTGGAACTCTTCGCTGGCTGCTGAGGATGGGGACGAAGCGCTTATGGGAATGCCCCGAATGCTGTGATGTCGGTTCCTAAATCAATCAATCAATCAATCAATCAATCAATCAATAGATCACGAAACTATAACATATATGTCCAGGGATTGTGTGAAATAACTTGGAAGATTATGGAAATGTAACACATATGCCCAAGGTTTGCGTGGCATGATTTAAAGATTATGGAAATGTAACAAACATGCCTACGTTTGTATGGTATGACTTAAAAGATTACAACAATGTAACATATATGTCTAGATTTGTATGGTATGATGTAAAAGATTACAAGAATGTAACATATATGTCTAGATTTGTATGGTATGATGTAAAAGATTACAACAATGTAACATATATGTCTAGATTTGTATGGTATGATGTAAAAGATTACAACAATGTAACATATATGTCTAGATTTGTTTGGTATGATGTAAAAGATTACAACAATGTAACATATACTTATGTGTTTCTATGGTATAACCTGATAGATTATGGACATGTATTACATATGACCAGAATTTCTGTGATAAGTATGGGCAGACTTTAAGCATACCGATTTTTATACAAAACCCAAATATCTGGAATGTTATTAACTCTATCTTGTGAATAGGTTTTTATTTGTTTCACGGGATATTCATTGATTGCTTTCATAGCTAGATTTTTTTGTTTAAATTTGGTTCTGTAAATGATCACTTTCATTGCACTCCCGGATAAGTCCATCAGTGCTCTTCTCCTATAGATCATGTAAGGATAATCTTAACACAGCGCACAAACTCTATAGCACCAATCCAAATGTATGTACGTCAGAAAAACATGTTCTGTGAAAACTAATTTGGGGGTTGGTTTTCTCATTTCAAAGTTTAGCCTGGACCATTCAGCCTAATCTTTTCTATTTCCAACAGTAGCTGGGATTTTAACATGAACAATTTGCGCGCATAACCTTCTCGTTTTTTACTCTTATCTTATAAGAATAGACATCCTACCAACTACCAAAGGGCCAGGGGTCAGTATATCATTCTCAGGTTCCTCATTATGTTAAAATCCATGTAACCCCCTCTGTCGTGTGTCCACCGTGACGAGGTAGAGGGTTTGCGTGTTCCGATGACCCCAAGAGCTATGCCGACGGTAGCACAGCTACTGGTAGGGCCTCCCATGTCAGACAGGTCAAGGGAGAAGAACCAGACCAAGAGAGACACACACCTGGTGCCTTGTAGGTAGACTGGGGACAGTCAAGGACTAGGAAAAGCACCCCGAAAAATGCTTGTCGAAATCGGATGTACTGAGCTACAGGCTTGACAAAGCAGTGCAACGTAACTTAACCAATTTATGATGTCACAGATTAAAATGAATCAGTATGGTGCTAATCCCGTGAAGTTCCATCAGGCGGTGATAGTACCGGGCCCCCTGCCTCGAGGGGTCCACCCATTACTACTGGTGGTCACCTTCACATCTGCTGTGGAGTCATGGCACAGAGGAGTAGGTTAAGAGCTATTGCCAAACATCCCGGACACTCAACATACTACAGTGGAATGCTGAAGGAGTGTCTAACAAGAAAGCCCCCATAACACATCGTCTTCATAAAGATATAATAGATGTGGCATGCATTCAAGAGACACACCTCATCGCCAATCGCAGATTCTCAGTCAGAGGATATCAGGCCACACGTTTCGACCGCGAAGGACACAAAGGAGGCGTTCTAAAACTTACACGAAATACAATACCTTGTAGTGAAGTATCTGTGACTTCTGACAACCAACCGGAAATTATAGGTGTTGATGTAATGATAAAGGACGTGTAAATACGAATTTACAATCTGTATAGCCCAGCAGATAAGGACCTTACACTTTCAAACATGAAAATAACTGACACAAACTGCATTATTGTCGGAGACTTTAATAGCCGTTCAGAAAGATGGGGATACCCAGATACTCACAACAGAGGAGATGAAGTTGAGAACTGGAAAACAGACTCAAATCTCTATCTACTCAACAAAGCGGACGACACACCGAGCTTCACTCTTGAAGATAGTTTACCACTTCTACTCCAGACTTTGCTTTCTGCACAGGAGACATCCTCCACAAAATCTATCGCCATGTGCTTGACGAATTAGCAGGTAGTGACCACAGACCAATCAAGCTTGTAATGAATATGGAGTATGTTCCACAGGAGCAAAAGCATTTGCCTCGTTGGAATTACAAACGAGCTGATTGGGACAGATTTGCCATACTAACAGACAAATATTGTGAAAACATAAATACACGACATGGCAACATAAAACAAATGGTGGAAAGTCTAATGTTTTGCATATCCTTTACAGGACATCGCTGTCAACATCAGCATCTTTCAGCTGTATGTTGATTTCTTGGCAAGATTACGCTCAGTAGTTTGCCATTGTTTTCTGAGCGGCCGGTTCAGTTATCCCGCAAGTAACCAGCGGGGGTCGAACCGCTCCCAGCTCTCGCCCTGCTACGGGAAAGTCTAAACAAAGCAATAAATCAGGCGGCCACTGAGTCCATTCCAAGAGGAGCGAGGAAAAATTATAAACCATACTGGACTGAAGAGCTACAAATTTTGGAGGACAAAGTTGAAGATGCCAGGAAGACAGCAGAGAGAGAGAGAGAGAGAGAGAGAGAGAGAGAGAGAGAGAGAGAGAGAGAGAGAGAGAGAGAGAGAGAGAGAGAGAGAGAGAGAACAAACAACTGAAGCAAACATCTCTCTCAACGTCATCTCAGCCAAATATAAAAGAACAGTAAATCAAGCAACAAGAGATTGTTGGAGGGAAAACACAGAACACCTGAACTTTGACAGGGATGGAAACAAACTATGGAAACTAGTGAAAGCCGTGAGCAATGAAGGAACCAGAAACAAACAATTAATAATTAAACAAGGAAATGCCTGCCTACAGGGGGAAAAAGGCTGCAAATTCACTACTGGAACACTATGCTAGTGCAAACCACATTGATATTACAACCGAACAGAAGAAAACAATCAAAAATAAACAGACACATCATAGTAATACAGAGACAGCAGCAATATGATGGCAAATCGGAAAATGTAAGAAATCGAACAGGCAATGAATACCCTAAAAAAGAAGAAATCACGAGGAAAGGATGGAATCACAAACTAAATGCTAATAGGACAAGGCATTAAAGCAAAAAATTTCAAAAAAAATTAAAAAATTAAAACACAGAAACTACTAGAAGTCCTAAATTACAGCTGGAAGAGAGGTATAGTCCCACAGATATGGAAGGAAGCTATACTAATACCAGTCCCAAAGAAAGGAAAAGACATGGAAGAACCAAATGGCTATCGACCTATCAGTCTACTTAGCTGTGTAGGAAAATTAATGGAACGCATTATTAATGCCAGGCAAACATGACATCTGGAAGAAAACCAACTCTTAACACCACACCAAGCAGGATTCAGAAAGTACAGATCCACTGAAGATCAAATAACCTATATAGCTCAGGAAATAGAGGTTTTCTTCCAAGAGAAAAAGCACACACTAGCGGTCTGAATATATTTAGAAAAAGCATTTGATAAGTATAGAAGGAAGGACTGAAAGTAAAACTGCAAAAAATGCATGTTTATGGGAAAATGTACAAATGGATCAGCCACTACCTTGAGAACAGAACTGCGAGGAAAAAAGTACAAGGACAAACCAGCAAAAAGATGCTGTTGGAGCAAGGTGTCCTCCAAGGAGGAGTTCTTTCACCAACATTATTCCTAGCATATATAAATGACATCACGGAAAATTTTCCAGCCAGAGTACACACATCCTCCTTTGCAGATGACCTAGCCATATGGACAGCTGAAGAATATATTAGTACAGCTAACAGCAGAATACAGCAAGCCTTATTAGCGCTAGAGGACTGGTCAGCATCATGGCTATTGAAGATAAGTGAGGAAAAAACAACATGAACAGTGTTCTCCCTCTCAAATAAAACTCAGCAACCTAAGCTGGTATTGAATGGGAAAATATTGCGCCATGAAGAAAATCCAAACTATCTAGGAGTCACCTTTGATCGTCGCCTGACATGGAAGACACAGGTTGAGAAAAATCGAACATGAGCAAGACAAAGAATGGCAATTATGAAAAAGCTTGCTGGTACAACGTGGGGAGCAGATGAGGAAGTTCTCAGCTGGACGGGTGAAACCAGTACTGGAAAATGGCATCGCAGCTTGGGCAAAAGCAGCTAAGTCAAACTTTAACAAAATAAGTAGAGTCCAAAATCAAGGAATGCGAATCATAATTGGAAGCCTGAATCAACGCCTATTAACGAACTAGAAAATATCACTTGTTTACAACCAATGCAGGATAGAAGAGATAGTAGAGCCCAACAACAAACATAAATACTTAGAAGATCGACAGACCACCCCATGTATGAAAGGTTTAATGGTTTGGAAAGGGAAGACTGAAGCGTAGCAACTTTATTGAAACCGCAAAAGGAAAGATTAGGGCAGATCCTATACTTAACAAATCAACAGTCAAATCCATTTGCAATGCACACAAGTTCCCAACTTGGAGACAGCAGCGACTGCTTGAGATGATAGAAAACATTCCTGGTTTTGAGAAAAAGAACACTCAGAATGAAACCGAAAGAAGAAAGACATCCCTAAACTACATAAAAGAACATTACCTAAGTAATACTTATACATATACACACTCACATACTTACCTGACGAGATGCAGCGAAATATGCCAGGCAATAAATCGAACTATACATGGTTTGTGTCTTCGTTATTCAAATTACCTAAGTAGCAATTGGACCCATTCATATACAGATGGATCAGCCAAAAATTCAATAGAAAATGGAGGAGGACGAGGAATTCTCCTAAATTTACAAAATGGAGTGGAAAAAAAGTCAGTGGCAACTTGACAATTTTCAAGTAACTTCAAAGCAAAGGTAGAAGCTTAGAAAACTGCAGCAGAAATGCTCTTTATGGAGGAAAATAAGAGAAGTAAATAGCTATCTTCACAGATGCAAAGTCAGCTGTCTCAATACTGAAGAGCAGCACAGAACTATCTGACCTAAGAGCAGCACTCCATGGACAATGCCAGAGATCCCAAAAAGTTGTAATGCAGTGGATCCCATCAAATTGCAGTATATCTGGAAATGAAGAGGCTGCTGAGGAAGGTGAGGACAGGCAAGCTTCGGGCAGAGTGGCTTGCGTCGCTTCGGAGGTCACGGGTGGCAAGCATCGCCTGGATCTTTTCTCCGGGGCATGCTGGTGTGCTGGGGAATGAACAGGCGGACAGATTGGCTGGCTCTGCAAAACAGCGAGGCGCCGTCGTCATTATCATTTGGTGCTACGGCAGCTTACTCCATAATTAAAATGACGCATTGATGCTTGTCAAAATCAAGAATTGTTACTGGAGATGAAAACTGGATTCACTACCATGAACCGGGAACAAGAAATGGCGCCATCGCTCCTCACTGAAACCAAAGACGTTTCGCATGGAGCCACCTGCAGGGAAGGTTATGGCCATAAGGATGAACGAGGCGTTATTTTACAGCACTGTATATGAAGAGGGAAAACTGTCACCAGTCATACATATACAGATCTTCTCAGAAATCATCTTCGACTCGCAATCAAACCCAAACGACATGGACATCTGAGTAAATGTGTCCTTTGGCAACATGACAATGCTCGACCCAATATTGCCCATGCAATGGTTAAAACCATCGAAGACCTCAACTGTCAGTGGGCAAAACATATCCCCTACTCGCCAGACCTAGCCCCAAGTGATTTCACCTGTCCGAACAACTCAAAGAGTCATTGGGAGAAAATACTTTTCAGTCTGATGAAGAGGTACAGTAAGTGTGTGTGAGTGATAACACATGCGACCAAGAACATTTTTTTTCTGCAGATATCCAAGCACTTCATCAGCGCTGGAGGACTTTAATTGAACGCATTGGTGACTACATCGAAAAATTATACATTTGTTCTTTACTTTTTCAGACTATATTCTCTCTCTCTCTCTCTCTCTCTCTCTCTCTCTCTCTCTCTCTCTCTCTCTCTCTCTCTCTCTCTCTCTCACACACACACACACACACACACACACACGCACGCACACACACACACACACACAAGGTTTTCATTTGAAGCCCCCTCATACAATGACATATTTAAACAGTAGAACACTATAATGAAATGGAATATTTAAACGGAAGAATACTATAATGCAATCGAATAGTTAAACAAACAAGAATATTATAAAGAATTAAAAATTTCAACAGAAAAATAACTATAGTGCGATGGAATATATAAACTGCTGTGAAATATTTAAACAGAGGAATATCACAATGCAGTGTAATATTAAAACAGAAGAATGCTTTAATCCAATGAAATAATAATTTTAAAACAATTCAGAAGTACTATAATGCAACGAAATATTTACACAGAAGAATATTATAAACGCATTGGGAAATTTACTTACAAAAGCCGACAAAATATTCAAGAAGACCAAGAAATATAATAAGATTCTAAATTTTTGCTTGTCCATATTTTCTCAAACAAAAACACTATACTAAAGTTTAATCCTGAAAGTTTAACACATCACTGATTCATAATTCGTATTAATTTGTTTCTTTTTCAGCCACAGATCGGCTCAGATATCAGTTTGGCTCAGAACCCGGCTCCTGAAAACACATCACCTTCAAACCAGCCTTTTGTGTTTACGAACTATCCTGTCGTTGTTTGTTATGGCTGTACAACTAAAATAACCACGACTGCACAATTAAACTAATTACCATATGTGTACTAGTCAGGTGAACTAAAGATGTAGGAGATAATTGATGTGTACTAGTGAAGTGAAGTGTGAGTGTATGAATGCTGGAGATAAACTGATGTGTAGTAGTGAATGAACGAACGAAAAACATTTTCAAAAGGTTAAGAAGTGGGCACACAGGCTCATCTGACATTCCACCCTTCTCATCTTTCTGCCCTCATACATTATTTCATCAGGGTTGCTGAAGATACCACAATGTGTACTAAAATTGATGTGTACATGTGAGGTGAATTGAGACTGTAGAATGCTGGAGATAAATTGATGTGTACTAGTGAGGTGAACTGAGACTGCAGGGATGCTGGAGATAAACTGATGTGTACTACTGAGGTGAACTGAGACTGTAGGAATGCTGGAGACAAATGTATGTGTACTAGTGAGGTGAACTGAGACTGTAGGAATGCTGGAGATTAATTGATGTGTACTAGTGAGGTGAACTACAACTTTAGGAATGCTGTAGATACAATTATGTGCACTAGTGAGATGAACTGAGACTGGAGGATTGCTGGAGATAAATTGATGTGCACTAGAGAGGTGAACTGAAACTGTAGGAATGCTGGAGATAAACTGATGTGTACTAGTGAGGTGAACTATGACTGTAGGAGTGGTGGAGATAAATTGATGTGTACTAGTGAGGTGAACTGAGACTGTAGGAATGCTGGAGATAAACTGATGTGTACTAGTGAGGTAAACTGAGACTGTAGGAATGCTGGAGATTAATTGATGTGTACTAGTGAGGTGAACTGAGACTGTAGGAATGCTGGAGATAAATTGATGTGTACTAGTGAGGTGAACTATGACTGTAGGAGTGGTGGAGATAAATTGATGTGTACTAGTGAGGTGAACTGAGACTGTAGGAATGCTGGAGATACACTTATGTGCACTAGAGAGGTGAACTGAAACTGTAGGAATGCTGGAGATAAACTGATGTGTACTAGTGAGGTGAACTATGACTGTAGGAGTGGTGGAGATAAATTGATGTGTACTAGTGAGGTGAACTGAGACTGTAGGAATGCTGGAGATAAACTGATGTGTACTAGTGAGGTAAACTGAGACTGTAGGAATGCTGGAGATTAATTGATGTGTACTAGTGAGGTGAACTGAGACTGTAGGAATGCTGGAGATAAATTGATGTGTACTAGTGAGGTGAACTATGACTGTAGGAGTGGTGGAGATAAATTGATGTGTACTAGTGAGGTGAACTGAGACTGTAGGAATGCTGGAGATAAACTTATGTGTACTAGTGAGGTGAACTGAGACTGTAGGAATGCTGGAGATAAATTGATGTGTACTAGTGAGGTTTTTTGGAGGCATGTTATGAGAAGAAATGATTTGGAGAACTTGGTGACAACTGGTAAGATCGAGGGGAACAGACCAAGGGGAAGACCTAGAAGCAAGTACTTGGAAGGCTTGGCCTTGTGGCATGGTCGAGACAGAAACATGGAGCTGATCCACGACTCTGGTGATCGAGTGAGATGGCAGAACATGAACGCCCACGCTTACCGGCATGGCACATGATGAATGGATGGATGGACTATTAAGGTGAAATGAGGTTCTTTGCAGAATCCCACTCTTATTAAAAACTACCAAAAATCAATTTGATCTTTCACCAAATCCCCAAACTCATGCATTTTCTTGCCCAGGATGTCTTTAATGTTTTGTGTCCACCTTGATGTTGGTTTACCCCTGCCTCTTTTCCCAGGAACCCTGCCCTCCACTAATGTTCTTTCTAAACCACTGTGATGTTTAAAATGGATAAAGTATTTCAGCTTCTGAAACATGATGCTGTTTACGAGCCTGTTGCCTTCCTTGTTCAGATCTTGCAGAATCATTTGACAGCTAAAGCTATAATATCACTCAATCATCATCATCATGTGTCTTGTTGACTAGCATGGACGATCGTGCTTCTCCATATCTTGCAATCTCCAACAGCATGTTATGTTTTGTGTGTTGACACCCTTCCGTGCCATGACACAAGACTGCCAAGACTTTTCCCTCGCTGTCTGTATCTCTTTTTTCCCACACATCTTACCAGTTGTCACAATTTGTGTAAATTTTTATCTTCTCATAATAAGGTAAATGATTGATGACTGCCTCTTTCTTATGTTTATAAGTTCTCCCTCAAAACATTTAGATTATTCATTTTGGCTCTCCAAGAAATTCAGCACTCTTCTATAAAACCACATATCCAACGCTTCGATTAAATCATCTGTCATAAGTCGGGGTGCCCCACTGGCTAGATGAAAGTATTTTTCACTGGCGAGCAACCCCAAATAGTCAGAAACTGACTAGGGACAAAATGTATATGGCTGAACTATAGATTAGGCCCATGAATATCCAACGTACAGCTCTAAGTGGCTCGTTACAAAATTGAAATGAACTGTGCTGAATATTCGCCAAGGACTAGGAAAGAGAAGGTTAGCTAGGATAGATTTTTAAGTCTGAATTAAAGTTTAAAGACAACTATCCTAGTACAGGTTTTTCTCCCTGACTGCTCCTTTCCTTGGTGTGTAAGTGAACCCCCACCAATGTACACAACAACACGTATGCACAATTGGAAAAAATATAATGACAGAACTATGAGTTACAATACTACAACATTTATTTGCTAATCATAACAATAGACATAGGATGATTGTCAATATGAGGATGATGAAATCATATACATATTGATATTGATGACAAACATTACGTAACTTTACTTGTTACTCGATCTATCTGGATCTGTGGTCCAGATCCCCACTCTCCAGTAGACACACAAAAGAGAACAGCTTGCCGGTATTCTGACGAATCCTGTCAGTCCTGACACTACCTAGTCAGTAGTCTCTAGTCTTGAGATCTATAACATAGGTGCTCCTTGTGAGAGCTTGAAAGAAAGTCAAGAATGTGTTATATCTAGTTCTACATCAGCGCAATCCTAATTAAAACATATCATAACACAAACATATACAATGACCAGTCTGGCCAAGTTTATCTTCCAGCTCTACTGTGTTCACCATCCTCCTTCTCCCTACTGTCTTTAGTCTGGGACGGGCTTTTCAATTGTCTCACACGCCTGTAATGATTACATTTCTGCCGCCCCATGTCCATGTCGCTAATACAGAAATTCTGTGTCGTACAGCCGCTCCGTCCAATGTTAGTTTAGCAGCTCACAGGGTCGGTAATGGTATTATAATAATGCCTGATCATCCGGCTTACAAGCCGGGACCAGTAGCTGTGCCAGACTTCCGTGAATTACCCTCCACCATATGATGAAAAAGGTTTAGCACCATATACCCCATAACACTTGTGGGTAATGTCTGTACCATTACACCTCTGCTACAAATGCAATCGATGGTTAGTGTGCCAATGCGCACACCATAATATAACACTTCATATTGGTAGGCTTGCATATGACAAATCAATATACCAAACATGAAATACCCATAAAACATTAATTAAACTAGACATATTATGATACTTTAACATAATAGCATAATGCACTAGTTAGTTTGTAGGTATACGAAATGAGACGTATATACACAAAAAGAATATGTACGAAGCATATTCCTAGCATCGTATATTCATATGAAATTACACATACATACATCCAACATATCCGTAAACATTATATTACTTCAAGATGGACATCTAATGATACTCAACATAATAGCATTCAGGCATTATTAATGAGTACTAATATTGTATAGCTACAAAATGAGATATACAACAAGTCTAATTGAAGTGACCACACAGACCAGCCATATTTGCTGAGCTGCCCGGTTTAATCACCACTTAGTTACTGCTGTTGTAAGAATTAAATAAATAGTCAGTTGACTATATCTGTACAACAAATGCACACACCAAAACGAGACTAGTCTAGTTTAGAAAGAAATGGCAAGCATCTGCTACGACACCTCAAGTATCTCTAGACAAGACCTCCTTCCATAAGTTTCTACTTCTCAGAAGAGTAACACTTAAAGCACAATGATATTGAACACAGAACTTAGAAAGAACACTCAAGTAACCTACGCCAAAGATAGTTCTTGAAATAACCTAGATCAGATATAGACTGAAAGTTCATATGTCTAAAAGACTGTTGCATAGTTACTAAGAAATCCTTCCTAGAAGCCAACATAATAATCATGCATATGACTACAGACATTGAGCTGGCTGCCTACCTGTTCCTGAAGTCAGACTTAATCTAAAGGGAAAAAGTCTAGCAGGGGTTTTTATACCTAGCCTAGCAGTAGACACTTATCTCCCCGGAATTCCATTCATAAATTCTTCTTATCTCCTCCTGACGTTAATTGCAATTATCTCCAAGTCTGTCCAGTCATAAAAATTCTTTCTGCATGCACACTAGCCTTCACACCTGTGGGTCTGACAATTATTAGCCCACTGAGTCTTATCAGTGATTTCACACCTTGCGCCTCTAGTCTCTACCAGATGGGGTCAGCCATCGCGGTTGGGCGATTTCCTAGCTATTCTTATCAGGTGTCATGTCAAGGGAACAATTAGGTTCTCATGGTCAACAGCCAGTTTACAACTCTGTTGGTAAACCAGGTTTGCTTGCGTCATGCCTGGTTGGTTTTAATTACTATTCAGTCCCCTGAGTCTGCCCTCCCGTCTGGCTGGATTGATAACCTCTGGGGGTGACCGGTACTGGTGTCAAATTAACTTCCCAAATAGAAAGCCATTCCTGGTGGTTTGTTTACTTGCAGGTTTTGCAAGCTTACGTCAAGACAGTATAGCCTTGAATATAGAGAAAACGGTTTTGTTCGTCTGTTGATCCTCTACATGGCCCATCAAAAGTGAACCGAAAATTGTTCTGGGAAGAAAAGGCTGCCAATTCGTGACAGAGCTTTCCCCTTAAAAAAAAAGTTTCTGCCAGAAATCTTTTGTCAAAGCACGCCGTACATCCCAGAATAATGCCTAAGCACTCTCCGTTCTGTATCTGCCTAAAGGTTTCCAATATTCCTTGTGGCAGTGGGTTGTCCTGCATCTGCATAAAGACGTTCCATTTCCATACTGCCAGGATACTTTGGATAGGTCCTTGTACCTGGTTTTCGGCCGGGATTCCATGCAATAGCTTGGTAAAATCCGGTAATTGTCAGGAGGGTGTAATGTTACCCTTCTGGGAAAGATCACAATCAACGGGATTCTTCTACGCCTCTGGGCAGCAATTGTTTTACACCATTCACTCACGTGATTTACTCCTTTCAGCCGAGGATGTACCCGTAGTGAGGTCTTGCATAAGCTGGCCACAGCAAAGCTTGTCTCCTTGATATTCCTCCATCCTTTATAGATCCTTAACAGATCCATCAATAGCTTCCTTTTGAAAGGAATAATGTTACACATCATGGTCCCATGATATAAATTCAACTGGCGCTTTCCTCCTTCAAAGTCGGGCGTAACAATCGTCCCTCCTCGGTGTCGCGGTTTCTTCCCCTGATATTCAGTTAATGGGCTGAGCTTCTCTGCATTAGAGTTTCTTGTACAAACCGTGCTAGAAATTGGAAATTTAGTGTGCCAAGTTGTCCTGCTTTGAGAAATAACATAGTTACTCCAGGGCGATAAAGTGGTGTTACTTTTGAATAAAGTATCCACAAATAGCTGATCTACTCCTATCAAATCGACCTGACTGAAGGGTAGATTGAGTCCTAAGAGTGTTGATTCCAAACCACTCTTGACTTCTGTTACTTCAGGTCCCTGTTGCTGGAATTCCCTGATAACTTCAGCTATAGCGATGCTAGCAGTTTCTACCTCCATCTTGTGTGAAGAGTTTTCTTTGCTAGTAACTACAGACAATGTTGTCTGCACAAAACCAGAATCCATATTCTGGCTCCTAACAATTCCCTGTGTTTCCTGAGTCTCCGAACTGGTATACTGTAAGATAACAACTGGAAATGTTTCCTGGTCTGGATGTTCCTCTCTGGTCCTGCTTTCATGGGCTAAGTCCAGTTGAGGTAAATCCTGTGGTGGGCTGTCCAAGCAATCCATCACGATAGGTAAATGATTTGAACTGAGATCTAGTGTCTTGTCCTGAGCTGCAGCCTTAAAGATCACAAGGGGTTCCGGGTCGTCCTTCATCCCACTGTCAGTCAAATTTAATCCCACTTCTTCCTCGTCTGGGCTGAAGGGAATACTAAAGTCGGTTACCTTTCGATCTCCGACCTCCTTAAAAGATGTCCTCAGGTCCTCTTCCTCTTGAGTTTCACCTCTGGTTGAAGTAAAATGAGATTCCTGGGAGTCTTGTACTGGCGGACCAGTTAAATTATCTGAACTGATAATTAGTGATTCTTCCCGCATTGCAGTAATGAAATTCACCTGGGATTCAGTTACTTTCATCCTCCCTATTTCAGTCAGATGTAATTCCACTTCGTGATTCTGTGAACAGAAGGGAATGTGAGAATCGGCTAGGTCTCCGCCTGCGACCTCATTAAAGGTTGTCTTCAGTTCCTCTTTCTCTCGAGATTCATTTCTCATAGAAGTCAAGTGGTTTTCCTGAAGGTCCTGTACTGGCGAACCAGTGAGACCACAATTTCCGTGGTGCAAACAGTTATCACGTTTGTGACTGTTTGAAATGCCTTTGGCACGTTTTTTCTTCCCTCTTTTCCGTTTAGGACAGGGTCGAATGAGAACCTGTAGTTCCCGGTCCACTAACTCTGATTCCGCAGTGGTTGGCAAAGATGTCCCTTCCTTCCTGGTTGGGTGAGCATCCATATCTCCTACCTTATATCCCGCTAGAAAGGTTAGCTTCTCTGCATTGACTACTTCCATATGCTTTATATTAATCTCTGCTTCTTCAGTTTTGCTACGCTCTTTTGCTTCAAATAACTCATCAATTGTTTTATTCATCTGTTCCTCCGCCATGTCCCACTCTTTCATCTCATCTCTGATGTATATTTCTAATTGTTCTCCTGTTAAGCCCTCTATTATGCCTAACCTTCTCGTGGACACTAAGTAATCTGTGCGCGCCTTCAGATAATCTAGATCCTGGGAAGGTGAGTCCATATTTGCTAATGGCTATATTCAGGTAAGCTCTTATGTATCTATCAAAATCAGAGCTAAGCTAGAAAGACAAGAGTGAACCAATGACAGCAGAACCTAAACCAATGTGTAGAGTTTAGCCTCAGCAGTGAAAGACAACTGAAAGTAATATTCAAGTAGTTTCTGGCGACCGCAGAGAAGTAAGTGTGAGAGACATACTACACAGTAATCAACGGATACTCACGCAAAACTCAGGTCCTGTATGACATCACACTGATGTTGGACAACAGGATGCCTTCATCCGACATACAGGACTTCGCTTTGGAGCTCAAGCCAACGAACACAAGCAAGCAATAGTAATATTTACCTAAATAAATATTAAAATGCACTACATACATGTCATAATGAAAATGGCATAAGTAAGCATAAAATGGCAAATCAGTCAAGCAGTTAAATCATCAAACACATCAATGTAAATATGATTAAAGTGATCAGTTATCATTAAATGATGAATGATACACTAAATGATAAGAATTAAAATACTTATCAATAAATGATAGATGAGGTAGTTCTCATAAGTTCTTATCTGTTATACACTTTTGAAAAGTTATATCTATACTCTGTAACTTCCTCAACTAAAATTAGCTACATCTGATGGTAGTCTATTTTGATGACTGAAGATTACAAGAGTTAACTTTTAAAATCGTATGTCTAGGGTCTAGTACCGGAGTCTATTGAAAGCGAGAAGTCAGAATTCAAATTCCAGACGAGAAGCCCAATCAGTAGGATTGGGTTAAAATTAAATCCCGGAGACGAGACACCAATCTATCATAAGTCGGGGTGCCCCACCGGCTAGATGAAAGTATTTTTCACTGGCGAGCAACCCCAAATAGTCAGAAACTGACTAGGGACAAAATGTATATGGCTGAACTATAGATTAGGCCCATTAATATCCAACGTACAGCTCTAAGTGGCTCGTTACAAAATTGAAATGAACTGTGCTGAATATTCGCCAAGGACTAGGAAAGAGAAGGTTAGCTAGGATAGATTTTTAAGTCTGAATTAAAGTTTAAAGACAACTATCCTAGTACAGGTTTTTCTCCCTGACTGCTCCTGTCCGTGGTGTGTAAGTGAACCCCCACCAATGTACACAACAACACGTATGCACAATTGGAAAAAATATAATGACAGAACTATGAGTTACAATACTACAACATTTATTTGCTAATCATAACAATAGACATAGGATGATTGTCAATATGAGGATGATGAAATCATATACATATTGGATCAGGCTTCCGGTTTCAAGATGGCGACGGACGGTCGTGTTGTTTTGTGTTCGTTAACTTTTTCGCGACGGGGATGGATTTATTCATCTCTGGCGTGTAATTGGTGTGCCAGGATGTAAAACCAGGAGTTTCTACTCAAGATCTGCGCGGGTGCTACGGAGTTCGTGCATCGAGCGAAGCCATCCTTGAGTGAATTTTCAGCAGCGTGTGTGGTTCAAATCAGTCTGTGTTTACGTTTTTTCAACATGGCGGAACAACGTGTGTTTTCCGATGGGCCAGCAGTCAACATAACGAAGCGGCGTGGTAGCCGCGCAGGGAAAAAGAAACAAGGTAAGCGCGGAGGTTTGAGGCGTTTTAGACTCAAGTGTCACCGTCTAGGACTCAGGAACATCCGTATTCTATATTGGAACTGTGCCAGTGTAAAACAACGGGGCTCTATTTTAGAAACCCTAGTTTACAGGAACGACATTGTAGCACTCCAGGAGACGAGACTGGGCGATCAGCTACTCCGAATTGCCGGCTTCAAATGTTTCTACAACAGACGACATCTGGGAACGGCGATTCTCGTTCGCGACAGCATGGTGGCGTCAGAGCTAGACATGTCCAGTTGGGACAGTGACGATATACAAATACAGGCGTTGAGAGTTCATTCCAGTATACCATTCGTGTTGGTTAATGTTTATGCCCGCAATGCGAGTATGGACGCCCAGAAGTGGCAGTGCTTAAGTGGCATATTGGGCCAAGAGAGAAATGTTATTTTCTGTGGTGACTTCAACGCTAAGGGCAGAGCATGGGGAAACACTTCCTCCAATACACAAGGGGAGGAGCTCGAGACTGCACTGGAAACCATCGACCTGGTTTGTATTAACAGTGGCTGTGTCACCAGGACAGCAAGCCGTCCAGGCGATGAGGACAGTGCTATTGATCTGGCGCTAGTTTCACCTTCACTCACTACAGTGTGTAGATGGGGTGTCCTAGGACACCATGGCAGCGACCACCACCCGTGCAGCATATTGGTGGAGAAAGGCAGAACCAGGCAGCACAAGCTAAAGGTAAAGACGTTCCAGTATGACAGTACAGGGCAAGATGTGGTGAGTAAAATAAGACGTGACAAGCGCAGAACGTTTCAGGGCAGGAAAAAAAGCTGGGAGCAGCCACCGTGGTGGAGTTTCGAGGTGGAGAAGGCTTGGGTGGATAAGCGTAGTGCTGTAAGGAGATGGCAAAATGCCAAGAAGAACAGAGCTGGTCATCCTAGTCCCTGCTTGCACTTAGAAAGAGAGATGCACACAAAAGTAAGCTATTTCAAAAAACTGGTCAAGGTGGTTAAAAGCGAAAAATGGGCAGAGGTGTGTCAAAGAGTAAGCACAGACAAGTCACTGAAATTGTTCTGGCGACTACATAAAAGCATGAGTGGTGTAGTCAAGAATAAGAGCATTTCAGACTTCCAAGGTGCTGACCTCACCTGGCAGAGGACTGACGAGGACAAGGGCAAAGCCCTCTTTGAACGCTACCTTGAGCAGGGCAACCAGACAGACATGGGAGGCCGAAATCTGGCCAAGGAGGTCACCTCAGACAGATGCAAGGCCCAGAACACTTCGGAGGAAGACACAGTGACAGTGAAAGAAATCAAGGCTGTGCTTCGACGATCAAAAAACAGTGCTCCAGGTCCTGATGGCATAAGATACGACGACATAAATAGGTGTACCGACAATGAGCTAGAGAAATTAGCAGACATGTACAACAACAGTATAGGGAGTGCTAGCATCAAGGAGGAATGGTTACACAGCTATCTGATTCCCTTGCCGAAGCCTGACAAAGACCACAAAAAAATTCAGGGATATCGAATTATAACCATGCAGAATACAATAGGCAAGCTGCTGGAGAAGGTAATTGCCAGGAAAATATCAAGCCAACTAGAGAGGCAAGGTGTTTTCCCACCTACCCTGGGTGGGTACCGTCCAAAAAGAGAAACCTGGACCAATGCAGCAGTCTTTGCCCAGGATGTCTATGAAGGTTTCCACGCAGGCACTGAAACCGTTGCTGCAGCGATTGATCTTGAGGACGCATACAACAGAGTACCACTGGATTTTTTAATGTTTCAGCTTCTTGAACTAAACGTAAGTCCATTCCTCCTTAGTTGGATCGCTGCAGCCCTCTACCAACGGAAAGTAGTTTTTAGATGTGGCAGTTGGACTTCGGAACCAACAACAATATATCCTGGCCTACCACAGGGATCGCCATTATCTCCGGTACTGTTCAACGCCTACACAGTGAGAATCACCAGTGAGCAGATCACTGGACCTGGCAGGACATTGTCGTATGCCGATGATGTTTTAGTGTATCGTCAGGGTAAGGATAGAGAGGAGGTTGCTGTGGAACTACAAACCGAACTCAATCGCATAAGTACTTGGTGTGATGAAGCTGGGGCAATGGTCAACCCAACAAAGGCAACAGTGACTTGGTTCTCGTTGAATAATCATATTGTCAACAATCCAACACCAACTGTAATGCTGTGTTCAGAGACGGTGGAAAGAACGCAGGCAATGAATTACCTGGGAATACGGTTTGATCGAAGCCTTGCTTATAATGTGCACATAGACCAGGTGATAACAAAGGCCAAGCGGGGTTTGGCAGCGATGCGGGTGATGGCGGCAGCAAACTGTGAGCAGCGCCATCTATGTCTTCTGTACGAGGGGCTGGTCATGTCTGTTTTGGAGTATGCAATGGCAATCCTGACTCTCAGCCATAAGCAGATAGAAAGGATGGAAAGGATACAGAATGAAGCAATGCGCATTATTCTTGGATGTACAAGAGATACAGCATGCAGGGCGATGCGCTACCTTCTTGATTTTCCAACCATTGAAGAGAGAATACAAGTTTGCAGGGCACGCGCCTACCTCAAAATTAACGCAAACACACAACATCCACTGCATAGTGAAATTAGGAAGGTGAAGGGCAGCAGGTTAAAAAGAGGACGGTCGTGGATGGGTCAAGCCGAAGACATTCTTCAACAGGTGTGTTCACTTGAGGACTTAGAACCTGGCGAGGAGTGGGTGCAAGTGCCAACAGACTTCTGCACATCCTTTTCAGTTTGCATCCAACTAGATAGAAAATGCAGACAAGAAAATCCGGCTGCTGTTGAGGCTGAAGTACAAGCGTTGATTTTCGAGAATTCGCTAGACGGTGACGCGGTCATCTACACAGATGGGTCGGTCGTCCGACATGTGAGAAGCTCATGGGCCTTTACAGCTCGGGCCGGAGGGAGAATTGTGAAGGAGGACTCTGGTGCTTTCACTGAAACCACAAGTAGCCTGACCATGGAAGTCATGGCAGTAAGTAAAGCAATAACATGGCTCGAGACACAGACATTCACTAGGGCTTGTTTCCTTAGCGACTCAATGAACATGATCAAGAGGATAGAGGAGGGGTCGATCCGAAGAGAGTGGTTGCTGCCTCTGAAGCGGTCTCGGCTGGCAAAGATTAGTTTCATCTTCGTGCCAGGTCATGCGGGAGTACAAGGAAATGAGCGGGCTGACAAGCTCGCAGGTGAGGCTACTGTGGAGGGCGGACGCGCCATGGACCAGGCTGACATTCTGAATGCTCTACGAGAAGTGAGACTTTTGCGAGAACCAAGTGATGACTGTGAATCTACAACAATGGCCAGACTGCGGGAGCAGCAAATTAAAAGAGGGGTGGCCAAACAAGAACACTACGCAGGAAGCCAAAGAAGATTGATAAACCAACACAGAACTGGCGTCGTTAGCCGCTACACGCTGCGGGATTTGCTGAGGAGGGGATCCGAGCACTTATGGACTGAATGGTTCGATGTGCAACGAGGATGATCTGTCGACTAACTAACTATATACATATTGATATTGATGACAAACATTACGTAACTTTACTTGTTACTCGATCTATCTGGATCTGTGGTCCAGATCCCCACTCTCCAGTAGACACACACAAAAGAGAACAGCTTGCCGGTATTCTGACGAATCCTGTCAGTCCTGACACTACCTAGTCAGTAGTCTCTAGTCTTGAGATCTATAACATAGGTGCTCCTTGTGAGAGCTTGAAAGAAAATCAAGAATGTGTTATATCTAGTTCTACATCAGCGCAATCCTAATTAAAACATATCATAACACAAACATATACAATGACCAGTCTGGCCAAGTTTATCTTCCAGCTCTACTGTGTTCACCATCCTCCTTCTCCCTACTGTCTTTAGTCTGGGATGGGCTTTTCAATTGTCTCACACGCCTGTAATGATTACATTTCTGCCGCCCCATGTCCATGTCGCTAATACAGAAATTCTGTGTCGTACAGCCGCTCCGTCTGTCATATATTTTTGAAGGGAGTGGGAGATCACTGTAGTGCATGCCCCATCTCTAACAAAAGATGTAGAGCCCCATCCTCTTCTATCTTCAATAACCCCAGAATATGAACCTTGAGTTATCTGCAGGCCTCGTTCTTTTAAATTATTGTCTAGGAGATATAGATTATGGCCCTGGTAAGAATGGTAATTACTAAGTGGGAATCTGCCCCTTCTCCAATGATTCTTTAGCTCTGGAGCCCCCTTTTAGTTTATCATTATGAGTTAATTTATCTTTTAACAATCAAACACATAATCAATCACATTAGATTTTGACAACATGATGCACAAAGAAGTAGTTGACAGATAGGTTTGAACTTGACAAATTAACAGAAGGTCAATTCATGTTAATCATTTATTGACTGGCCCGAGCCTTCTGGTCAGTACATACATCTCTATTGTGCTTTACACAAAGTAATAGAACAGTTGCACATTGGACCATTGTCCCAGACAATCAATAACAAGCATCAATATATGAAATGTCAACAAGTGTGAAAACATAGTAAACATTTTGATGTTGTACATATTAAGTATGATAGTGGTGTCTCAACCATAAACATTATCAGTTTTTCCTGAAATTGGGTGTGGGTTCGACCAAGGAAAATGTAACCTGGTGACTGGAAGATTAGGTAAGCCAGGGTCCATTGACTGATGGATCCACGTCAGGTCTGCCCGTATAGCTCCACTGAAGGCCTCCCCATGCTCTGCTCATAGCGAAGTCATCCTCCATCTCACTTGTGGTTCATCCTCTCTCGGCTTCCCTCTCTCAGGTCTGATTTAGGTGGTTAGTTTGCTGATGTGTTGGGTGGTTGTTGGTATGTAGCCACCAAGATCACTGATGAGTATTCACATAAATATATACAATCCTACCAATACAATCTTTTAAAAGTAGGTAAAAGAACCTAAATTCCTGAAGTAGGAACTAGTTCCCCTCCCCCTCTTTTTTCTCTCTAAGCTAGTGTTGGGTTAATTTGGGGTGGTCAGAGTTTATCACACTGTGTACGCCTTGTATCAACTTGTTCCTGCTGTATGTAAATCTTCATTTGACCTGGGGTCAGTGAACGTGTACAGTGAGACAATGACAAGAGTGAGAAGGTGTCAAGATGCATGTAAATAAATGACATACATTTATAACATTTCTTCTACTCAATGGTGTTCACAATGTGTATAAATAATTCTCTGTGTTTTCCCAATTAGCTTCTTCTTCTTCTTGTGTCTAATAACTCTCTTCCATTACCTGTTGTTATTGTGATGTTGAGTGTTGTGTTGTGTGGTGATGAGTGGTGATGAGTGGGGTTGTGTTTTAAGTTATGTTGAGTAATGAGTTAAGTTCACTTCGCGTGGTGGTGTTCCGCGAAGCACAACTTTCTCATGTATTGCAGTTCCTAAGTGCTCTTATCTAATTAAATTTGACATAAATATAAATATTTATTTCGCCAAACCCTATTATTTCTATAGACAAAGGAGAAAGGAAAGATTGATTTCACCTTCAGCTTTCTAGATTGTAAATAGGCATAGATAAGTCTGTTTTAGAACAAGGCACTTGTTCTAGTACACGAACTGTCATTTCAGCTGTAGACAGTGATAGCATCCTGTTTCTGGTGAAATGCACAAGATTGCTTTCAAATCATCACCTCTCACAGTTGTTTAGAATAGAATGTAATAGTGTACTGCACTTCTTAAAGTTAATAATTATCTCTAAGAATATCAGAGATTGTAGTTTCATCGAAGAGAATATTCTGGCCGGGAATGGCTTTGCGTCATTAGAATCTACAGTCGAGCATTTTTACATTTCTGAGGTTTTAATTAATAATCATACATTTCAATTGACATCACAACATGGGTTTACGTTACTTGACACTTGATACATCGGGTTCTTAGTCTAATCAAGGGCCAACAAACGTACCTCGGATCCAGACTTTTGCCTTGTCCATTGAATTTTTGATCACACACTCTTCTCACCTCCGTCCATGGAGCGAATTCAGACAAAAGTGCGGCTGATTAACATTTCTGATGAAATGGGGATATATGTTAATTATGCACTGGCGCGAAGGCGGGTCAGGTGATTTTCTCATCCAATGATTTTCCGAGCTTGGTCTGATGAAATCCTTCCAAGAATCCACGTCATTTGTCACCTGTTCAGTTCCAGTTTCGATGTTAAGTTTTAAGTCCCAATCTCCAATTGCGTTTGTGAAGTCAATTTCTTTTAATGTTGTTTCCTCTTTTTGCGGCATTTGTTGATAAGATGAATAATGTTGGCTGCGTTATGCCACACCGTCCAATGTTAGTTTAGCAGCTCACAGGTTCGGTAATGGTATTATAATAATGCCTGATCATCCGGGCTTACAAGCCGGGACCAGTAGCTGTGCCAGACTTCCGTGAATTACCCTCCACCATATGATGAAAAAGGTTTAGCACCATATACCCCATAACACTTGTGGGTAATGTCTGTACCATTACACCTCTGCTACAAATGCAATCGATGGTTAGTGTGCCAATGCGCACACCATAATATAACACTTCATATTGGTAGGCTTGCATATGACAAATCAATATACCAAACATGAAATACCCATAAAACATTAATTAAACTAGACATATTATGATACTTTAACATAATAGCATAATGCACTAGTTAGTTTGTAGGTATACGAAATGAGACGTATATGCACAAAAAGAATATGTATGAAGCATATTCCTAGCATCGTATAATCATATGAAATTACACCTACATACATCCAACATATCCGTAAACATTATATTACTTCAAGATGGACATCTAATGATACTCAACATAACAGCATTAGGCATTATTAATGAGTACTAATATTGTATAGCTACAAAATGAGATATACAACAAGTCTAATTGAAGTGACCACACAGACCAGCCATATTTGCTGAGCTGCCCGGTTTAATCATCACTTAGTTACTGCTGTTGCAAGAATTAAATAAATAGTCAGTCGACTATAATCTGTACAACAAATGCACACACCAAAACGAGACTAGTCTAGTTTAGAAAGAAATGGCAAGCATCTGCTACGACACCTCAAGTATCTCTAGACAAGACCTCCTTCCATAAGTTTCTACTTCTCAGAAGAGTAACACTTAAAGCACAATGATATTGAACACAGAACTTAGAAAGAACACTCAAGTAACCTACGCCAAAGATAGTTCTTGAAATAACCTAGATCAGATATAGACTGAAAGTTCATATGTCTAAAAGACTGTTGCATAGTTACTAAGAAATCCTTCCTAGAAGCCAACATAATAATCATGCATATGACTACAGACATTGAGCTGGCTGCCTACCTGTTCTGAAGTCAGACTTAATCTAAAGGGAAAAAGTCTAGCAGGGGTTTTTATACCTAGCCTAGCAGTAGACACTTATCTCCCCGGAATTCCATTCATAAATTCTTCTTATCTCCTCCTGACGTTAATTGCAATTATCTCCAAGTCTGTCCAGTCATAAAAATTCTTTCTGCATGCACACTAGCCTTCACACCTGTGGGTCTGACAATTATTAGCCCACTGAGTCTTATCAGTGATTTCACACCTTGCGCCTCTAGTCTCTACCAGATGGGGTCAGCCATCGCGGTTGGGCGATTTCCTAGCTATTCTTATCAGGTGTCATGTCAAGGGAACAGTTAGGTTCTCATGGTCAACAGCCAGTTTACAACTCTGTTGGTAAACCAGGTTTGCTTGCGTCATGCCTGGTTGATTTTAATTACTATTCAGTCCCCTGAGTCTGCCCTCCCGTCTGGCTGGATTGATAACCTCTGGGGGTGACCGGTACTGGTGTCAAATTAACTTCCCAAATAGAAAGCCATTCCTGGTGGTTTGTTTACTTGCAGGTTTTGCAAGCTTACGTCAAGACAGTATAGCCTTGAATATAGAGAAAACGGTTTTGTTCGTCTGTTGATCCTCTAGATGGCCCATCAAAAGTGAACCGAAAATTGTTCTGGGAAGAAAAGGCTGCCAATTCGTGACATCATCTATAAAACCACATCTCCAAAGCGTTGATTAAATCTTCACCTGGGAAGGTTTGCCCGGTCAACAAATGCCCGCAGAAGTCGGATGTGTCAACCTAAAGGCCAAGTATCGCAGCTCTGCTGTAAACTGGCACAATGCAATCACGTCTGAAAAACACATTCCAGGTGAACGCAGAAGAAGAAGAAGAAGAAGAAGAAGAAGAAGAAGAAGAAGAAGAAGAAGAAGAAGAAGAAGAAGAAGAAGAAGAAGAAGAAGAAGAAGAAGAAGAAGAAGAAGAAGAAGAAGAAGAAGAAGAAGAAGATTAAATTTTCTATAAAACCACAGCCGGTCTCCCTGGCGTAGAGGTTAACATCTTTCTCAGTAATCCCGTATATTCTCGTGAGTAACACAGCTGCGCGAGATTCGGTAGCGGATCGCGCCGCGTTGGTTACTTACGGGGGTATGTGAGCCGGTCGCTCAGAAAGCAATGGCAAACTACTGAGTGTAATCTTGCCTAGTACATCAACAGCAGCTGAAAAATTTTGGTGTTGACTGCAACGTCCTGTAGGGGATATGCAACATTAAAAAAATGAACATTTATCAGGTTCCAGCTGTATCGGCCGATTTGTATCCACATTCCCTGCACCACTTTACTTTCCTGACCTCAGCCACTCATATCCAGTATTGAACAGTGTTGGAACTCTTCGCTGGCTGCTGAGGATGGGGATGGAGCGCTTATGGGAATGTCCCGAATGCTGAGCTGTCGGTTCCTAAATCAATCAATCAATCAATCCAGTATTGAATGCTGTAAACCGTCCTTGACCACCAGAGCCTGCCCATGTCTTCCCTGCCCAGTTGGGTTGACGTAACATGTGTAGCCAGGGCACTTAAAAGAGTTCGTATTCAGTTCTTGCAACATCAGGACATCGAAATCGTAGACCAGTTTCTCCAGTATTGGTCCTCGTTGCTTTGCACTGTGGCAATTCCAATACCGAACCCGCACATTTTTGAGTCCCAAACGATCCGTTTTCCTTCTACCCCTTCTGGCTCCAGCCCTCTTCTTCCTTTTCCTTCTCCCCTCTCCCCTACCTCTTCTTCTCCGCTTCATTCTCTCCCCGCTGGCTGTTGTCAAAGGTATCGAGCACAAAGCACGTACTCCATTGCTTCGGCGATAATTCTTTGTATTATTCATAGTTGGTTAGATATGACGGCAGGATATACTCGGTCGCCCTAGTAGAGCCTGCCTGCTAGGGAAGGGGCAGGGATGTCCCTTAGGAGTCCATACGCCTGGCGCCGCCCCGCCCGCATACCAGATGTTCCACGTTCACGACCAGCTCACCCGTGGCCATTCAGTCCTCGGCACGTAGGTCCACCTTAAACTTAGGGGTTTATAATCGGAGTTTTCCATCTCCTAGATTGGCCGCTGTAATAGCTAACGGGCCCAATCTACCCGGGGGCAAGAGGTTCCAGCGCCTCTTTCCTAATAGCGATAGGGTTGGGATTCATATTCATTTTCACATGAAATATGTTTCTCATGTTTACAGACAGAAATCTCAGATGGGCACCTGACAAACACTCTGATTGACAGAAGGGACGGGTAGATAGATATACGGACAAGTAACTAATGTCAGTAAAATGTTATCGCAAGTAAACGTTGCTGGAACGTTCTCATGAAATATACAAGGAACTGTTGACACTTGAAGTTCCAGTAGGAATTCCAAGATTAGTGTGTCTGTTTTGTCAACATAAGAGATTTACACCAATTCTGTCGTGACACAGTTATGTTATCTCTGCTTATGTGGACAGTGTCAGATCTCATTCTGAAGCTTCAGACGTTGGCAACACACAGAGCTGGTACTATGTCTTTGAGATGAGATCGTATTTGGCCAATTATCCGGGTGTTTATGTGTGATGGACTGTGCCTTGAATGTGCTTATAAGTCGCCCCCTTCTTCATCGCCAATGATGCTGGCTAATTTGTCGGATGTGGTGTCACCGGCTTCCTCTCCCAGTTTAGCAAAATCATCCATGTCGTGGGTTGTGACCACGGAGCGCCCAAACTGAAAATGAGGGCACAGATAAAGGAGAATGACCACTCGCACCAGTGGGCCCACGTATAGAAGTAGTCTGACAAATAACACCGCGATTTTGCTTTTGACCACAAACATAGCAGGTAATGTCAGCAGTGCGCACAGAGTGGTAATAATGGCGTAAATGATGACCTTGTTAAGATCGTCTAAAGCACGTCGAGTGATCTTTGAGCCTTCTTGCGTGAATACCTTTCAACCCCAAACAACTGGACGATGCTGGTGATATCTAAGTGCAATATCAAACCGGTCATTGCCACGACCATGAAATATCCGGCATACTGGTACTGGATGTTGAACCACGGGCCAAGCCAGGTCTCCATGTAAACGTATCCTTGTCTCTCTGTAGCAGGAAGGGAGCAGAAACATATCGTCAGGCTGAGAGAAGAGACTACCAGCGCCGACATGTGCTTTGTGTCGTGAGAACCCTCGTACCTGTACACATCTCGCAACGACATGGCAATTATATAGCAGATGAATCCGGCAGCAACATGAGCGTGGTAGACACAGCCCGCGTGCAGAAAGGCCAGCCACTGTGTGAAAAACCTGCTGTAGTTCCAGGACCTATTGATGATGGCAGGGCCTAGAATCTGTGTCAGTAGAGCCCCTAGAAGTAAATCAGGAGCTAGGACATTGTAGACGATCAGTTTTTCGCACGTCTTCATGTTGTCGGGAGACGGTGTTACAAAGGTGTACACGATCATGGAACCGCTGGCAGCCAGAATGGTGATGCCTGAGACAATGACGACACCACCAAACGTCCTCGCCTCGGCCGTGGTGATGTTCATGCCGAACGTCAGCTCCTCCAGGGGCTTCTCTAGAGCCATCGCCGAGTATGTCAGAACGTCAGGACGATACGAGGGCACTGTGTGCACCACACTTCTTTCTAGGCGGTACTCTTGGAGGGATGAAAGCCGTGTGTCTCTGATTAAGTATAAATTTAAGTGTTTATAGGTTTACTAATCCATCCTGTTGATCACGCTGAATAAATATGTCACACGTTTGTTATTGTTGTGCACGGGATTTCTGGGCGCCCAGGACTTTCCCAAAGGAGTAGATTCTGAACATTGGCAGGATTTTATATCCAGGCTCTTACATAGATCGGAATATCGCTGGCAGTCCACTGCCGCAAACTGATCGCTGTCTTGATGTCTTGCCTCCTTTTAACCTAATCATTACCAGATAATTGTATTTGACAAAGGCATGAAAGTTATCAATGCTAACTTATCATCGTCCAGCCCAGACACTTTCTGACCGTCAAAGAAAACATCATAGGATAGGATCGGCTCTTTATCTTCTACAGTTGAGTGACCTGGAATTGATTGTTGACCTGGGCGTAAATGTTCATAGTAGACACATTGTTCATCACCACCTTTTTTACTTTTGCGAGGAGGAGTTGAAGGAGTGGCCATAGCGTCGTATGCATTTTCATCTGCGGTACAGTGCTGCTCAAGTTCCCATATATCCAGCTACTTTCTGGGGCAGAGTGTCTTCAATCAATCAATCATGTGTCATGCCAGAAAACGTGAGCGGTCATGACTCGCCATTTCACTCGATCACCAGAGTCGTGGATCAGCTCAGTGTTCCTGTCTCGTCCATGCCATGTGGCCAAGCCATCCAGGTATTTTCCTCTCGGTCTTCCTCTTGGTCTGTTCCCCTCGATCTTGCCAGTTGTCAATAAGTTCTCCGATCCATTTCTTCTCATAACATGTCCAAAAAATGTTGACTGTCTTCGTCTAATTTCTCTAATAAGTCTAAGATTTTCATTTGTTTCCTGTAGTACTTGGTCATTGGTTTTTCTATCTGTCCATGGTACTCTTTGCATTTTCCTCAGAAACCACATTTCTGTAGCCATCAAATGTTTTTCAGCTTGACTGCACATTATCCAAGTTTCACATCCATACAAAAGAACAGACTCTATGCACCCCCTCAAAACTCTTTTTTCTCGTTTCAATTGACATCTTTTTATTGGTCAGAATGTTTTTCATCTTGCTAAAGGCTACTTTCGCCATGGCGATTCTTGTTCTAATCTCTTCAAGGCATCTCCCATCAGATGTTATGACTGTTCCGAGATAATTCCCATTTACTTATATTACATTGTGGTACTTCGTTCTTCCTAGTGACGACCATAACCTGTGTCTTCTTACAATTTAATTATAACCCCAGTTGCTCACTGTGTACAACAACCGCGTCTACTAATTGTTGCAGATCCTGTGCATTGTCTGCAACCAATACTGTATCATCTGCATATCTAATGTTATTGATATTTCTTCCTCCAGTGCTGATCCCATTTATATCTTCTATATTTCTGAAAATATTTTCACTGTATAGGGAAAAAAGATCTGGAGACATTACACATCCCTGCCTAACACCTCTCGTAATAGGTTGATATTGTCCCACTTCATTATCAATCCTTATGGCAGCTTGTTGTTTCCAATATATGTTTTTATAGGTCTAATGTCTTTCCCATCAATTTGTAGATCTGCAAGCATATCCACCATTTTGACATGTCTAATTCTATCAAAAGCCTTTGTGTAGTCAATAAAGCAAAGATGTATATTCTTGTTTACTTCTATAGCACGTTCAATAACTGTTCGCAGCGTTTACTGTACCCTTTCCTTCTACAAACCCATATTGTTCTTCCCCTCTCCTATTTCATGTTGTATTTTCTTCCTCTCCCTTTGCATGATAATTCGTAACAAGATCTTTGTGATGTGACTCATTATACTAATTGTTCTATGTTGATCACATTCCAAGGTTCCTGATTTCTTTGGGATTGTAATAAATAAAGAATTACATAACTCAGAAGGTATATCTCCAGTATCATATAATGTGTTCAGCAGTCTGGTGACTTGCTCTAATCCAAATTCTTCTAAAGCTTTAATCATTTCTGTTGTGATGTTATCTGCACCGGGGGTCTTGCCAGCTTTCATATGCTTAAGAACATTTTGAACCTACATCTTTAAAATTGGTGGTCCTTCATTATTAAATCTAATATCATAGTGTTCCTCTATGTTATCATTATACAGGTTTTTCACATAATCTATCCATACATGTAGAATTTGATCTTTTTCTATTATGATTTTGCCCTCTTTAGTTTTTAGACAGACTTTTGATGTACTTGTTCTTATATTATTACGTTCCTGAATTCTTTTGTGCACTAATTTGGTATTTTGACTGTTGTGTTGTTTTTCAACTTCTAAGCACTTTTCCTCAAGCCATGGTTCTTTTGCCTTCCTACATAATAATCTGACTTGTCTGTGAATTTCTTCATATTTGGCAGGATTATTTTTGTTGAGTCTTCTTGTTTCCATTAGTTGTAAAATTTATTCAGTCATCCATTTCTTACGACCCACCTTCTTTAATTTTGGAATAGTTGTTTCTGCAGCCAAACTGATTGAATTCTTTAACATTTCCGATTGATCATTCACATCCTGGAATAATATCTCTAGATCAGCCAATATATCAAATCTGTTCTGTACTTCTATGCTGAATTTGTTTTGCATTTCCTTGTCATTACTTAATGTACAAAAATCATATTTAGTGTTTCCTGTTATATACTTGACTTTCTTCAGCTTTATCCTCAATGTTACTGTAAGTAGTCTGTGGTCACTATAACAATCAGCACTGGGAACTGTTTTTGCTACTGTTAGTGCGTTTCTGAATCTTCTGCTAATCAGGATGTAGTCAATCTGGTTTCTGATCCTGCTATCAGGACTCCTCCATGTCCATAATCTTCTAGGGTGTTACTTAAACCAGGTGGTTCCTACAATCATTTCCTTTTCTTTTGCCCTCTCTACGAGTCTGTATCCTCTTTCATATCTTTCTCCTAAACCATAGTTTCCTGCTGTGTATCTATCACCTTGATTTCCTACTTTTGCATTGAAGTCTCCTATTATGATGTTTATTTCTGAATTTTTATATTTCTTTAAGGCAGACTCTTATGTCATTATAAAATTCCTCTACACCAGTGTTTCCCAACCTTTTTTGTGCTATGCCCCACCTAAGCCTTTCTACAATTCTTATGCCCCCCCCCCCCCCCCCCCCAATATATTCATCATTATTAATATTCAAAAATTGAAATGTTCACTAAAGAAACTTAAATTTTTTTTAAAGAAGGTCTCACGGTTCCCAGAGGGGCCAGAACCCCCCCCCCCACCCCCCACCCCGGGGGTGGCATGTCTCGGGGGAGGCATGTTGTGGGTATGTGACTAGCGTCGGCTTGAGAGCTACTGTTAGTTATTTCAGGGGAAAACTTCTCACAGATGTGGTGCTGTTGTGACTAAATGTCGCCACATAATTGTTCAACACGCAATTGATGAGACCCAGGAGCTCGTGGGGAGTCTAGCAGCTTGTCGTGAATGTGTGGTGGCTTTAACTACTTGTTTCACGCAGGATGGCAAGCGCCTGGCCGCAACTGACTGACCAAAGGAGTAGAAGGTGGGCGTTCTATGAAGACTCTGGAATTTTGGTGACGCCCCTACAGTCCCCTTGGAAAGACTCACATCTTCTTGGTTTCCAGATCTTCTAGCACTTCATAAGGATTTGTTGGTGAGACTTGTGCAGCACCGTAAGCTTCGGTCCCCATGTCTAATTGATCCACAGACGTCACACTTTGTGAATCAGTCAACCACTGGTGAGTAGGTGATCTTTGTCTGTGCGAAACAGCTGTTGATAGCGACTGATCACTGAAACCGATATGCGTTTGTGACCATGGGAACGCTTGGCTTGAGAACCACAGCTCACGATAACTAGCTGGGAATCCCAGTTTTACTTACTAGGCAGCATTACCTTTTGAGCTTAGCTCTGATACAGCACTCCGCTATAGAAACTGGTGCCACAACTTTGCTATGTCGATGAGGGCAGTCAGGCGACTGTACTACGACAGATGAAACCGCTGTGCGGCCAGAAGTACGTCAAGGTAGATTTTGTTGTCATCAGTTTCATCAACAACTGCATGAGCTCTTCCATGGCCGGAAACTTGCACCTCACAGAAGTGGGGTATGTAATCATACCACCGATTAGTTGAAAGCTGCGTGCCAGACCAGCAGACCCTTCACATCATCGGGGGGAGTATAATAGACATTCGAGCGTGTCTTTGGGTCCGTGTACATATCCAGAATGGTATCATCACCAGTGAAGGCAGTTTTCCCCGTTCCTGGAGTCACCATCCCCAGCCATTGGGGCACGTCACCTCGTTGAGCTGTAATCCGATATATGTGCTACAATGGGACAGGTCGGGAGAGAACAGACAGGGTACTGCTCTTGCTGAGGCCTTGCTTGAGATAGATGTTGTCTGTCTAAATGACGGTACACCCACTAGGCTAGCAATGAGACCGGGGGACCCTGACACGGCCATCGGCCTGGCGCTTGTATCCCAAGTTGCGGCATCAGATATAAAATGGAGCGTCCTTGGAGACCATGGAAGTGACCACCTCCCCTGTTCTGTGCTGATACCTAAGTCCAGCACAGTTAGGACTATAAGAGCACGCAGGGCATTCAGTTATGATCGCGACCACTCTTCGCTCTTGGGGAGCCTAAGGTCACAGGGAAGATCTAAACCAACAAGAAGAATCTTTACTCAACCACCATGGTGGAGACCAGAGGTCGAGAATTCATGGAGGGAAAAGAGGGTGGCCATAAGGAATCGGCAGAGGATGCGGAGAGCAACCAATTCAGTTGACACAGAATTGGAAGAGGCTGAAAGGTATAAAAAAGTAAAGGTGCAGGATTTCAAACTCCAGGCAGCAGAGGCAAAGAGGATTAAGTGGGAACAGTTTATCAATGAAGTCGGTGAGGATGTGACATTGGGAAAATTATGGAGGTTGCACCACCGGCAGATGAAGAGACAGGTGATGCCTGGTAGACATGGCACCATTTATGATGATAACAACCGACCTATGACGACTGACAAGGACAAAGGGGAGGCTTTACATGCGCGATTTTTAAAACAGACGGATCAGCAAGACAGGGCTATTAGAGATAACGTCAGAGAAGCCTTGTCACGGGTCACTAGGAAGGAGGACTGTGAGATTAAAGTGGAGGACATTAAACAGGTACTGAAGCGAGCTAAAGACACAGCGCCAGGTCCAGATGGGGTGAGATACTCCCATATGAGGAACATAAATGATGGGGACTTGGAGGAGATGGCTCTTTGTTTCAACCTAAGCATCAATATGGTGGAAATACCC
The DNA here is from genome assembly GCA_014155875.1 of Cepaea nemoralis. NCBI lineage: Eukaryota > Metazoa > Mollusca > Gastropoda > Stylommatophora > Helicidae > Cepaea > Cepaea nemoralis. The sequence goes on along the minus strand of JACEFZ010017448.1, from coordinate 555,241 downwards.
CACGATTGGCTGCATAGCTACCTGGTCCCACTCCCATAGCCAGGTAAGGACCACTCCAGACTTAATGGATACCGAATCATAACCCTGCAAAACACGTATAGCAAAGTCCTCGAAAAGATAGTAGCACGCAGGCTCCAGCAACATTTGGAAAGTCGGAATCTGCTTCCCCAAGGACTCGGGAGCTACCAGCCTGGAAAGGACACTAGGGCCTGGGCCAATGCTGCAACTTTAGCATTTGATGTCTATGAGGGCTTCAAGGATAAACAAGAGACAGTGGCGGTAGCTCTTGACCTGGAGAATGCGTCTAACAGGGTCAGGTATGATCGGCTGATATACACACTGTTGGACATGGAAGTCTGCCCTTGCCTTGTTAGACGGGTTGCGGCAGTCCTTTATGAGCGTAAGGTTGCACTGCGCATGGGTACCTGGACTTCTGACCCCTGTACTATTACACCTGGGTTACCACAGGGATCTGCCTTGTCCCCGGTGCTCTTTAATGTCTACACCAGCAAAATCGCAGCTATTGAGACACCAGGTGGGAGTAGAATCTTGACATTTGCAGATGATGTGCTGGTGTACAGACAGGGCAGAGACATGGCCAGTTTGGCGAAAGACGTACAGGTGGCGGTAAACAAGGTGCAGGGACGCCCCTGCAAGGTGCAGGGACGTTAAATTTTTTTAACATTCTCATTTGTATGGCGCGTTACACCTACGTTGGGTATTTATGATGCCCATGTTAAACATTTCCTCAATGAGTTACTTTCCATGCATTTTAATGCTTATAGTTCTTTTGTTGTCAAAGAATTGCTTCATAAGAGATGTTGAATGAAAGAATATATGAGAGGAAATAGAGAAGAAGGGCAGAATGTAGAACGGGCCTGCGTGCCCAATTCTTAACCCTTTGAAAATAAAGATTTTCGTTCGTTAAAAAAAAAAAAAAAGTAATTTTTGTGAGAGAAAGTTAGTTGCATATCGTTTGCAGTACTTTGCAGTCAACCCACCGGCCACCATTTATTGGCTGTTCATGATATCTTGGTAAGTTTATTTTAGATAGATCTCTGTCACGGAAAAAACTGCAGTTTAATGATTCCTTGATAACTTACATATTAAAATACAAAGAAGGAGAAGGGTTAACCATTGTGTACTTCATTCTGAGATGAGGACGAATAAAAGATCATTGACCGACAAATATGAAAATAGGATACAGGTGTTCGTAAAGTTCATTGCTTGACGATCTGACCGGACGGGAAACGGTACGATCGCGCTGGGGGAAACTTCGACACGGGAAAAACGCAGCGGGAGACGGTGATCAAAGGGTTTGGACACTTTGAGGTACCAGCGTCGGAGAATACAGGGAAACATCGTAGGGACGGATACATAATTCATATGTTTTATGTGGGTGGTAACTTCGGAAGCCTTGTCATTATGGCTGGAGAAGGACACTTGCATAAGTAGTATTAAGTGGCAGACGCTTATCACTGGATCTGTTATATTTTTCACAGGTTCAAACTCCCATCGGGATATAGCAGATAAGATAGACACATACTTCGTGTGTGCTGGAAAAAGCTGTGTTGATACACTCAAGGCATGTCATTTGTGAGGAGAGCAAATACCTCAATAAACCAAGGAACAACCAAGACAAGGTCTAATACAAAATAAACATACCTTTAAGGGAACGTTGAAGAGGAAGAAACGAATAATTAGATAACCAAAGTAATACTGGAAAAAGAAAGAGAAGTTGCAGAAAGCAAAGAAAAATAAAACTACATACGTCTTGTACAGATTTGCCACATATTCCTCCATACATCCAAGAGAGGAACAGATTTGCCACATATTCCTCCATACATCCAAGAGAGGAACAGATTTGCCATATATTCCTCTATGCATCCAGGCCTACAAGTTGTGATGGCACTAACACATCACAGACCCATAACAGGTTCCTGCTTCGGGCTTGTTTTTTTTTAAACACTCCATCCCAGTTAGGAAACAATAGACAAGTCAAAACATTGCTACTCATAGAGACAATATGCTGAACTGTGGTGATGTGGTTTTTTTCCCACGTTGGATAATTACTTTAATGAAACAGACTCGGGAGAAGTTATAAACTTACTGGACTATTATTACGGTACAGTGATCCAGTGGTGAACAGTTTTGTTTCATTCAATAACGGATTTACCATCAGACTCAAGCATACGGATCATCCAGGGTGAGATCTTTCCTGTTTGATGTGCTGTCTTGTGGTTTTGCCAAATGAGTGGGCGAGATGTGACACCGCTGCTAGACATTCAGAATTCATTCTTGCACCAACAAAAGAATACACTATCCACTACGCTTACTCAGTCCATACATACACCAGACATAGTTTTATTAATAAATCTTTTATTTATCGTTGAAAGGAACTGTTGTCGGAGTATGTGTTGAGGGAATAACAGAGAGAGTGAAAGAAATAGATATATGGAAGGGAAGACAGAAGGGAGGAGTGTAGACAGAAGTCAGTCAATAATCCCAACAGAGAATAAAGTTGAAGATGTGCTTGTTGATTCCAACTTCCTCCCGGGAAAACAAGTGACAATCTCTTCCAATCATATTTTCTACTATCAATCTATCTATTCTTCTATTCTATCTATATTTTTAATGGGAACGGGCCGAACATAGACAGACAGACAGACAGAAAGACAGACAGACAGACAGATAGATAGATAGAAAATCTTTATTTTCAAAGGGTTAAGAATTGGGCACGCAGGCCGTCTGACATTCTGCCCTTCTTACACATTCTTTCATTCAACATCACTTATACAGCAAATTTTTGACATCAAAAGAACAATAGCATTATAACGCATGAAAAATAATCAATAACAAATGACTCACTGAGGCAATGTTTAACATAGGCATTATAAATACCTAAGGAAGATTTAATGTGCCATTTATATGGGAATGTTTTGTGGCTAGTTGTCGTTTGAGATAATGTACCATTATTATTGTCTTTTTTTTGTTTTTGTTTATGGGGGCATGTAGTCTGTACTGAGGTAGTGTTCAAACAGGTTGAGAATGTATGTATAATGATTGGTGGTATCTTTGATTTCTTGTGGAAGATTGTTCCACAATTGAGTGGCAGAGTATGCTAAGCTTGTTTTATATAAGTCTATCCTAGGTTTAGGGACATGAAGTATATTTAGTCGCTCGCTATGTCTTGCGGCGTTATATTTAAACAATGGCCAAAGGTAGCTTGGAGCATTTTGAAATAGGATTTTGTGAATTATTTTGGCCTTATTAAAAAATAGTCGTTTGTGGAGAGGCAGTAGCCGAAGACGTTTATGAAGGTTAGAATTGTCGGTAAGCTTTTCACCATTAATTAAACGCACTGCCATTTTCTGGAGTGAATATAGGCGTTTTGTTATTGATTTGGAGTATCCATCCCAGATTGTGGAGCAATAATCAATATGTGTTTGTATATGGGAAGTATAGAATATCTTTCTTGTGTCTTCGTCAAGGAAATTTTTAATTTTGGCAAGTTGGTATACTTTTTTGGCTACTTGTTTAACGAGACCATGAACATGTGAGTTAAAGGTTAGATTTTGATCTATGATAAGACCAAGTGCCCTGTGCTCGGTTACACTTTCTATAGGCATGCTACCAATGTGCAGCTGTAGAGTTCTCTGCGAGTAGATAGATAGATAGATAGATAGATAGATAGATAGATAGATAGATAGATAGATAGATAGATAGATAGATAGATAGATAGGTAGGTAGGTAGGTAGGTAGGTAGGTAGGTAGGTAGAGAGAGAGAGAGAGAGAGAGAGAGAGAGAGAGAGAGAGAGAGAGAGAGAGAGAGAGAGAGAGAGAGGCAGATAGACAGACAGATAGATAGATAGATCCCCGCCACCCAGCCAGGTGTGGGCGAAGCCGGGCCGGGTCGTCTTTTTTGGGAACGGGAGCAGGGGCCGAATATGAATTAAATGAGATGCTTCCCACCAGGGACTGGTCGAAGCCGGGCTGGGTCAGACAGACAGACAGACAGGCAGACAGGCAGGCAGGCAGGCAGGCAGGCAGGCAGGCAGGCAGACAGACAGACAGACAGACAGACAGACAGACAGACAGACAGATCCCCGCCAGGGGCTGGGCGAAGCCAGGCCGGGTCAGCTAGTAAACAATAAAAACCAATGATGAAAGTAAATAATGAAAACACAAAGTGACAGTAAAACAATGTTAACAAAAGTCACAGTAAAACAATGATGAAAACCACAAGTGACAGTAAACAAAAGAGTAAAAACAAATTGTGAAAATTAATAATGAATACACAAAATGACAGTAAAACAATGTTGAAAATCAAAAAAAAAAGTAAAACAATAATGAAAACAAAAAGTGACAGGTAAAACAAAAACATAAGTGCCAATAAAACAATAATACAAAAAAATTACTAAAGAAATTGAATTTATTCATTCATTTATGTCTATCCTCTTATACTCATGTTGAGGGAGGAGTACGTGAGAGCACAAGTACTATCACATATTCTATTTGTTAGCAGCTGACATTGCCCAAGTGTTCATGAGGCCCCAAGGAGACGTAAAGAACAGTAACACTGTAGACATACTGTGCATGTCGTATAAGGTGACTACAGATGATCTGTCTGATTCTGACTATCTTACAGTGTAAACCAAAATCAGCCAACATCCAACCAAACATGAATTGACAGACAAAGGGTTTGGCATGCACAGATGTGGACTTAATACTCCACTAGGAGTCTTAAGGGCAAACGAAGACGTAGCAGCTGACAAACAATCTTGAACAGGAAAACAAATCAATAAAATAGTTCTAATGTGAAACTGGAGAAACCATTTAGTACACCTCTGACTATGTCATTACAATGAACAAAAATCCTGTTGGCACCAATCTTTATAATGCAATACCATATATATCAAATATAAATGAGGTACATGAATGTATTTTTATACATCAAACACACAAATAGTAAATAAAATCTAGCCACACTCCATAAGGCAATTTGAGGATGGAGTGTTTAAAAAAAAACAAGCCCGAAGCAGGAACCTGTTATGGGTCTGTGATGTGTTAGTGCCATCACAACTTGTAGGCCTGGATGCATAGAGGAATATATGGCAAATCTGTTCCTCTCTTGGATGTATGGAGGAATATGTGGCAAATCTGTTCCTCTCTTGGATGTATGGAGGAATATGTGGCAAATCTGTTCCTCTCTTGGATGTATGGAGGAATATGTGGCAAATCTGTTCCTCTCTTAGACACTGATGCAGACATCGAACCCTTGTCCGACAGCACTCATGACATATTCAGCATTGTCCCCTAGCGATTACACTACCACGAACACTAGAGAGTATTAGCTGCATGTCATTTACAGGATGTTGCAGTTAACCCAAGCAATGTTGGCTGTTAGTGATTTACTAGGCAATTTTAGTTCAGTAGCTGCAGTATTTAGCCATTGTGTTCTGAACCGACACCTCACACCATTGGTCTGCTCCATAATTGGTTTTAATTTGGTATTTCAGGAAATTGTGAAACACAGTTTCACGATCCTCTAAGTCATATCACTGGTTTCAGCATTAAGCCAACGTTTTTTTCATGACCACATACCATACATGGGATTAAAGGGTCAAGTTTCATACTGTTCACCGTTAAGTACCCAGAAATCTGGCACTTGATTTATGCATAAGAGTTCCTCTGGGCATTGAACTGGAATCTGTTGTCAATAAAATACCTCAAACCTGAGGAAACATGACCAACCTATGTCTAATCTCAGGCAGTCTGTACGTACTGTGCTGAATCATGACCTGATTACACCCTAATATACCTCTCCACAGATGTGAAGTTTCAGTACTTGTCTAGCATACCCCACTGGTTTCTGAGTTTGGCGAGGAAAATGAGAACAAAATCCCTGTAGAGATGGTACCTCAGTAGTGAGTTAGGAGGAAGCCTCTACACCAACACTACTCAGATAGATAAACCCTTCTCAGGGCTCAAGAGAACTCACAGCCAACCAACCATGCAAGAGGCTGGGCAAATGTATCTCAGAAATAAAGAACATAACAGGACAAGCAAAAGCTGCATTTAATAACATGAAGAAAACATTATGCATTAAATCCCTGCCAGAAATTAAGGCAAGACCTTGCATGTTACATAAAACAAATGTAAACATATGGCAGTGAATCATGGACAATTAGTAAACAAGCCCAAAAGAATTCCCTGAGACCTCAGAGATGTGGTTTTACAGAAGCCATAGAAATGCGATTTTAGAAAAGAATGCTGAAAACACCATAGGCAGACAAATTAAGTATCTAGATGTTTTGAAACAGGCTAAGACATAAAGACAAACTTATCAGAGAGAGACGGTCATCATGTTTTGGCTATATTATGAGAAGGCAACAAATGGAACATATTGTAAGACCTGACAAGATTTATGGGAAAAGAGACAGAGAAAGACAGTGATAGAAGACTCTTGACAGACTTTCATCATGGCATTGAGAAAAATCAGCATATGACACATTCTGTTAGAAATCAAAAGATGTGGAGTGGCATCAATGACCATGCCAGTTGGTGAGGCACTTGATGATAATGATGATGGGTAGAGTACAGTCATACAGGTTGAAAAAAAATTACAACCTGCCTAACCTGGGAATTGAGTCCCCACTGTTGAAAGGTAAGTGAACTTGATTATAAACTCAACTAATATGATACTCTGACACAAGCAACAGGTGGTCTAGCAGTTAGAATACTGGCTCCTTGCACACAGTTGTAATAGGGCAGAGGGGCTTTATCTTTCACAACCAGTACAAATAAAAATAATCTACTTAGCCCCCCATATATTAGAGCACATTCTCCATGCATAAAAATTATAGAAAGTCCATAGTTAGACGTGAATAAATGTTTAAGATAAAAATTCTGTATATCGCTTTCGTATTAATGAGTGAATTTATGCATGAGAGGATCCTAGTGGATCACTTTGCCATGTTTTCTGGATTCAGGATCTCAATCCAATAGCCATCTGGATCTTGGATAAAAGCAAGGCCTTTCATTTTGCCTAGAAAAGACAGGGTGAGGGGAGGGGGTGTATATACATCTTAATTGCATTTTGTAACAATCACGTACTATGTATGAAATCTGGAAATGTTTTTCAACATGTAGAGAATTACCCACTTCGACTTCTGCTGCCTACTCTAAGGAAAAGCCAGACAGAAAAATAATCAGACTGATACTGGTACCATTAGTATTGGGGTTCTTCACTGGCTGTTGAAGACGAGGACTGAGCATGTTTGGGAATATCCTGAGTGCTGTGATGCAGTTCTTGACTCGACTCAACTTTTGTGCTGCCTATCATTTTCTAATGGAGCATAAGCCCTCAACCCAATCATATTAAGCCTTTTCTAGGCTTGTTCATGATTGGTTGGATTTTGCAGCTAAAGTTTTTTTATTGGATGAGTTAGCCAGTCTCCTGCCAACCCTCCTTAGTTGCCTCTTATGACATCCATGGTAGGTTACAATGTTACTACTTATGGCTTCCCTGTTAACACACAGGTGGAATTACTATTATCATAATTGGCCTGATATAAAAATATCAATTTCTTGGAAAGCCTTGAGGCCACTGAAAGAGCATGAGAAATAAATTCACAGGTAAAGGAATGAAGGAGAGACCAGAGGACACTAAGCAATATTTATTATTTGGGCGCTCGCTCACTTTGAACTCAAGCGTAGTCCATATGCACTACTTCTAGTAGTGCTGAATTGAATTTTACATGTGGATTAACTTTCCCTATTACCAGTGTCCCTCACCATCAGGCAAACCCACTCCGACTTCAGGGGTACTTGTAATTTACATCCCAAAGTCAAGAACGAGAGGTCAACATTTTAGTACAACTGTCCGGTGTAGGGGTTGAACCCCTTATCTCTGCATCAGCACACCAGATGTTTAAGAATACACATTCTAATCCATTCGGTCATGCTGATCTACTAAGCGAATATAATAAATTGAAAGCTAAAGACCCATTCAGGTTCAAATTTCCCACCTTCAAATGATACTAGTGCCTCATCAAAGTACACTTATTCCTTCAGCAAAGCACTGTCATCATTTAAAGGCAGCAGGTTCAAATCCCAGTATGCTTGTACCTTGCAATGTTTATCCTGCTTACTGTGTCCTTTGAGTTCTGTCTATGACCGCTGACCATCTCATCTCATGTCATCTCATCATGTTCCTCTTGTACCTTGCGGCGTTGAGTTGAAGTATAAACAGCGGGCGAGTGCCGCTTATGGGCTTCATGTATCGATATTCCCATGAACTCTGTTATTCCCTGCACCCATCGTTTACGTGGTCGGCCTCTTCCTCTGCTTCCCTCTGGTCTGTACATCATTGTTTGTTGTGGTATACTGTTAGCTGGTAACCTACTTGCATGGACAAACCATTTGACTTGCTGCTTTCTAATAAAATCTAGTGCAGCTATAAACACCACTTTAGTCATGATTTATTCATTTCTGATCTTATCTCTTCTTGATACATTGAGTATTCTTCTCAGGAATCTCATTTCTGTTGTGATTTTTCTTTTCACTTTTTCTGTCATTGTCCAGGTTTGGCATTGGTAACATAGAGTTGGTAGGAAGATTGTGTTGTAAAGTGCTTTCTTAGTAGTTATTGATACATGTTTGTTCTTTAGTATTGGTGCCATTTGTCCAATGAGTTGGTTTGCCGTATTGCATCTATTTTTGATCTCGTCTTCTGATTTGCCATTTGATGATATTATACTTCTTAGGTACTTGAAACTCTTTACTTGTTTCAAGGGATGTTCATTTAGGTGATTCGTTGTTGCTTTTCCTTCTTTAGTTATAGTCCTTACCTCCGTTTTACTTGTGCTAATTTTCATGTTATGTTCCATACACATTTCGTTTAGACTATTCATGTGATCTTGTAATTCAGCTTCTGATTTTGCTATTATTGCTTGGTCGTCCGCAAACAGTTCTCTAATGGTTAGATTTGCAGATGGTTTTTCTTCCATGTTCTTGTCATGCGGTGTTCTTGCAGTCTCTGTTTGGCTGGTTTCTTTACATATGTTGCCTATGTATGTCCGCTGACCAATACCTGTGAATTCATTTCTCCTCGTGTAGAAAGATGGAAGCTTCACAACCAGCCTAAGGGCTGAAATACTTGCAGTAAAGTAACAACAAACAACAACAACAAAGGTAAAAAAGAGAGCCTTTCCTATCCCTTGATGTGTATTGGGTATATAGTTTTTAAAAAGTGAAGGATCTTAAAGCGTATTGGGTATATGGTGCTAATCCCATATTTGTGTAGGACAACTGGCACTCACTGGGTGATATGGACAACATCATGCTGGTTGTCTTTACTTTCCAGGACATTTCCTGGTACCAAATTTAGACTGGGTCAACAAGGGAGTTGAGGTCAATTTTTTTAAATCCCTGCCTCGATGGGGATTTGGACACATGGTTACTGGGTCCGCAGGCAAGTGTGCTAACCATTGCACTACCGTGGCTTCCTTGATGATGAGTATACATATGCAACAGAGGACCGAAGAAGCAGGGAAGAGAACTTTGAATTCCATCAATCATATATAGATGATAGATTCTGGACGTACATGATGCTACCCCTATCTGAAGAATATTTGAATTCAATCAATAATATGTAACAAAGCAAGCTGGAGTCATGTTTGAAAAATCTTTGAATTAAATAAATCATTGGCAAGAGAGCAAGCTAGAATCATGTTTGAAGAACTATCAAAATTCAGTCAATCATACATATCACAACAAGCTGGAGTCATGCGACTTTAAAAAAAGAGGGTTTAAAGGAAAGGCAAGAGGACTGACTTCATTGCACTGGGTTTTATCCCATATGGCTTGGTCTCTTTCTGTAGGGTGGCCTTTCCATTTTGAAGCAGCTGGTTTGAATCTCAGTGTTTCCATAGCTTTTGAATTTTCAAGTCTACAAAAAGCTTGGTGTGAGTTTAGTGAGGGCCATGCTCCGTTTGGAAATGAAAGACAGAAAATAACTAAGACTAAAAATGAACTCACCAGCATCTGGTTTCTTAACGAATGGCACCCCAAGCTGCTCAAATCTGTCACATGCCTTGTAAACATCTGGCACCACAATGCCAATGTGGCCTGGAGATATTAAATTACTTTAGGGTTTCAGTGGCACTAAAATGTGACAACATGTTTCCTACTGCTCAAAATTTAATTCACGGGAAAATGCCAGTTTTAACAATTAAAAAAAAGACATTGTTATGAACTAAACAAATCAGACAAACATACCCAAATATGCACCACACAGATTTCCAGCAGAATCTCCTTTGCATCTAACTGTGTTGACCATACTTGGAAGGGTATAGTATATATTTAATATAATTTTAGACTTAAATTATACAAGGACAAAAGTATAAATTGCAAGAATTTATCAGCCACAGATATTGAAATAATCATGTATAGCACTGCCCATTACCATGAAGAAGACTGGCATGATGTATTATCATCATCATTAGAAACTATATATCCAGATTATAAACAAGAAAGGTTGAGCAGGATATGAGTTAAAGAGTTGTACATGTTGTTGACATATACAATAGTGTTACCTTTCCTCTTCTATTCTGGGGTGCTGATGCACGCTAAAGTCTACCATGGAAATTTATGACCCCCAAGTCAAGGACAAGAAGTCAACATTTTAGTCAAACTGACCAGTGTAGGACTTGAACCCACTACCTCAGCATCAGCACACCAGATGTTTAAGAACAAGCTCTCTTATCCATCCGGCCATGTTGACCTCCACTAGCCTTCTTAGCTGATGGGTTTATTTTTCTGATCTTTTCTGCAGACTTGTTTGTGAGTGATTGGATATCCAAAATTGTCTGTGAGCTGAGGTTTGGTTGGTTTGTTGATTGGTGAACCCTCTGGAAGAATGAGTTTTAACTCTTACGTCTGATGTATTGGATTTCAGATAGACAGAGCATTGAAAAGGACTTGCATCTATTGGAGTGAAATTGGTCTGAAGATTTTCCTCCTGGCTTGTTGCCAAAGTATAATCTCCAAGGGGACTGTGTTGTTGACCTCTCCTTCCTATCTCAAAGCTCAGAAACCAACAGGTTGTGTAAGAGCGATATTGGAACTTGTATTGGATTTCAGATAGTCTCAGCACTGAAAAGAACTTGCATTGGAGTGAGAGTGGTATAGGAAATTTTTACTCCCCACCTAGTACCAAAGTATCATCTCCTAAGGGACTGTGCTGTTGAGTACTCCTTCCCCTCATCATTCTTCTCCATAAATTCATGTGATGAATCCCTTCCATGCCATGACACTAGTCTGACAAGAATCTTCTCTCACAACTTGCTCTATCTCTGTTTCCAGAAATCTTTCCAGCTGTCACATGTTCCAGGTTTTGTCTTCTCATAATGTGGCCAAATGTGGGAAATTATACTTACGTCCTCGGTAGTGTATTGGTTAGTATTTCCGCCTGTCTCACGGTAGACTGGGGTTCGACTCCCCGCCGGCAATTTTATGGACATGATTGATACAGGCATTGATAATGCACATTGGGAGCAAGTCACCGCTGAACGTGTTGCATAGAGGGCAAACATCAGAAATGAAATAAAGACAAAGGAGAAAATTATTGCAGATAAGTCACACACAGAGCGTGTGAGAAGTAAGATGGTGCATGATGGTGGAAATGACCACGTGTCCACATGCACCCACTGTGAACGAAGACTTACAGCGTGAATTGGCCTTACCAGTCACATTCGCCACCGCCATGGGTAAAAGTTATTATGCCTTTTTGAAGCACAAACTATTGTCTGTCAAGACAGCAAGGTGCCAATACTAATGTGGCCAAACAAATATTTTTCATTTAGATTTAATTGTCAACCAGACTTCAACCCAATGCCCAGGGAGACCTGTGCAATGGGATATACATCCCCCATCTTCTCTTAATCACTTCTTTCAACACGCTTGGTAGTTTAGATGTTGTTAATCTGTACTTCCTTTACTGGCCCTGGCATCAAAATAAAAGTAAAAAACAGTTATCAACAACTGACTTACCAAAGCCTCTGGGATCTGAGTTGCCATTGTGGTAAACTGCCTTGTCATCTTTCTCTGTACCATAGTTACTGTTTAAAAAAAAAAAACGGTGAAAGTAATATACCTTTGCAATTGGTGTCTATTACAAGTAAAATATACCTCCTTTGTATATGCCAATCAGGCATATTGAGGGTATGGAGTTAGGTGCATATTTCAGCTGAACAAGAAGGGGTAAATTGTCAGTATTTTGAACATATCACAAGTTTTGAAAAAATGGACACTGTCAGATGGAGACTAGCCATAGAAATGTGGAGGTTAAACATTAAATTTTTACAATTATGAAGAAAAAAAAATGCCAAGAGATATCATTACAATTTTCTGTCAAAGTTGTAAAGGGTCTTTTTATGTACACATATACCAAACAATTGAGCTTGAACATTAAAAACATGACTGTTTCAGGGCTCCTTTAAGAAATCCAATATGGCCACTGTTTATCTTTATTTCCATGGCAACTGTTAAGTGCAAAGCAAATTTGACAGTATTTTATCGATCAGCAGTCTTTGGTATCAAACTCTATACCATATCAGAATAATAAAAAATTTGCATATCCTTTACAGGACAACAGCATCTTTCAGCTGATTGTTGATTTGATTTCTTGGCAAGATTACGCTCAGTACTTTGCCATTGCTTTCCGAGCGACAGGCTCCATACTCTCATAAGTCACTGGCTTCCAATTCTTGTGCGATCACGTCAACCACGAGAGTATACAGAAATTAAATATTATAGAATTTAATTTTGTCTGCCACACATGGCCTCAAGAGCCAATGGCACAACACCAGCAAAGTCAAGTAACAATTGTGAGGGCTGCAACTTTCTTGTGGCAACAATGTGAATCATGGACCACTTCACAATGGCTAAAGACAATCAAGGCTTGTGAACTTAAATGCTACAGGAAAATTCTTAGAATACCATAAATCAAGAAGAATACAAATAATTATGTTCTAGAAGATATGAACATTGAAGAAAATCAGCTGATAAACAACATCATGTGTCGGAAACAGAAATACTTTGGCCATATTCAACATCACAGGGGTTGTGGAAAGAACTGTGACGGAAAGCATGGTTGCTGGAAGGAGAGGTGAGGGTCGACCAATATGAAGGACATTGAAGATAACTTGAGGATGATAACGTATCAGGCAGAGGAACTGACAAAGGATACAGAATCTTTTCATGGGCCATGGTGGGGGAAACATTCTGCAAAGGACCTGCTGCATAATGTTTTTATGACAAGGGAAACGTGGTATAGGTTCGATAACTACACTGGCTATTCTCTGCGTGAGGGAACGACAGGCCACCTATTCCTTTGTGCACTCATCACCACCATCAAGTGCCATGCCAGCTGGTGTAGACGTTCATGACTCATGGGGGGTAGGGGCACCTCTCTCTCTCTCTCACACACAGCTGCAGATGGCACTCTGAGATCTATATGGTGCAGACATGCTTCCAGTCCATTGTGTCCTCTTCAGTATTAAGCCCGGATGAAACCTTGACTCACTCATATCACCTTTCCTGAGTATTTCATTTCTGAGATCTGTGTTCAATGTCTGGAACATGGCCGCTGGCCACTACCAAGCCAAGATAGCATATATTTCCTTATTTTTCAATAATTATCTACTTTTGTCAATGTCTTTAAGAAATTGTTCACTCAATTTCTTTTCTGTCCAGATCATCAAAATATCTCAAAAGATCATCAATCTGATTAGATCATCAATAAATCTCAAAAGTGTTGAAGTTCTTTTTTCTTTTTTTTGGCTTTCGCTCACTTAGAACTCAAGCATAGTCCATACACGTGTAACTACTACTTGTAGTGCACTGGACTGATTTTTGTATGCGGATTAGTTTTCCCTATTACCGGTGTCCCTCACTAACAGGAACCCCCACTCTTACTTCAGAGGTACTTGTAATTTACGCCCCCAAATCAACATTTTAGTCCACCTGACTGAAGAACTCTGTTTTGTTTACAGTTCATGTTTCAGAGTTGTATAGTGCTATAGGCCAGACATGTAGTGACCATTCTATTCATTTTCTCAGTTCAATATTGGTATTTAAACACACACACACATATAAATGTTTACAGACATCAGAAACTTACTGAGTGAGTTCTAAAGTGGCCTTCCTAGAAAAACAAAACTTGGCTCTCTCCTTGGGATCCGTGGGAATGTCATCAGGGTTTTCATAGCCCATGAAGTACAGAGAAAAGTCCATCGCTGGAAAGTCTAACTTCAATAACAAGCTGAAGAAAAAGACAGAATAAAATAATGCATATTTTAATTTACCCCACTTTCATAGTTTTTAGTTTCATTAACCCAAATTTGGGTTAAAGACTTGGGAAGATAGTGTGGTGGTTTCCCCTTAACTTTCACATCCACTGGGAGAACTTTACCTTTGACAAGAATTTCCAACTGTCAGGACAAGTGAGTGGTTTTTTCAGCTCAGTTGCAGAGCTGTTCACTTATACCAATGGATACCCTGACACCAGAGCCATGTGTGACTCACAATTGTGCTTTGCCATCCTCACCACTTGGAGGTGCAGTTGGGAGTTTTCCTTCAATGACACCATGCTGGCCTTTCTCATACTCTCTAATACTTTCAGAGTGCAATGATTGCCTAGAAGAGGCTCATGAAATGTTGAATATTATACAAGACTATTAGAAAAAGACAGTGTTATATGGTCATATAATTAGAAGAGAGGCATTAGAGCATATTGTGATTAATGGTAAAAATCAGCAGTAGAAGAACGAACGAACGAACGAAAGTCTTTATTTTCAAAGGGTTAAGAATTGGGCACACAGGCCCGTCTGACATTCTGCGAGTCAAAGGCAGATGGAGAGAAATGTTGCTTGATAGTTTATGACAACGACATGGAGTAATGTCAATAATAAAGCTGATCTAGAACACCAAGGAATGAGATCTGTGGAGAGACATGAACAACTACAGCCAGCACTGCAAGGCACATAGTGATGATGGAGATAAAGAATAGAAATGCCATGCTCAAAGACAAGCTTGAACAGGTAAATCATGAACAACAGAAATATCATGATCTACTTCCATGCTAGCCACAATGGCAAAGGTTTGTGCAACAGCTTGCCAAGACAATGGACTAGGTTCGATCCCACAACAGGGGCAGGACTATTTTTCCTAATGAGTATGTAAAATAAAGGACCCTTGCCAAGGAGACCTTGAGGAATGCTGAGTTTTGTTTTTTGGTGTGGTTTTTTGTTCTTGTTGTTTTGTTCGCTTGCTGGAACTCAAGTGTAGTCTACACTGGACTGATTTTTGCATGTGGGCTAGCTTTCCCTATAACCTGAGTCCCTTGCCATCAGGTGAACCCACTCCGACTTCAGAGGTACATGCTGAGTGTATGATGCATACCTTATATACCAATCAGCACTTGATGGGTTATCTGGTCAATATTATGCCAAAAGCCTTTATTTCCCAGAACGTTTATTGGTAACACTGGGGTTTTAAAAGAAAACGTTAATTGCACATCCTTTACAGGACAACCAGTCAACCCCAGGGTTTTTTGGATCTTTATGATTTCTTGGAAAGTTTATGTTCAGTAATTTGCCTTTGCTTTCTAAACAACTGCCACTCATACCATTGTATGAAGTCCAACAAAAGGCTGTCTGCTTCCAAATCGCCCACAGCTGTGTTTTGAATGTGGTATGCAGGATTATGAATTGTGCTTGTAACCCCTTCACCATATAGCTGGCTGGGGTAAACCCTACCTCATAAAAATGGAGACAGTTTTCTTAGAATTGTTTGTGAAGGAAAAGAAAGGAACTGGACACCCGACCTCATTATATCATGGACTAGAATATGTGAAGGCCTAAAAATTCACACGCCCAACAGCTGTATGTGCCTAACTTTTACAATATTCCTTATCTTCTTGCTGGATGCCCTCTTGTGGACTTCAGATTTGTTGTGGACATGTTTCATCATGTGACATTAGTGTATCGTTTGGACAGTACAGCTCAAAGACCTAACACATTGTTCTCAAACTTTGTACTTACGTCATCCCCATCACCCTAGAATAGAAATCAAGGGATTTTTTGGGATCCTTCACCCTGATCATTGTCTGCTGAAAGAAGAAACCCTGTGGATAAAAAGCATAATAATGAAATAGCAAATTTAACTGTAAGAATTCTCCAGGTTCGGCATTCTGATAATGGAAAATTTAGGGAAGTTCTAGATTCCTGACATCAATAGAATAATAGACATGCAGACATTTGTTAGCAGAGGCAGAAAGAGAGACACAAAAACACAGAGTGAGAAACATACAAGTGCAGAGACACATGCAAAGAAAGTTACAGAAAGTGAAAGAAAGAGACTGAGAAAGAGAAATAGATACATGAAAGAGAGAGAAAGAGAGAGAGAGAGAGAGAGAGAGAGAGAGAGAGAGAGAGAGAGAGAGAGAGAGAGAGAGAGAGAGAGAACACAGAAAGAGAAACAGGAACAAAGAGAATGACAAAGAGGTATAAAGATACACAAACACACAGAGAGAAACAGAAAGACAGAAAAAGAGTAACAATGAAAGACAGTTCTCACCAACAGATACAACAAGAGACAGGGCAGAGAGAGGTGGGGGGGGGGGGGGGTATCAGAAGATATGCTTGACAATAGGACAGCAAACAAGTGGAAACGAATTTCACTGTTGAGATTATTACAGAATAGTGACTAACAAGTTTATCTACTCATGTAGTGATGTGGAGTTCAATTCAGTTATAGACGGAGTGGACTTGTCTTTCCTGATCCATCTTGTTATGCCCATCTGTTACGATAGTCCATACGGAAAGTACAGAACAGTAACAATGTATAACCTACATTGTTTAAGAGGCATATAAGGAGGGTTGGCATGGAACTGACACCCGATCCCATTTACATCTTTAGGTGCAAAATCCAACCAACCATGAACCAGTCTAAAGAAAAGGAAAACAAAATAACTCAGTCAACCAAGATGAAAGGAGACTTCTTGCAGAAATATGATGCAGAGGAACTTGAAGAGAGTCTGATCACCAACTTATCTCCTTTCAACAAGGAAAATTTACACAACTGGCAACTGGAATGTTAGAACTAAGTATGAATTAGTAAAGACAGTAACAGTGGTAGGACAAATGAAACATCATATTAGAATTTGGGGATTATGCAAAATAAGATGGAAGAGAGCAGGCAAAAAGTTTCAAAACAAAAGGTGAAACTGCTGTAACAAGTCATACAAAGGAAAATGCTTCTCATAGTGAAGGGGTGGCGATGGTGCTACATTAACTTTAGACTAAAGAGGCAGAGAAAGCAATACAGTGTGGAAAGCAATGAGTTCTAGAAAAATAACAGCAACATTTAAAACCATCATTTAAAAAACCACAAAAAAGGAAATGTTAAGTTAAGTGTGATCCAGTGTTACGCACCAACAAATGATATGAATGATCTTCATGAAACATCGAAGTACTTTAGGTAATCAAAGAAGTGGCAGTGTCGAAATAGCTATGGTATGGCATATTCGTTAAAAATATAATTACATTTACAATTCTTATATTATCTAATCTTATTATACTAATCTACACTCACCTGCTAAAAAATGTTACTTAGTAAACTTGGTGGTGACTTAAGAGTTAAACAGGCAAAGATGAAAGAATAAATCTTTCTATTATGGCTCATTGTAAAACAATTTACAGAGAGTAAAGAAACGGTGTCTATTTCATTTCAGATGGAGTAGCTCTGAACAGGATTTAAAATTTTACTTAGTCATTCAGCAAATAGATCAGTCCTTCTTTGAATGTCGTTGTAGAAAACAAAAATATTTCGGATAGTTCAGAAACGTTTAGTTTACAGATTTAAAGAATTAAATTAGAATGCATTAAAATTATCACAATTAGAAACACTGATGCAAAAACGAATCTTCCTAACAGCTCTTGTTTAAGAATTTAAGTCAGCAAAAGAGACGACAGTACTGTAGCAGTGTCTGTCAAGTTACCAGAAGACTTAAACTTAAACTACTTAAAGAATTTTGAAGTTTGAAGAGAAACATACCTCGGTTTCAGGTGGAGCCGGTGTCAACGCTTTCCTGGCTTCTTCTTCTGACAAGGCCATATTTACTGGCTTGCTGGGGACAGACGTAAGACCACGCAGAAATAAATGGACGTTAGCCTGCGGTAGAGAGCTGGGTCTGGTGAGAATTCTGAGCAACTGCCGAGAAATCGCAGCCTGCATGAATATCGTCTGCTTCTTGTCTAGGATGTGCAAGTCAGGTCAGGGTTCAACTCTCGTTTCTGCCTCCTTTTCCCAAGAGCTCTTTAGTGCTTTCATCATCATCATCATCTTTAACTTTACTTGGGGCAAACCCGCGAATGTTCGATATCTATCGATTGATATAGGACTGGTGTAAGAAACAAATTCACAAGCATTGATTGGCTCTTATATAAGATGTAAGAACGCATTGAAAATTATATTAACGTTAAAGGCAAAACGCTATAGACACACCTAGATTTAAGCCAGCCATCTTGAAATGTAGAGTATCTGCAAATCTGTAGTATCACTGACACTATCGCATCGCTCATGGTACATTATAATAAATTAATATTACATAACAATAAATAGAAAATCCACCATCTAATAATCCTAACATCAATGCATATTACTTGCTTCTCACAAATGCATGCGCACACACTGAAGGTGGTGATAAAGTCATACTGGGGCCAGATATAGAAGGGAAGGGGGAGGGAGAGATAGAGAAATAATAAATATACTGCAAAAACTAAAAGCCGTACGGATTTCAGAAGGGCGTTTAGTTGCATATCCTTTACAGGACGTCGCAGTCAATCCCAAAATGTTTTACTTTTTGTGGTTTCTTGGCAAGTTTACATTCAGTAATTTGCAATTGCTTTCTGAACGACCGGTACCCATACTAATGAATGTATTAAAACCAGCGCAAGGTAGTCTGCTTCCAAATCGTCCGCAGCTGTTTCCAACGCGGTATACGGAATTATGATGTGTGTCCGTAATTCCTTCGCCACATAGCCGACCAAATGAGTGTAATGCATTCGTTGATGGTATATACTAGTACATTAGACGCTTCACCATCTAATGAACATAGCAGCAATGAATGCCCTTGCTCACTCTCACATTTACACTCACGCACTGAGGGTAGTGATAACGTCATACTGTGACCACACACACACACACACACACACACACACACAGATGAAAATAAACTGCAAAATCCATGTGGATTTAAGAATGTGTGAGAGAGAGAGAGGGGGGAGGGGTGGGACGTGAGACACATAAGTAATACAATAAAATCCCCTCTGCTGTGTGTCCACCGTGACGAGGTAGAGGGGCTTGTGCGTCCCAATGACCCCAAGAGCTATGCCGACGGTAGCACAGCTACTGGTATGGCCACCCATGTCGGACAGGTCAAGGGAGAGGGACCAGACGAAGAGACACACAAACCTGCTGCCTTGTAGGTAGACTGGGGACAGCCAAGGGCTAGGGAAAGCACCCCGAACACATGCTTGTCGAAATCGGATGTACTGAGCCACAGGCTTGACAAAGCAGTACAACGTAAAACCTGCTGCCTTGTAGGTAGACTGGGGACAGTCAAAGGCTAGGGAAAGCATCCCGAATAAATGCTTGTCGAAATCGGATGTACTGAGCCACAGGCTTGACAAAGCAGTGCAACGTAACTTAATTCATGATGTCACAAATCAAAATTAATCGTTATGGTGCTAATCCCGTGAAGTCCCATCAGGCGGCGATAGTGCCGGGCCCCCTGCCTCGAGGGGGTCCACCCATGACTACTGGTGGTCACCTTCCCCTGTGCTGTGGAGTCAAGGCACAGAGGAGTAGGTTAAGAGCTATTGACCAAATACCCCGGACACTCAACATACTACAGTGGAATGCCGAAGGAGTTTACAAGAAGAAAGACTCCCTAACACAGCGTCTTCATAAAGATAGAATAGATGTGGCATGCATTCAAGAGACACACCTCAATGCCAATCACAAATTCTCAGTCAAAGGATATCAGGCCACACGTTTCGACCGCGAAGGACACAAAGGAGGAGTTCTAATACTTACACGAAATGCAATACCTTGCAGCGAAGTATCTGTGATCTCTGACAACCAAACGGAAATTATAGGTGTTGATATAATGATAAAGGACGTGAAAATAAGAATCTACAATCTGTATAGCCCAGCAGATAAGGACCTTACACTCTCAAACATGAAAATAACTGACACAAACTGCATTATTGTCGGAGACTTTAATAGCCGTTCAGAAAGATGGGGATACCCAGATACTGACAAAAGAGGAGATGAATTGGAGGACTGGGAAATAGACTCAAATCTCCATCTACTCAACAAAGCGGATGACACACCGAGCTTCTACTCCAGAAGATGGCTTACCACTTCTACTCCAGACTTAGCTTTCTGCACAGGAGACATCCTCCACAAAATCGATCGCCATGTGCTGGACCAATTAGCAGGTAGTGACCACAGACCAATCAAGCTTGTAATGAATATGGAGTATGTTCCACAGGAGCAAAAGCCCTTGCCCCGCTGGAATTACAAACGAGCAGATTGGGACAGATTTGCCATACTAACAGACAAATATTGTGAAAACATAAATACACGATATGGCAACATAAAGCAAATGGTGTAAAGTCTAAACATAGCAATAATACAGGCAGCCACTGAGTCCATTCCAAGAGGAGCGAGGAAAAATTACAAACCATACTGGACTGAAGAACTACAAATTTTGGAGGACAAAGTTGAAGATGCCAGGAAGACAGCAGAGAGAGAACAAACAATTGAAGCGAACATCTCTCTCAAAGCCATCTCAGCAAAATATAAAAGAACAGTAAATCAAACAACAAGAGATTGTTGGAGGGAAAAAACAGAAAACCTGAATTTTGACAGGGATGGAAACAAACTCTGGAAAATAGTGAAAGCCATGAACAATGAAGGACCTAGAAACAAACAAATAACAATTAAACAAGGAAATGCCCTGCTTACAGGAAAAAAGGTTGCAAATGCACTAATGGAACACTATGCAAATGCAAACCACATTGATATTACAACCGAACAGAAGAAAGCAATCAAAGACAAACAGATACATCATAGAAATACAGAGACAGCAGCAGAATATATGATGGCAAATCTAACAATGGAAGAAATGGAACAGGCAATGAATACCCTAAAAAAGAAGAAATCACCAGGAAAGGATGGAATCGCAAATGAAATGCTAATATGACTAGGCACCAAGGCAAAGAAGAAACTACTAGCAGTCCTAAATAACAGCTGGAAGAGAGGAATAGTCCCACAGGCATGGAAGGAAGTTACACTAATACCAGTCCCAAAGAAAAGAAAAGACCTGGAAGAACCAAATGGCTATCGACCTATCAGTCTACTTAGCTGTGTAGGAAAATTAATGGAACGCATTATCAATGGCAGGCTAACATGGCATCTGGAAGAAAACAAACTCTTAACACCACACCAAGCAGGATTCAGAAAGTACAGATCCACTGAAGATCAAATAACCTATATAGCTCAGGAAATAGACGATGCCTTCCAAGAGAAAAAGCACACACTAGCAGTCTGGATAGATTTAGAAAAAGCATTTGATAAAGTATGGAAGGAAGGACTGAAAGTAAAACTGCAAAAAATGCATGTTTGTGGAAAAATGTATAAATGGATCAGCCACTACCTTGAGAACAGAACTGCCAGGACAAAAGTACAAGGACAAACAAGCAAAATGATGCTGTTGGAGCAAGGTGTCCCCCAAGGAGGAGTTATTTCACCAACATTATTCCTAGCATATATAAATGACATCACAGAACATTTTCCAGCCAGAGTACACACATCCTCCTTTGCAGATGACCTAGCCATATGGACATCTGAAGAATATATTAGTACAGCTAACAGCAGAATACAGTGAGCCTTATTAGCGCTAGAGGACTGGTCAAAATCATGGCTAGTGACGATAAGTGAGGAGAAAACAACATGCACAGTGTTCTCCCTCTCAAATAAAACTCAGCAACCTAAGCTGGTATTGAATGGAAAAAATATTGCGCCATGAAGAAAATCCAAACTATCTAGGAGTCACCTTTGATCGTCGCCTGACATGGAAGACACAGGTTGAGAAAAATCGAACAAGAGCAAGGCAGAGAATGGCAATCATGAAAAAGCTTGCAGGTACAACGTGGGGAGCAGATGAGAAAGTTCTCAAGAAGTTATATACTGGACAGGTGAGGCCAGTACTGGAATATGGCATTGCAGCTTGGGCAACAGCAGCTAAGTCAAATTTTAACAAAATAAGTAGAGTCCAAAATCAAGGAATGCGAATCATAACTGGAAGCCTGAAGACAACGCCTATTAATGAACTAGAAAAGATCACTTGTTTACAACCAATGCAGGACAGAAGAGATAGCAGAGCCCAGCAACAAGCAGAAAAATTTAGAAGATTGACAGACCACCCTATGTATAACATGTTTAATGGTTTTGGAAAAGGAAGACTGAAGCGTAGCAACTTTGTAGAAACTGCAAAACGAAAGATTATGGCAGATCCCATACTTAACATATCAACAGTCAAGCCCATTTACAATGCACACAACTTCCCAGCTTGGAGACAGCAGCAACTGCCTGAGATGATAGAAAACATTCCTGGTATTGAGAAAAAGAACACTCAGAATGAAACCGAAAGAAGAAAAGTAACCCTCAACTACATAAAAGAACATTACCCAAGCAGCAATTGGACCCATGCATATACAGATGGATCAGCCAAAGATTCAATTAAAAATGGAGGAGGAGGAATTCTCCTTAATTTAAAAAATGGAGTGATAAAAACACAGTCGGTGGCAACTGGAAAATTTTCAAGTAACTTCAAAGCGGAGGTAGAGGGTTTGAAAACTGCAGCAGAAATGCTCTTAATGGAGGAAAATAAAGAGAAGCAAATAGCTATATTCACAGATGCAAAGTCAGCTGTCTCAATACTGAAGAGCAAAAACAGCACAGAACTAGCTGACCTAAGAGCAGCACTCCATGATCTATGCCAGAAATCCAAAAAAGTTGTAATACAGTGGATCCCATCACATTGCAGTATACCTGGAAATGAAGAGGCGGACAGACTAGCAAAAGAGGGTGGACGATTACCACAGCCTGACATAGACATAACCTATAATGAGGCAAAAAGGTTTATAAAAAGCACTTATAGAACCAAATGGGAATCAGAGCATCCAGGCCATCAGAAGGATGATGCATATTACAAACTCGACCGAAGAGAACAAGTAGCAATCTTCAGACTCCGCACAGGACATGTCAGGCTGAAACACCACTTGTTCAATAAACTAAAGATAGGAAATACCGATGAATGTAATTGTGGAACTGGTAAAATGACAGCTAAACATTTGCTGCAGGAGTGCCCAATATATGCAGAACAGAGAAAGATATTTTGGCCCACGCCTGCTTCATTTGAGGACAAGCTCTATGGAGATATCAACAAGCTCAAGTTGACTACAGCTTACTTTAACTACATTCAGGTTGACGTCTAAAGGTGCATGAAGATGTATTTAGACTGCCTCACTTCATACCACAGGTATGTCGGTTACAAAAGCGTCCCAGAGGCATGAAATGGAATATTGCTTGGATAGCACATCTGTGACGGGACAGCCCCGGCAGCATCCGAATGACACAAGTTTGAAAGGAATTAAAGAGCCCACAAGAATTATTCTATCATTCTCTAAGTAAAAGAATAATTGTCCACCAGAAAATAATCTAGTCCCCAACCAAGGAATAAGGAAAAACTAACAGAGATTGAAAACAAGAGAAAATTACATTTTGACCACGCACGCCCCATCATTTCTGTAAAGCTTGGTCTGAGAAAGCTTTGATGTCCAGATCAAACGTAAAACCCAGACATCACGGCACCAGTCGGCGGGCGCTATCAAAGGTTGACAACTCATTGTTTTCAGTACCAGGGGAGAGAAAGACCGAAAAGTGTGAAATCTGGGCTGGAGATGAATTGATACATGGACATGCTACTCAGGGGGAAACTCGTGTGATCCAAAGACGGCAATATAATGCAGGCCTAACACCTTATCTAAAAGTCCAGACTTTGTGGAGCCAGGACAACGTCTGTAATTGCCACCACAAGGGAGAAATTAGAACCAGATGCCTAACACCTCACTGCAATACAGCGGCAAAGTAGGAACACATGGCTGACACCTTTTTTCCAGCAACCCAGGAAGGCGGGTGTTAACAGCAGATTGGAATGTAATGACGCAACTACATTGCCGCCAAAGCATGTTTCATTGTTTCAGGCGTGGGGGGGGGGGGCATCGGTCAATTTGATTGACACATGAAACTACCGTCCACAGGAAAGGACTTAATCCATCCCGACATCGTACATGGAAAAATAGGCGGAGTTAATTAATATGGGACATATTAATTAGCCAACGTGAAAACTAGCCAGGGCTGAATAGAATAAAACTACATGCATGGCCAGCAAGACTTCAGACGCAAATTTACAATAGCATTCTTAGGATACCTACTGGAGAAATATTAACATTTCGTTCTGTTGGACTTCTGTACGAAGTCGTATGACAGGATTTCCTAGCTATAACCCAGATCTCTTAGGAGCAATGGACAGTCAACAACCCATATCAGGAAGTGACTTAGCCTTGTGAGGGACCAATTTGGACTCCTTCGATCTGACAGTGAACTGCGTCTCACTGAGGGAAGCATGACCTATGTGACCTCTTAAGTTACGTATACCATAATATATTCATCATCATCATATGATCATCAAGATTAGAAATAATAAACACAGTTGTTGTATTTTAAAACTCAATTTGTCCGTATAATTCTAAATGTTTATAAATGTTTGTGTAGCGTATCAAGTACACACATTATTGTATCATTTAGTGGGGGTTCACACATATTGTCCAGAAGTGGGAATCTATGTCCGGGAGGTATCTTGCCTATGAAGTCATAAGTAACCAGATTACGTTGCATGTCTTAACTCCTCCTTTCTCACTTCTGGTGATACCAAGTACAGCCAAAACTATATAGATATATTCTATCTTCAACGAGCCACTTCTTGGCTGTTTTCTTGAGTATCAGGGACAGTGTCTTAAATCAGCATAACAGACATTTGTTTCACGTTTTCTCTCTGGGATTAGTCAGTGGTAATTAGTCCCTTCTGACAGAGTTAGGGGATCTCAAACTACATCCAGAACTAACCACCAGTAGAAGAAAATGATTTTGGCTGAGTGGTTGCCCATCTGGGATCTAACACCAGCCAGTTGGTGACATATTGGTCTGCTCGTCCGCTATAGAATCCGGGAGTACACCCTAGAAAATTTTGGTTCGCTTCCGACTTATTGGTCTGCTCGCCCGCTATAGAATCCGGGAGTATACCCTAGAACATTTTGGTTCGCTCGCAAGAAACGAACCTATTTCAAATCTGTTAGTCTGGTATTATTCCGGTCTTGCCCATGGATAGAACCTAGGTCATTCTCACTTACATTCTTAGCAGCATTAGTTAGGTATAATTTATTTCTAATGAAATAGCTTGCTTGATTGTAGGCAAGATTTTGACACATTAGGACTTCTTATCCATGATAGAATCAGAGAATAAATTCTAGACTATTGATTTTCATAAACCATTCTTTCATTCTTCACCCATTACATTTGCTAAGTATTAACTTAGGAATTTGTTTCTAGGGAAGTCTGTAGAATTTAAATAACTTGTTAAAAAGTTAATAACGGATAATATCATATGAGTTAATATACATCATTCACCACTGTAGAATTAATAATCACAGTAATTAGTGATATTAATTAGTTTATTGATGACTTGCTTGATCATTTTCTGATTACATGCTTTATCATTTGATTTAATCATGAATAATTTGATAATGCATAATTACTTCAGTGTATGACAGACTGCTTTGCATCAACTTTCTCACTCAAATTCACTACTATCATTCTCATAGCAGTGTCAGTTCCTCTTACTTTCTCACTCAAATTCACTACTATCATTCTCATAGCAGTGTCAGTTCCTCTTATCACTATCCTGTTCTAGTATAAATCTGACTAGCTCTGTAGGGTAATAATATAATTACTTACCTGAGTTTAAGCTGAGAAGAGATCATGGATGCACGCACAGATTTCTTAGAGTCCGCTAGAGGATGGGGCATAAGGCTCAGCTTAGTAGGAGAGAAGCTAGAACTATTTATTAGAGATGAAATGGATTGGTGGGACAAAGAAGATGAACAGATGATGAAAAGACTTGCAGAATTAGAAGCAGATATGCGCCACAAAGCTGAAGAAGATGAGATTAAGAAGAAGCAAATTGAAATACTGAACGTGGAGGAATCTACCAGCTCGATTGAGGAAAAGCCAATCACTCAAGCCGAAACTCTGATAGAAAGTGGGGAAGCTGACCGTCACAAAGAAGAGGCACGCATTCCTTCGCAAATCCCCATGGCTCAGAAAAACAAAAACTTGCGCACAGAAAGGCAGATGCTTCCCTCAATTCCGAAAAATAAACAGAATATGGAAAAATGTACCAAGCGTATAGTAAACAGTCACAAACGTGATAAATGTTTACACTGCAATGAAAGCGGATTAGCTGGCTTGGCAACCCAGCAATCTCAGGAGCTTCCTAAGACTTCCCAAAGGAGAAAAATCCAGGAGGAGAAGGACCTGAGGAAAACTATTAAAGAGATCGAAGGCGAGACCTTACCCGACTCTTTTATTCCCTTCAGTTCAGAGGAACTAGGAGTGGAAATGAATTCAACTGAGACTAGAATTGATGTAAAACAGGATTCCAGTGTTTTTTTCTGTGTGGCCACACAAGATGAACCAATTATCAGTATGAATTACTTATCTCAGGGGGGAGATGACATTGAAAATGACACCCCACAACATTCACTTCTATTGGATTTGGCACAAGAAAACCAGACCAGGGAGAGAATACCTCAATTGGACTTGGCACAAGAGAGCCCAGCCATGGAGGACAAACAAGACACGGAGGAGAATTCTTACGATGTCAGTATCTTGGAGTCTTTCAAAAAGGAAATTCAAGATAAAGAAAGCATTCATGTAGATTATACTACGGACTCTGATTCAGGGACGATACACATGTCTGCTGTCAACAAAGAAAATACTTCTTTGGACAAGATGAAGGTAATACCTATCATCAACACAGCTGAAGCTAACAGGGGATCACAGTTGATGGACTCTGCAGCGGAACAAACCAGGAGCGGTTGGTATACTCAACACTCAGGACCTTGTTTACCTTTCACTTCAACCAATGTTGGATGTGGAGGACAGCTGTTTATGTATACTTCTACAAGGAGTGATACAAATTCACAGTTCTTGGGGAACCATAGGATTTCTCAAAGCTGGACAACTGCTACTAGCCTAATACTTTCAAACACAGATTCAAAATGGAACTCTGTTGAAGAGGAACTCACCTGGATAAAGAATTATCAAAGGAAGAAAACTCTTAAATCAGGAGGGAGTAAACGGACACCCTACCAAGAAAGAGGCAAGTATGAGTTGAATGCACATCATAAAATTATGATGTTTAGCAAATTTCCTGCCAAAAGGAGGAGATTAAAGGATTTTAAGATCTTTGGCCGACGGAGGAAAAGAAAATGGAGCAACATTACTGCGACCAATTCTTTTAAGAAAACACTGATGGCACTTCCTCTGCTTATAGGACAAGGGCCAGAAATTGAGTGGACAATAACAGTCTCTCTGCGGCGCAGGAGAATCTTGTTATACATTTTGCAATTTCCCGGCTGGGAAAAAGTAAAACCTCCAGAGGACAGGACATTACCGAGCAATAGCCTGGAAATCCGACACAACAAAAGGAGCAAAGATTTGCAAGATTTGTCCTGGGAGAATGGACATGGGATGTCTTTTTGGACTCACCGGACACCCCACTGCCACAAGGAATATTGGGAACCCATACTTGGAGGTAATTCTGGAATGGAGAGCACTTAGATACATTCTTGAATGCTGCCGAGGCTCTGTTATAGGCTTCATTAATGAACCTACTTAAATTGGGAAGCTATGTGACGGGACAGCCCCGGCAGCATCCGAATGACACAAGTTTGAAAGGAATTAAAGAGCCCACAAGAATTATTCTATCATTCTCTAAGTAAAAGAATAATTGTCCACCAGAAAATAATCTAGTCCCCAACCAAGGAATAAGGAAAAACTAACAGAGATTGAAAACAAGAGAAAATTACATTTTGACCACGCACGCCCCATCATTTCTGTAATGCTAGGTCTGAGAAAGCTTTGATGTTCAGATCAAACGTAAAACCCAGACATCACGGCACCAGTCGGCGGGCGCTATCAAAGGTTGACAACTCATTGTTTTCAGTACCAGGGGAGAGAAAGACCGAAAAGTGTGAAATCTGGGCTGGAGATGAATTGATACATGGACATGCTACTCAGGGGGAAACCCGTGTGATCCAAAGACGGCAATATAATGCAGGCCTAACACCTTATCTAAAAGTCCAGACTTTGTGGAGCCAGGACAACGTCTGTAATTGCCACCACAAGGGAGAAATTAGAACCAGATGCCTAACACCTAACTGCAATACAGCGGCAAAGTAGGAACACATGGCTGACACCTTTTTTCCAGCAACCCAGGAAGGCGGGTGTTAACAGCAGATTGGAATGTAATGACGCAACTACATTGCCGCCAAAGCATGTTTCATTGTTTCAGGCGTGGGGGGGGGGGGGGCATCGGTCAATTTGATTGACACATGAAACTACCGTCCATAGGAAAGGACTTAATCCATCCCGACATCGTACATGGAAAAATAGGCGGAGTTAATTAATATGGGACATATTAATTAGCCAACGTGAAAACTAGCCAGGGCTGAAGAGAATAAAACTACATGCATGGCCAGCAAGACTTCAGACGCAAATTTACAATAGTATTCTTAGGATACCTACTGGAGAAATATTAACATTTCGTTCTGTTGGACTTCTGTACGAAGTCGTATAACAGGATTTCCTAGCTATAACCCAGATCTCTTAGGAGCAATGGACAGTCAACAACCCATATCAGGAAGTGACTTAGCCTTGTGAGGGACCAATTTGGACTCCTTCAATCTGACAGTGAACTGCGTCTCACTGAGGGAAGCATGACCTATGTGACCTCTTAAGTAACGTATACCATAATATAATCATCATCATCATATGATCATCAAGATTAGAAATAATAAACACAGTTGTTGTATTTTAAAACTCAATTTGTCTGTATAATTCTAAATGTTTATAAATGTTTGTGTAGCGTATCAAGTACACACATTATTGTATCATTTAGTGGGGGTTCACACATATTGTCCAGAAGTGGGAATCTATGTCCGGGAGGTATCTTGCCTATGCAGTCATAAGTAACCAGATTACGTTGCATGTCTTAACTCCTCCTTTCTCACTTCTGGTGATACCAAGTACAGCCAAAACTATATAGATATATTCTATCTTCAACGAGCCACTTCTTGGCTGTTTTCTTGAGTATCAGGGACAGTGTCTTAAATCAGCATAACAGACATTTGTTCCACGTTTTCTCTCTGGGATTAGTCAGTGGTAATTAGTCCCTTCTGACAGAGTTAGGGGATCTCAAACTACATCCAGAACTAACCACCAGTAGAAGAAAATGATTTTGGCTGAGTGGTTGCCCATCTGGGATCTAACACCAGCCAGTTAGTGACAACATCCATTACGTGGAAAGTCCGAATCAAAACCTCACTGTGTGGGCTTCGTAAATGGTGGAAAAAGTGTCCTAGTGACACGAAATGGAATATAGCTTGGATAGCAAATCCATTACGTGAAAAGTCTGAATCGAAAGCTCACTGTGTGGGCTTCATAAAAGGTGGAAAAAGTGTCCTAGTGACACGAAATGGAATATTGCTTGGATAGCAAATCCATTATGTGGAAAGTCTTAATCGAAAGCTCACTGTGTGGATGTCATCTGCAGACTGCATTCTTCTGGTTTCCAGAGGAACAGCCTATGGTGACGGAAGGCCCAATATACGGAAGTGAGGCTAAGCAGCCATGTGCAGGAAGTGACGATTCCTTGGGTGAGCCCAGTACCAGAGCGCTGTGTGATGGCTCTGCAAGTATGGAAGCCTCCTTGGATGGCGGGGAATGCCCATGGTCTGCCCCTGCCTTCCCTTGAGGGTTGACCAGGATGTCTTTGGCTGTTCTATATAGGCCAGCTAGGATGGGGGATAACACCACAACAGTGAGATTCAAACGTCCTAAGAAACCCCGGGAAGGTTAACCCGGTCAACAAATGCCCACAGAAGTCGGATGTGTCGGCCTAACGGCGCAAGAACGCAGCTCTGCTGTAAACAGGCACAACGCAGTCACATCCGGAAAAAAAATCCGGATGAAGTGACAACATCCATTACGTGGAAAGTCCGAATCAAAACCTCACTGTGTGGGCTTCGTAAATGGTGGAAAAAGTGTCCTAGTGACACGAAATGGAATATAGCTTGGATAGCAAATCCATTACGTGAAAAGTCTGAATCGAAAGCTCACTGTGTGGGCTTCATAAAAGGTGGAAAAAGTGTCCTAGTGGCACGAAATGGAATATTGCTTGGATAGCAAATCCATTATGTGGAAAGTCTTAATCGAAAGCTCACTGTGTGGATGTCATCTGCAGACTGCATTCTTCTGGTTTCCGGAGGAACAGCCTATGGTGAACGGAAGGCCCAATATACGGAAGTGAGGCTAAGCAGCCATGTGCAGGAAGTGACGATTCCTTGGGTGAGCCCAGTACCAGAGCGCTGTGTGATGGCTCTGCAAGTATGGAAGCCTCCTTGGATGGCGGGGAATGCCCATGGTCTGCCCCTGCCTTCCCTTGAGGGTTGACCAGGATGTCTTTGGCTGTTCTATATAGGCCAGCTAGGATGGGGGATAACACCACAACAGTGAGATTCAAACGTCCTAAGAAACCCCGGGAAGGTTAACCCGGTCAACAAATGCCCACAGAAGTCGGATGTGTCGGCCTAACGGCGCAAGAACGCAGCTCTGCTGTAAACAGGCACAACGCAGTCACATCCGGAAAAAAAATCCGGATGAACGCAGAAGAAGAAGAAGATACAATAAAATTGAACAGACATTATGAGCCGTGGACACGGACACTCAAGCGCATGCACGCACGCACACACATATATGCACACACAGCAAGATAAAGAAACAAGAAGGAAATACTGAGACTGTTTGAAACAGGCACAAACAGATACGCACACGAAAATATAGAGACATACAGAAGTGGAGGTCACAGACAGTTTCGGATACCCGAAAAAAAGAGAGATATGTAGACACCCATACAGAGAAGGGAGATATGCATACAGAAACAAGGACACACATAAAGAAACAATGAGATCCACACGCAGAAAGAAGGAGATAACATATAGAAAAAGTAAGATAAACATGCAACAATAGGGAAATATATGTAAGATACAGGGAGGCACACATACAGAAACAGATATGAAATTCACAAACACGTATACAGAAAAAGTGAGATACAAATACAGGAACAGCGAGATACACATGCAGAAACAGTGAAATACACATACAGGAACAGTGTCACATATAGAAACAATGAGATACACATATACAAACTAAGATACACTTATATAAGCAGTGAGATTCATGTATGCAAACATACAGTGAGATATACATGCAGAAACAATAAGATACACATACAGAAACAGTAAGATACATATATACAAACAGACATAAACATACACATGGAGATAGAGAGAGAGTGAGAGAGAGAGAAACATAAAGAAACAGTGATATATACAGACACAAACACACAGAAACAAAGAGACACAGATACACATGCAGAAATGACAGAGATAAACAGATTGTTTCATAAACATACAAACAGGCACACATCCAGAAACAGAGTTGCATAAACATCAGACAGACAGAAAATGAACAATTGAAAAGTGAGTATGGAGAAGAGATCAATGTACCACTTTAACATACATTGCTGTTCTGAGATATAACACACACATATGCAAGCACATGAATGCAAGCATGCACAGACACACACCCACCCACCTAATACATTTTAAAAACACACACACACGCATGCACGCCCACAGAGAGAGAGAGAGAGAGAGAGAGAGAGAGAGAGAGAGAGAGAGAGAGAGAGAGAGAGAGAGAGAGAGAGAGAGGACAACCAAACATTAAACAAACTCAAAAACATGATTTCATTGATTTACTGATTTATTTTCATTGTATTTTAAATATTCCTATGTTTGAACACATGTGATTATCAAAATAAAATGAAACTAAGAAGCTTGTTAATTTACTCACACACACATGTACACACCCCTTATCGGGGACACAAGATAATACTAACTTATCAGAGACACTTGGATTCAATCCTTCGGCGCACTTTTTCAGTGTTAGATCTGCTCACATGGATTCAATACTTCTGAGACCTTTTTCAGAGTAGAATCAAATCACATGCATTCAATACATGGTTTCAGTCCTTCTGAGGACATTATACCAGTTTATGTGATTCAACGGGCAAGACGGCGTTTACCTGCAAAGTGTTGTGGAACGTAATGAGCACGGCAAGGCACGTAGAGCGCCCTGGTCATCCACTGCACCTGTATTTATCTCCAGTCGTCTTGACTTGTCCTGCCACTGGATTCAGATGGACTCTGGCGAGAGAGTGAGGTCGACGAACTGCGCAACTCTTCCTTACTTTAATCCAATTCATCGCGCAAGTCATTCTTCATCCAACGTCATATATCACACTCTGAAAATCTCACTGAATGCTTTTGGAAATAATCATGACACCTGGGAGACTGCAGCCAGAGACCGAAATTCGTGGCGTACATCATTACGCAAGGGTGCAATCACTTGTGAGGCAACCAGGACTGCAAGAGCTGTGAAGAAAAGACAGAACAGAAAAACAACTGCAGAAAATCCTCCTCCAGAAATGTCAAGCATTCTTTGCCCACATTGTCAAAGAACATTTCGAGCCAAAATAGGTCTTATCAGCCATCTTAGAACTCACGGCTCCATACTTTCAACCCCACTGGATGAAATGAATGGTCATCATCATTCTTGATGGACAAAACAACATACACCAGTTTATGTGGATTCAGTTTTTTTTAGGCCTTTTTCAGAGTTTGATCAGTTCACATGGATTAAGTCCCTCTAAGACTTCTTTCAGAATTCTTTATCAGTTCACATGGATTCAGTCCTTCTAATGCCTTTCAGTGGAGGATCAGAGTATACTTGGGGTAATTCCCTCATGAGGCACCTCAGTGAGCTTGCTTTACAAATCATGATGATCCATATGCATTTATACCTAAACAAGAAACTAGAAGGTAAGGTGCCTCTACATTCTACAGTAGATACAGAGGCTCATAATAATAATAAATGTAATATTAACAATACTAATCTGTGTATACCGATTAACAAGGGACCAACTGGATACAGTTAAAAATAACAATAAATAAATAATATGTCATATATTCTGTGCCCACAAATGAATAACTTTGTAGAAAAAAATGACCCCTCAAAAATTGCAATACCTTTTATGAACAATGGTGATGAAGATAATGATAGGCCTATCACTTTGTCTTACAAGATTATCATGAACACTTACATTGTCTTCATAAGAATAACAACAGCAAGAAAACAAGTTACAAGTAAAATTCAGTCAAAAACAACATGAAACAACATGTGTAAATATATACAACGTCTGTTTCTAAATAAAACAAAACAAATAAAGACTTGAGATTTGAGCAGACAGCTTCAATATGATTATCGTAGAATGGCAGAATAAATGATTATTCATCTTCATCATTGCTGGCTTCCTGGCCTAGAGGTTAGCAACTTTTCTCCATAATCTTGTATAATCTCGTAAGTAACGTGACAACGGTGAAAATCAGCAGTGGTTTGAATCGCTTAGATAACTTACGGGGTATGTGAGCCAGCCGCTCAGAAAGCAATGGCAAACTACTGAGCGTAATCTTGCCAAGAAATCAACAATCAGCTGAAAGATGCTGATGTTGACAGCAATTTCCTGTAAAGGATATGCAAACAATTTTTAAAAATCTTCATCATTGGGTGACTTTTCCCGTGTGTTATTGGAACCCATAAGGGAAGCAAAGAATAGTTAACTGTAACCTACCATGTCGAAAGGGCGACTAAAGATGGTTGGCGTGATATATCATCCCATTAATCAAACAATAAATCAGGTGGCGTCTCCACAATGAAGGTTGGCTGCAATGGATCTCCAACACTGTCTGTCTCTCGCCTTGATTGTACATTCTGTCAGACTGCTGTTCATCCATCTCTTGATGTTATCTTCCCATTTGTATCACTGTCTACCTTTTGCTCATTTGCCTTCAACCTTACCCTCGGTTTTTATAGGAGTATCTTAACATGGCCGAAATATTTCACTTGCCTCTTTCATACCTGCAAAACTCAACCAGTTGTGAACACATTTACATCTTGGAGGGCTTGGTGTAAGTTGGTGAGGGCATATGCTCCACTTGGAGATTTATTTTTTTTGCACATCCTTTTTTTTTACAGGACATCGCTGTCAACACCAGCATTTTACTGCTATTGTTGATGTCTTGGCAAGTCTACATTCAGTAGTTTACCATTGCTTTCTGAACGACTGGCACCCATACCATTTTGTAAAAAAACCAACGCAAGACGGTTTGCTGCCAGATCATCTGCAGTTATGTTTCGAACGCAGGTAAGTGGAATTACGAACTTTGTCCGCAACGCCATAGCCACGACGACAGCTACAATGGTGTGGGACAGGGAAAATTAACAATAGCATGGGATAGGGTAAGTTAACCAAGCAAATCAAATCAAGTAGATTCTTGTCAGAACTCTCTGTGTCAGAAATTCAGACAATGGATCACACATGAAATAACCAAATTTGGGAGATGTAACTTGGAGGTAATAATGTTCACTTTAGGCTTAGAAGTTTGTGTGTTTAAATCCCAGCAAAGAGCTGGAGATTTGTACAACTATTGGTTTTTAATAACATCACATGTTTCCCCTGATGGGTATTGAGATCGAATATCTCGCCTTTTGAAAGAGGGTGAAACATAAAAGGTCCACATATGTTACGAATCCCTTAGCAACTGGAAATCCCACAGAGTAGGCCATAAGTACATTGCCCTAGCAAAATTGTTGGGAAATAAAAACGACCCATAGGGTAACCAAACTGAAAATGTGTTCACTGATCTTTCTGTCTGTCTATCTTGCTCTCTCTAATACAAACACACCCACCAGAGAGAGAGAGAAAGAGAGAGAGTAATCAGTCAATATATATATATATGACAACTTGTTTCGTATAGAATGAGTCATTAAAATTACACCTTTTGGTCAAACCAGGAATAATTGTTTAAAGTAAAGTGAGTTGTTTGGTACAGGATGTTAAAGGCACTGGCTTTATATAAACTTTACAAATACAAGAACCATGAAAGACAGTAAAATTTCATAACCTGAAACAATGAATACTTTCACACTGTGAATGAATTCATGCAGTTTGTGAAATTGTACTTCACTGGAATGCTTTGTAACAAGTTACCAGTCTAACCATATCAAATTATGAAACACTGTAATATATAATTTAATATACTTAATTATGCATTGTAAGTCTTATGTAAATATAATTAGACTTACAGGTGCAGTTACTGCTGTTTATGGCAAGTATTACCATTATGGCACATATTTAATATATGTAACACACTTAAAACAAACTAAAATGTTTTATAAAGACCTTTGTATGAGCCAATACATGGGGCGGATAAAAAGGGAGGGCAGATTTTAAAAAAGGGCAGATAACTCTAAAAGGCAATAAAAATGGCACTGTTTCTAAGAGTTACCTATGGTAATATAGAAACAAATTTATTCTAACAACAAACATAAAAATAGCACAACAGGGAAGATACAAACAAATATTAATCACTACCTATATAATAAAATAATAATGCAAAATTAAGGGAGAGAATTAGACAGATTGTGAATTAACAGGTGAGGGAAAGACACCAATACTAAACAGGACACACATTGAGAAAACCTGATAATAGTATACATAGAAAATTCTTTGTCTGGAATCTATAGGGCCAATAAAAGAGATTGATACCTAAAAACACATGGAGAAGATAATTTTCAGTAGAGATGAATGAAACTGAGAGAATATGGAGGAAGTTTAATCAGATAGCAAATTCTAGGATGGCTTGGCATAAATTGGTTGAGAGCCCATCATATGCTCCAATGGGGAATGAAGAACATAAAAAGAAGAATGCAAAAAAAAAAATTAATTGAATGCAACAATCAACTCATTCACTTCAGCCATGACCAAAGAGTCAGTGATTACAGCCATGAAACAAGCTAACACTGGCTGAATATTCAAGCCAAAAGCTAACACATACATCAACCCAAAGAAAGTTAACTACTACTGTTGCAGGCATTTGTTGCTACTTTAACTCTTTCTATCCTTGGCAGATGTTTTCTTCTTCAGTTACCTGGTCTAGAGCAGACACTGACCATCATGATATCCAATTCTCTCTGTCATCTCACATTTTAACTCTTAAAAGCTGATGAGCCAGGGTCTACGCTGATAATTAAAGAAACAAGTATAGGATACTTTTACATGCCTTGAGCTGTATTGTGTATATGGTGCTAGCTCCATATTATAGACAAGTGATTGATTATAGACCGATGAGTGATGTGGTCAATATGATGTCAGCTGTCTTTACTTACTAGGTCATTTCCTGGTACCCATTTTAAGCTAGGTCAACCTGGGAGTCTGGGACAATTTTTAAAAATCAATCCAGAAATTGAAAGCTCATTAACATGGCTGGTACCTTTCATAACCTCTTTGTTTCATTTTCCCTTTGGTTATATTTGTTTATTTTTTTCCTTTATACCTTATTAAAACACCAATATAGTTATGAATAAATAATCATGGCAATAACTAACTTTAAACTTCAAATAGTGTATGAAAAATCAATGAGACAGAATAATCCTGTAGCAAATATGGCAAAAACCCATGTTCTTTCAGAGTTAATGGAACTCATGTTGTGTATGTTATTAAATGTGATCAGCTTAATTAAACATCACACACAAACACCTTTCTCTGACTTCCTTTGCTTTTCTTGGCTAGTATTTTCCATATAAGGCTAATTTCTTTATTTCACCTCTTCTTGCTGATAGGCCTAATACATTTCATTTGTCTTTCCCCCTTGATTTTGATGAGTGATCTTATAACACCTGAAGCTGTCAACACCTCAGTATTTGTTTTCTTCTAAGCACATGATATTCTCAACATTCGTCTAAATAACTACAGGAAGTTTCTTTGCCATTTCAAGGCTGCTTATCCTATATTTACAGCTGAAGTAATAATGTAATCCGAGGACAATGAAATTAACATAATACCAATTTGGAACAGAATGAATTACAAGTAACAATTGGTATAGAAGAGGTTAATGTAACAACTCATCATTATATGCCTCGCAAAATGGATTAGGTGTTCATCTCTCTTTACGAATTTCAATGTTCTGGATCAATTTTGTTTATTATATTTCTCTAGGCCATTTTCTTTGAGCTTCAAATATAATTTATCTCGGTCTGCCTCTTCTGCTGCTAATCTTTCCAATCATCATGATGTTCTCCAATGCCTTTTGTTACTATATGACAAAGATTACTGTTTGGCTCTTTCTTATAATAATGTATAATATTATAGGATGTATTAAGTCCCTTACTACTTTAAACAATGTGTAAGGACTATGCTTGAGTTTAAGCAAGTGAACACAAAAGAAAAGAAAGATGTATAATATTATACTTTCATCCGCTTCTTCCAGGCAATCGTTTTTAAACATAATAAGCAGCCGAGGCATTCACAACACTCATCTTAGAGACCACATCTTCGCTGTCTTCAAGCTCTTCCTAATTTGTTCATTCACATGTCAAGATTCACTGCCATATAGCTCATACATGTACATAATTTATGTAGAAGACATGTTATATATAAATATTTCTCAGAGACTTTGAATAAAAAAGACACAAACAGTAGGTTGAACAACTGATTGCCTGGCATATTTCACTCACACTGTATCTCGTCAAGTGCGTACTGCAGAAGTCACACAACATAAAATAAAGCAAAACCCTGAATCCTTCAAGCTGAAATATACAACACACATATTCCCACAGTAATTTAAATTGACAGATTCCTAATTTATAGATTTATCTCAGGTTATAGTTG
Source organism: Cepaea nemoralis (assembly GCA_014155875.1). Lineage (NCBI taxonomy): Eukaryota > Metazoa > Mollusca > Gastropoda > Stylommatophora > Helicidae > Cepaea > Cepaea nemoralis. The sequence continues at coordinate 516,855 of JACEFZ010017448.1, read as the reverse complement.
AGACATGCCGCTGGCTTTGTCAGGTCATCACATTTAAATTAGAACATATCCCACAATTCTCATGGCACATATCAAACAACAAGATAAAACAACAAGCTGTCTCCCTCTGTGACTGTAAGGATAACAATTTTCATTAAAAAATATTTGTAAAATAAATGAGCTAGCTAATAAAATGTCTTGTTTAAAAATGTCAGCCTAAAAATAGATCAGAAATTATAATTATAATATTAACAATAAATCACTATAAGGTTTTCATTTAGCATTCTTGATCTTACATTTAATATTCACAACTCGCTCTGAACTCTCTGTTCCATATTCTTTAGTTCATTCATAACCTCTTGGGGAAGGTCTTCATTCACCTGCTCATCAAAGTATTTATAAATGGCATTGACCTCGTTTTCCCAGAAGTCTCTTGGCAGAGCAAAGAGTGCTTCAAGATCAACTTGTTCTTGTAGCCCTTCCAAGTTCAAGGAGTCAAATTTTGGCAGTAAACCGATTGCTGATTTCTTGGCAATGTCTTCATTGTCACATCTTCGGAAAACCCAGTCTAGAACTCTAGAATTTTCTCCAAAACCTGGCCACAGGAAGTTGTTGTTTGGTCCCTTTCTGAACCAATTAACATGAAAAATTTTTGGCAGCACTAGATTCTCCTGCTTCCCAAAGTTCAACCAGTGCTTGAGATAGTCGCCAAAGTTGTAGCCAAAGAATGGGCGCATGGCAAATGGATCATGCATTATCTGCTTGGCTGTGAAATATTAGAATAGAAAGAAAATTAGCTTTGAAGTTCAAACACTAAAGTAATAACAATTATTTCAATCTTTAAATACAATGTGGCTCTGTGGATAAAAGATTATGAATGCAATTTGTAATCCCACATACCACGTTCCAAACACAGCTGCGAGCGATTTGGAGGCAGGCCACCTTGCGCTGGTTTTCCTACAGTGGTATGAGAGCTGGTCATTCAGAAAACAATGGCAAACTACTGAACGTAAACTTGTCCAGGAATTACAAACAGTCAAAAAAGGCTTCAATAAAAAGCATGATAACCTCTCCATAGCACAAAGCTTGGGCTGAATTGAAGAGTCCATATGTTATCTATGCAGCATGATCCCTCTCTCAGCCTGCTTAATTTACTCCAGAGTAAAGTTAACCCATTATATATGGAAAAAGAGAAGCTGCAGAAGTTGATGGATCAGCAAAGCAATGCTCTAATTGTCCAACTGTCGGAGCTTCAATCCTAGACCAGTTGCCAATCAAGGCTTACGGGCTGGTAAAATGTTTGATCTTTTGTCACTTCTGATACTTCATGTATTTGCATGCCCAAGATGTCTGCAGTGTCGTGCATCCACCTTTGTGCTGGTCGACTACTGTCTCTTCATTAAAGAAACATTTAATTACATACAACATTTAATTTTATATTACTTTCAAGTGTATATAACCTTTGGCCATTGTTTAAATATAATGCAAGACATAGCGAACGACTAAATATACTTCATGTCCCTAAACCTAGGATAGACATATAAAACAAGCTTAGCATACTCTGCCACTCAGTTGTGGAACAATCTTCCACAAGAAATCAAAGACACCATCAATCACTATACATACAGTCGCAACCTGTTTGAACACTACCTCAGGACAGACTACATGCCTCCTTAAAAAAACAAAAACAGCAACAAAGACAGTAATAATGGTAAATTATCTCGAATGACAACTAGCCACACACAAAAAAAACATTCCCATATGTATGGCATGTTACACCCACCTTGGCTATTCATGATGCCCATGTTAAACATTGCCTCAACGAGTCAAGTATTATTGATTATTTTTCATGCGTTTTAATGCTTATTGTTCTTGTGTCGTCGAAGAATTGCTTCATAAGAGATGTTGAATGAAAGAATGCATGAGAGGAAATAGAGAAGAAGGGCAGAATGTCAGTCAGGCCTGCGAGCCCAATTCTTAACCCTTTAAAAATAAAGATTTTCGTTCGTTCGTTCATTTATTGGACAAAAGCAGCCAGTCTATCCATCTGTTCATTGTCCCACCTGAACATCCTGAATAAGTCTCTCCAGATATGGATAATCTGTCTGTTCTTTTGCACTCTGCCCATCTTCTCAGAGAGCGCTCACCACATCAACCGCCTTGTAAAGTAGCTCTCCATTCAGTTGGACAAAAGTAGCCAGTCTGTCTATCTGTTCATTGCCCAACCCGGGGCAAACAATCCATTATACAGCATGTCTGGTTATGTGCTGTCCTCCTCCTTATCAACAAATACTATTTGCATTGCTGTGAATTAGAACCTGTCATCATCATCATGTGCCATGATGATAAGCGTAGGCAGTCATGTTTCGCCATCTCACAGGATCACCAGGGTCGTGGATCAGCTCAGTGTTCTTGTCTCAATCATACCACATGACCAAGCCATAGAGGTATTTACTTCTCTACCTTCACCTAGTTCTCTTGCCAGTTGCTTGAGTTAGGAGTAGAACGGAGCAATTATGGATTACACCCGTATACTGTGATGTTGATCCGCCGACTAAACTAAACTAAACTAAACTATTTCTTCTCATAACGTGTCCAAAAAGCAGTGACTACCTACGCCTAATTTCCCTAATCAGTTTACAGTTTTCATTTGTTTCTTATAGGACTTGGTCATTGATTGAGGAAAATGTAAAGAATACCATGGACAGATAGAAAAACAAATGACCAAGTCTTCGAGAAACAGAAGAACTAAATTGAAGAACTTGGTAAGATTGAGGGGAAAATAACAAGGGCAAGGCAGAGAAGTAAATACCTGGATGGTTTGGCCACAAGGTAAGGTCGAGACAACAACACAGAGCTGATCCATGACTCTGGTGATTGTGTGAGATGGCAAAACATGACCGCCCACACTTATTGGTACGGCACATGATGATGATGACGGAGATACTGTCTAGTTAGTTAGTTAGTCGACAGATCATCCTCATTGCATATCGAACCATTCAGTCTATAAGTGCTCGGCAAATCCAGCAGCGTGTAGCGGCTCATGACACCAGTTCTGTGTTGGTTTATCAATCTTCTTTGGCTTCCTGCGTAGTATTCTTGTTTGGCCAACCCTCTTTTAATTTGCTGTTCTCGTAGTCTGGCCATGGTTGTAGATTCACACTCATCAGTTGGTTCACGGAAAAGTCTTACTTCTCGTAGAGCATTCAGAATGTCAGCCTGGTCCATGGCTTGTCCGCCCTCCACCGTAGCCTCACCTGTGAGCTTGTCAGCCCGCTCATTTCCTTGTACTCCCGCATGCCCTGGCACGAAGATGAAACTATCTTTGCAAGCCGAGACCACTCCAGAGACAGCAACCATTCTCTTCAGATCCAACCCATCTCTATCCTCTTGAGCATGCTCATTGAGTCGCTAAGGAAACATGCCCTAGTGAATGTCTGTGTCTCAAGCCAAATACTGTCTAGACCAGAGGTTCCCAAACCACGGCACTTGTGGCCCGCCAGCTGTTAGTAAGTGGCACGCAAGGCCTCGTTATTTAATATATTTTAATAATTTCAAAAAATGCACTCGGAGCACCCCGTCAACGTGTGATAATTTACTCTGCTTGTGGTTGTTATGTTCAGATATTATCAAATGCGCCTGTTCAGTTCACAACCTTCAGCTGATCATACGATTTGATTCTGGCGACTATTGTCAGTCAAAAAAATTTGAACACTTTCGTTCATTCGCCCAGAGATACATTTGTCATTTTGGTTTGACTTACAGATGCAAGCAGTCATTTTCCTCAATGGCCGTTATAAAAAAACAAGCAACATTCCAGACTCACTGACAATAACCTAGCAGCGCTTATGACTTTGGGCACGACAGATTTGTGCCCAGACATTGATAAACTGGTATCTTAAGTAACTGGTTATGAAGAACAGTTACAATTGTAAATTAATTACATTAATAGCGATTTTTGAAACTGATTTAAAGTTTATTGTTAAATTAACTTTTGATTTTAAACCAAAAAATTACCACAGTGTAGTACTGACACTGACTGCCTGTAAAGTTTTAGAATTTTGTTGACAAAAGTTAGGAAAGGTAAGAATGATATTGCACCACTTTTATAATTTTATAACGTGGCCCGCTTAACTACCAAAAATAGTAGATATGGCCCTCTGCATGAAAAGCTTGGGAACCACTGGTCTAGACTATCTGTAAAAAACAATTAAAAGAAAAGGGGACTTCTCCACCCCTCGAGGCACACTGGGTATATGGTGTTAGCCCATATTTGTATAGACCAGTCAGCACTTAATGGTGATGTGGTCAATGACACACAGGTCACCTTTACTTCCCTGAACATTTCTTTGGACTCATTTTAGTTTGGTTGGAGGTCAGCATGGCCGAATGGATAAGAGCGCCTGTTCTTAAATATCCGGTGTGCTGATGCTGAGTTAGCGGGCTCAACCCCTATACCGATCAGTTGGACTAAAATGTTGGCCTCTCGTCCCTGACTTGGGGACATAAATTACAAGCCTGATGGCAAGGGACACTGGTAATAGGGAAAGCTAATCCACATGCAAAATTCAGTCCTGTGCTACTAGTAGTAGCGTGTATGGACTACACTTGGGTTCAAAGCAAGTGTGTGCAAAAAAAAAAAAAATTTAGTTTGGTTAACTTGGGAGCCCAGGCTATATTTTAAAAAAAAAAAAAAAGAATTTAATAAATATGTAGTAAAAGTATAGACAAACTGGCAAAAAAAAATAATAATAATGAATACACAAGCTGACAACAGATAGACAGACAGGGATTGAGATATTACAAATGGATGCAAAAATACTAGTTTACTTTTATGTTCAGCTGCTGCGGTAGACTCAGATCTCATGGATGCTCCAATGAAGACACCATGCTGCCAATCAAATGCCTCAAAGACAAGGGGTACTCCAGAAGGTCGGCGGCCTCCAAAAATAATTGCATCAATGGGTACTCCTTCAGGATCTTCCCAAGCTGGGTCCATGATTGGGCATTGGGATGCTGGTGTACAAAACCTGAAGCATAGAGTTTAAGATTAAACAAGGTGAAAGGTGAAAAGGTAAACGAAACTTCATTTCCATGCCATTGGGGCATATTAGGGATACTTCTTCTTCATTGGTCAGGAATGTTTGTTTTGGACGTAATAGTGTTGTGTCTGTTTATAGCAGAGCTGCGATATTTGCACCTTTCACCCAACAGATTCAACCTCTTCAGGCATTTGCTGATGGGGTTAAGCTTCCCAGGTTATTAGGGATACTGTCCCACAACACTTTACTACTGCAGCTCCGTAATACATACAGTAACAGTAAAAGTAGTCCCATGGCAAATACTGCTGTTGAAGTGTGAATTGCTAGGCCTTCAGATACCTTAGATGGTCATGTATTCGAATCCCCACCAAAGCAGAAATTTTAAAAAACTGACCTGAGTTCCCATGGTGACCCATTCAAAAATGGGAACCAGAAAATGCCATGGGAAGTAAAGGCAGTCAACTTGATATTGACCACATCGCTTCTTAAGGTCTCTCAAATTATGGCATTAGCACAGCACCATATACCCAATACATCTCAAGGTGTGGAAAAGGGTCCTTTATTTTTATCTGAAATGCTACTTTAACTCATTCTGTCTCATAATTTTAGTATTTAACTCCTACATAATATAGGGTGTAATGATTGTGCAGTGTTTTAAAATATTGCCGGTCCAAAAAGCACCATATACCCAATACATCTCAAGGTGTGGAAAAGGGTCCTTTACTTTTATCAGAATTGCTACTTTAACTCATTCTGTCTCATAATTTTAGTATGTAACTCCTACATAATATAGGGTGTAATGATTGTGCAGTGTTTTAAAATATTGCCGGTCCAAATTTTGTATTCACCCTCTGTAAAGTTTATGCAACATAATAAGTAAATACAAAACTTGGACTGGCAATATTTTCAAACACTGCACAGTCATTAAAAATACACCCTGTAAAACTAGTATAACTAAAGTAACAGCTTTTTGGTTTAGAGAGAGAAAATCAAAGCAATAATTGTTTGGCATAGAAATGGTTAAAGTAACATCTCCCTGGCATAGAAAGAGATAAGATACACACTGTCTCACAAAGAAAGGGTTAAAGCAACAACTGTCTGACTTTGAAAGGGTTAAAGTGGCAACTGTCTGGGATAGAAAGTGTTAAAGTAACAATTGTTTGGCATAGAAAGGATTAAAGTAACCACAGTTTGGCATAGAAAGGATTAAAGTAACCACAGTCTGGCATAAAAAGGATTAAAGTAACAATTGTCTGGCATAGAAAGTGTTAAACAATTGTCAGGGGCATAAAGTGGATTCAGCTGAGGAGGCAGAAACAGGTGGCAGAAAGAGGTGGCAGAAACAGGAGGCAGAAACAGGAGGCAGAAACAGGTGGCAGAAACAGGAGGCAGAAACAGGAGGCAGAAACAGGTGGCAGAAACAGGAGGCAGAAACAGGTGGCAGAAACAGGTGGCAGAAACAGGAGGCAGAAACAGGAGGCAGAAACAGGAGGCAGAAACAGGAGGCAGAAACAGGTGGCAGAAACAGGAGGCAGAAACAGGAGGCAGAAACAGGTGGCAGAAACAGGAGGCAGAAACAGGTGGCAGAAACAGGTGGCAGAAACAGGAGGCAGAAACAGGTGGCAGAAACAGGAGGCAGAAACAGGAGGCAGAAACAGGAGGCAGAAACAGGTGGCAGAAACAGGTGGCAGAAACAGGTGGCAGAAACAGGTGGCAGAAACAGGAGGCAGAAACAGGTGGCAGAAACAGGAGGCAGAAACAGGAGGCAGAAACAGGTGGCAGAAACAGGTGGCAGAAACAGGTGGCAGAAACAGGTGGCAGAAACAGGTGGCAGAAACAGGTGGCAGAAACAGGTGGCAGAAACAGGTGGCAGAAACAGGAGGCAGAAACAGGTGGCAGAAACAGGTGGCAGAAAGTGGATTCAGGGGTCATTAATCTTTGTTTTACTCACAGAGGGGTTTTGTTTCTGATCTCATATGAAATTGATACGGCTTTATAAAGTGGATACATGGTGAGTGAGGGAGTTAGTTACATCACATCATAACGCATGACCTAATACAAGTGAATTATGTGCAGTGGGAGGGTGCCACAGAAGTGCAGTGGCTAGCATGCTTGCCTGCTGATCAAGCATTCACATTTGCATTGAGGCAGATGTTTTAATTGACCTGGGTCCCAGGATGACCCAACCTAAAATGGATACCAGGAAATATCTTGGAAAGTAAAGGTAGCTGATGCCATATTAACTATAATACCTCTCATGTACCAGTTGTTTCATACAAATATGAGGTTAGCTTCATATGTCCAATATGCCTTGAGGCATATCGGGAATATGATATATTTAAATATATATATATATATATATATATATATATATATATATATATATATATATATATATATATATATATATATATATATATATATATATATATATATATATATATATATAAAGTTAGTTACTTTTTTATAATCTGCTGTAGGATTACCTTTTTTTCTTCTTCTAATTTTGAAATTCAACCTGGGGAGCAATCTATTCAGCATTCTACTTTCTAATTCCAGCTGGTGGGGATTTTTAACATGTGCAATATTATAGGAGTTGTAATTTTGTTGGCGCTTATTTGAGAAATCTAGGTGTCAAATCCACTACTCTAGGTTCAAAGGAAGTATCTTATTATTTTTCATTCATCTTTCAAGAGATATTCTTCACATCAAGTTATGTATCTCAGAGATCAGTGTGTCTGAATTCAGCATGCATTTATGTTAGGTTTCCTCCCTCTAGACAGATTCCATCCAAGATAATAGGCTCTATCTACTCACAGGTAGGTTTTCTTTCACAACAATGTCCCAGGACAGTCTCCTTTAACAATTTCCAACTGCTGTGGAATTGTTAATGTTCTGAACATACATAAGGGACCTACTGTTTTTTTTAAATCCTTATTTGAGAAGGCTAGGAATCTAATCTCACTGCCCAAGAGATCAAGGGCTAAGTGATACCAAATTATTGGTTCTTGTAAACATGCCCATCCCATGGTTGGATTTTAACTCAGTAACTACAGAGTCTGAAGCAGACACAGTAACATCTCAGCCATATCTTCCCATATGTATCCTTAGTTTTGCACAAAATTACAGTTTGATTCAAACCAAGCTCCTCATTTCAAGGCAAATTCCAAACCTTTACGCCACTCCACTCAACAAACCCCCTAAAACTACAAACAAAACAAATACTAAACCCAGTTATTTTTAAAAATAAACCAAAGATTTAGCATGTGACAACTTAAAACAACTGAAAGGGTTTGAAAGACTTCATTACACCAGGTTTTATCCCATGCGACTCAGTCTCTTTCTGTAAGGTGGCCTGCCAACAGCATTGCACAAAGCAAAGACTCAGTAGCTCCAGTGATGACCCCAAGGGGTCTCTGAGAAAATTTCACTTGTGAAATGAACAATGTAGTCTGCAATCAAACCCACAACCTTCAAAGCGCAAGACAGGCAGCCTAACCACTTTGTCATGGCGACTCCCTTAACTGATTCATTGCCAAACAAACAGTAGGTCTGAACCAAACGTGGTACACAATCAAATGAACAAGCAATATAATGTAAATTTCTGTTCACTAAGCAATGAAACTGTGGAAGATATCATAAAACAAAACAAATAACACAATAACCCTGGTATAGTGATATATCATCCTTCTGCACAAGTGATAGGTCACATTTGGTGACATATTATCCTACGTCACAGAATCAGTTAAAACAATAACTGAAAGATGACAGATAACTAACCTTGAATTAGGGTGTGCTGCTGGCCTGTCACTTTCATCTCTCTTCCAGTTCTCATCTCCCAGCCAGGATCTGATCTGAACATTATCGTTGATCTCACTCTCTAGACCTTCCCAGAATACACCTCCATCGCTTGTCTCCGCCACATTAGTAAATATGGTATTGGATCTGATGGTTTCCATAGCAATAGGGTTTGTCTTTTTTGATGTACCTAAAGAAGACACAGACATAGATTTTAGATTCATATTTAGCAGGTCTTTGCAGAATGTTGCTCTTTTCACTACTCACTGGGAAGGCTCATGATCTTTCACCAGTTCCCCTGCCTCATGCATTTGCATGCTCATCAATCAATCAATTAGGTGCCGTCTCCACAATGAAGGTTGGCTGCAATGGACCTCAAACACTGTCTGCCTCTTGCCTTGATTGTACATTCTGTCAGATTGATGTTTGTCCATCTCTTGATGTTATGTATCATTGTCTGCCTCTTGCTTGCTTGCCCTCAACCTTGCCCTCCAGTATGATTTTAATAAGAGTGTTATGTCTTTTAACGTAGCCAAAATATTTCACTTGCTTCTTTTTTATTTCTTTCATCAACTCTCTTTTCATTCCCAGTTTTTCTAGAACCTCTGTATTTGATTGTTTTTGTTTCCATGAAATACGACATATTCTTCTGTATATCCACATCTTCAAGGCCTCTATTTGACTTTCTAGTTGCTTGTTCAATGTCCAGGCTTTGGCCATACAGTAGCGTTGAATATACGTAGCATTTGACAATTCTCATTTTTAATGCGTTGTTAATCTCTCTAGATATTTGCAGGCTCAGGGTGTCTTTACTTCTCTGTCTCCATCTTTGTGCTGGTCGGCCCCAGCCTCATCTTCCAGGAAGCAAACCTTCCATCACAGTTCTTTCATGAACTAGAATCAATCGTAAATTGTTTAGAAAAATTAGACATTGACAGTCAAAATGTTTTGGACATGTTATGTATGTTCCGGCATGGCACATGATTGATTGATTCATTGATTGATTGAATTTGCCATTACTTTCTGAATGACCAGCAGTCATACTGTTATATGAATACCAACTTAAGGTGGTCCGCTGCCGAATCGCCCGCAGCTTGTTTTTCTAATACGGTATGTGGGATTATAAACTGCGCCCGTAACCCCTTCACCACATGAGCTGAGGATACTTAAGTCACAATTAATTGTGCACCTCAAAGATCCATGTGTCTGACTTCAGCATGCTTGTCTGTGAGGTTTACTTCCCCTAGACAGATTCCAAGCAAGGTAGAGGCTACTTGTATCCATGGGTCCTCTTTTCTAAAGATTTTGCCAGTGCTGTGGCCTTGTGATCTACTCTCTGCGGTTTTCAAGTGTCATGAGATTTTTAATGTACATAACTTTCTCACAGAACCTGTTTTTTACATATTACAAGTTCTCCAGCAGTTGAAAATCAAAAAGGATAGACCAAATAACCTGCTCTCCAGGCCAGATTAAACAAAAACCTCCCCCCAAAAATACAACCTACAAAAAAATAATAATAATAGCATTTGTGGTATGCAACCTTACCAGTGCTACAGACTTTGTGTGCTGTGATGAGATTCTGCTTGTACAATCTATGAGAGGTGACTGAGCACTTATAGAGATATCTGTGTGCACACTGAAGGTGATTTTTAAAACACTAAACAAAATTTGTATTATTATACATCAGAAAAAATATTCGTACATGTTATACAGAATCAGTAAAAAAGTTTCACAGGAAAATTATTAGACAGAATGAAAGGAGACCAACCTGGAGCAACACCGAAGAATCCTGCTTCTGGATTGATGGCACGCAGACGACCTCTCTGGTCAAACCTCATCCAGGCAATGTCATCACCCACACAAGTGATCTTGTACTTGGCAAGGGAAGGCTGCAGCATTGCCAGATTGGTCTTCCCACATGCACTTGGAAAAGCAGCAGCAATGTATCTCTTTACACCAGTTTCCTTGTTCTCAATGCCCAAAATCTAAAAGTTCAGAAACCAACAAATGATTTTTCACTGTCCACATTTTGAGAATACAAATCTTATCTGTGGTAAACTATGGATGTGTGTCATGGACAATTTTGTGACAAGTTACTAGAACATTCTTAGATTACCATGCACCAAGAGGAAGCAAAATACTGACATTCTACAAGATGTGAACAATGAAGAAAACTGGTTCACAAACAACATCATGTCTTGGAAACTACCATACTTTGGCCATAGAAAACCCCACAGTGGTTTGGAAAGAACAGTTTGTTTTTGGCATTCGCTCGCTTTGAATTCAAGCGTTGTCCATACATGTGCTACTACTTATAGTGCACTGGACTGATTTTTACGTGTGGATTGGCTTTCTCTAATGGTTGAGGGGGAAAAGTCTTGCCTTTGCTGGGGATTAAGCTCAAAGCATTGTCTTAGAAGGTAGTGCACTAACCAAAATGTCACTATAGCTGCATAGTAATAGCAGTAGTAGTGAAAGTAATAGCAAAAGAAGGTAGGATTAAAGTTGTTCTGACCTTGACTGCAGCAGTGCTACTAGTAGTAGAGGTAGTGGCAAGAACTCTTGAATCAGTAGAAATGTGACAAATAAAATGCAACATGTGACAATTAAACATCAAGAGAACTACACAACTGACTAAGGAAACCAACCATCAACACACACAGACCTCATCAGTAATACTGATAAAATACGTACCAGCATATGTTCGGCCAACCAGCCTTCACGATGTCCAAGGATGGAGCCAATGCGAAGAGCAAAGCATTTTTTACCCAGGAGTGAGTTGCCTCCATAGCCACTACCAAAGGAGCAGATTTCATTTCTTTCTGGGAGGTGTGCAATCAGGGTCATCTTAGGGTAGCATGGCCAGTTGTTGTGAAGAGGTGCTGGGAAAATGACAGAAGGCATGCTGAAACAACAACACAAGTGTTGGACAACGACTGGAAGTAGACAGGAAAGAAGGACTGATGTAAGCAATAACAAAAGTATTGCTGCAAACAATAACAAAAGAATAGCTGTAAACAATAACAAAGACTGCAGTAAAAAATAACAAGGATTGATGTAAACAATAACAGAAGGATTAATGTAAACAATTATAGAAGGATTGATATAAACAATAACAGATGGACTGATATAAAGTTAGTTTAGCTACACATCCTTTACAAAGGACGTCACAGTCAACCCCAGCATTTATTGGCTGCTTTGGTTTCTTGGCAAGTTTTTCAGTAGTTTGCAATTGCTTTCTGAATGACCAGCACTCACACCATTGTGTGAAAACCAACGCAAGGCGGTCTGCTTCCTGATCGCCCGCAGCTGTGTTTTGAAAGTGATATGTGGGATTATGAATTGTGTCCGTAACTCCTTCGCCGCAGCGCTGGCAATGTGTATTCAGTAACAGAAGTATTGGAGAATGACTGGAGACAGACAGGAAATAGAATGCTAGATGATCCCATCCTTCATTCATTCATTCCGTAGCATGTCCTTTGCAGAACCTCACTCCCATAACAACCTTCTGGAAAACCTTTCGATTATAAGCAAGATGTCCTGCATCCAATACACCCATCTGGAGATCATCTGCCATATCCTGCACCCACCTTCTCTTTGGCCTTATACCATACTTAGAAGAGACAATTATCTGGTGAGGTGTGATTTTAATATTTTCCTTGTTTTTATTTCTAAACATTCACAGGCCACACCGTGTATCGAACCAGGTCCCCACAGGTCAGTAGTAGACATCGAAACCTCTGAGCCACTCCACTTCCTTAACTGTTTCCTGTAGTAGACAAAATTGTAGCACAGTTATCATCATCATCATGTGTTGTGCGATAAGTGTGTGTGGCCATGGCTCGCCATTTCACACGATCACCAGTCTTAGATTAGGTCTGTGTTCTTGGAAACAAAGAGAGAAGTTACTGAATGCTTTAGTATCATGATATGTAGGAATATCTGTATGAGAACTGACTGTCAGTACTTGTGACAGAATGCTGTGAATAGACATGACGACCAACACCACACAGCATGGATTATAAGAAGAAGAACCTTCACTGCAGAGCAGAGATGATACTTCATGATGGTAAAAAAATCCATTAACATCATTAAACAAATCTCTAGGACTGTTTTTAACTGATTCAGTACCAAACAAAAAGTAGGTTTACACCAAACATGGTACAGAACCAAATGAACAAGTATTATAATGTAAATCTCCGTTCACTAAGCATTGAAACTGCGAATGATACATGAAACAAAACAAATAACACCACGACCCTAGTATGGTGATAAATCATTATTTTGTACAAATGGGAGGTCACATGTGGTGATATATTATCCTTTGGCACTGATTCAGTTAAAATTCATTGATGAATAAACCGTTTTAATATTGGACCATAATTCAGTGGTACTTACCAGTTAGTGGTAGAGGCCGGCCCACGGAATGAAGACATTTCACAAAGTTGTCATTGGCCAGACTTTTCAAGACATTGCTGCCCATTCTTGTCATGGTTCTCATGCTGGCCACAACGTAGGCCGAATCTGTTAGCTGGATGCCGATTTTGGAGAGTGGAGACCCAACAGGGCCCATGCTGAATGGAATCACAAACATGGTACGCCCTGGGTGATAGAAAGCCGAATAAAGTGACTTAGTAAAATTTACTTAAAGAGAAGTAACTGTCAATAAGCAAAATAGTATATTAATTTATGAATAGCACCCCTTTATCTATTATACCTGTAATTTTGTGTGTGTGTGTGTGAGAGAGAGAGAGAGTGAGAGAGAGAGAGAGAGAGAGAGAGAGAGAGAGAGAGAGAGAGAGAGAGAGAGAGAGAGAGAGAGAAGAGGGAACACTACTGATAGTGAAGATGGTGATGTTGATGATGATGATGGCGATTTTGAATATGATGACAATATTGATGTTTTTGATGATTCTGTCAATAGCAAATAGTAGTTATTGTGGTAGCAATATTGATGTTGCTAATTGTGGCGTGCCGTCTCCCTGGCCTAGGCATTAACGTCTTTCTCTGTAATCCCGTATACTCTCGTGAGTAACGTGACGTGCGCGAGAATTGGTAGCGGATCTCGCCGGTAGGTAACTTAGGGGTATTGAGCCGGTCGCTCAGAAAGCAATGGCAAACTACTTGCCTATAAATCAACAATCAGCTGAAAGATGCTGATGTTGACAGCGATGTCCTGTAAAAGGATATGCGAACAAACAAAAAACAACAACAAAAATTGTGGCGTAACTGATCAGCCGACGACGGTATATTGATTATGATAACGGCAACGATGATGGCAATGACTATGACGACAAAGGCAAAAAAGACGAAGGCCTACCTTTCATGCAGTCAGGAAACCTCATATTAAGTTCATTGTCCATATCTTCTGGAGCCATCCAATTGCCCAGTTGGCTTTTAGCGCCATATTTCGGGGTTGGTACCGTGTCTCGCTGAAGCTCCGTGGAAATATAAGTTAGCCGCTCCACGCGAGCAACATCCGCGGGGTCGGTTCTGGCCAGCCAACTGTAGAATGCCAGATGGTTGATTTATACATTAGAAGGCAAAGATATAGTCAGTCTGGCCATATTTTATTGTTGGTTCATGTTCATTAAACATTAATTCGCATTGACTCGCATCCATTTAACAGAAAGAGGAGACAACGGGAAAGAAATATATATCAGAATACTCTATGATCTGCCTGTTTGTCTGTTGTCTTCCTATCTGCGGATTTATTTATCTGCCTATATACCTACAGATCCAACCTTCCTTCCATCTACCCATCTATCCATCCATCCACCAGTGTTAAAATATATTTACCTGCCTTCCGCGTTTGCCTGCCTGAGAAATGTACATTTCAATATTAATAACGGAGAAGCAATCAATAGTTATCTATCTGTCTGTCTATCTAACGATCTGTTTGTCTGCCTGATTGCCCCCCTGTCTGTGTACCTACCTACCTGCATACCTACCTACGAACCTGTCTGTCTAGCTGCCCGTCTGGCTCCGCCCACCAATCCGTCCGTCCGTCCGTCTGTCTGTCTGTCTGTCTGTCTGTCTGTCTGTCTGTCTGCCTGTCTGTCTCTGCCCATCTTCCTCCATGACATAACAAGAAAAACACAAAGTTTTAATTCAAGTTTACAAGCAAGCAGTCAGAGAATAGTTTTGATGAAATGGATGTAGGATCAGAGATCACAAGAGGTCGCCATTTTCTTGAGTGGGAAAGAGAGGAAGTTGCCTGTCATCCGCTGCCAGCTCTATTGATCTGTACATTGTAATTATTTTGAGATGCAACTTATTGAATTGCCAGGTTTTTATGACAGCGCGACTTATATTCTATGACGTAGCAACATGTATTCTATGATATGACCAACTGTTACATTCTGACAACTGAATTCTAATATGCCTTCCTACCCGGGTGAAACACTGCCTGTGAGATTCAACAGAGGTGTTTCTTTTCTCTTTGTTCTTCCTCATCTTCTCCCTCCTCATCGTCTTTGTCTCCCCTGCTGGTGCTACTAGTTATTGTTGCTGGCACTACTACTTCTAACAGTACTAATTCTGGTTGCACCTTTACGGTCCTTTACCACTACCACCATCACTACGTCTGCTGCTACTACTAATATTACTACTACTGCTACTACTACTACTACTACTACTACTACTACTACTACTACTACTACTACTACTACTACTACTACTACTACTACTACTACTACTACTACTACTACTACTACTGCTGCTGCTGCTGCTTCTGCTGCTGCTGCTGCTGCTGCTGCCAACTGCCCAGCTATTACTGCTGTAACTACTTCTATTATTCCTGCTGCTGCTGCTGCTACTACTACTACTAATACTTCTGCCTTTTCTACTTGCACTTCTTTTGCTCGTCAGCCTCCAACGGGGTACAGACCCTAGACCAACTCACGATAAGCCGTCCTGTCTTTTGCTATCTCATGTACCTCCGTCCATCTTTTTCTTCTTCTTCAGATTATTCATCTCTGTCATTAATTCTCAGAGTGCTCCTAGATCTCCCTTTGTTCCACCCCCATGTGGATTTCAGACAATGGAGTATCTATTTATACTATCCTTGGGGTTTCTCAAAACGCCCTATTCAGCGCCAGTGTCATTTTCTCAATGCTGGATACACTGGAATTTGTTTAATTTAGTTCCTTCCACTAGCTCTAATGCTACCGCTTCTATTCTTCATGTTGCTAATACTACTACTAACACTACTAGTGATGATGCCACCACCATTATTACTTCTACTACTACTACTACTACTACTACTACTACTACTACTACTACTACTACTACTACTACTACTTCTACTACTACTACTGCTACTGCTACTACTACTATTACTATTACTACTACTACCACAATTACAACTACTACTACCAATCCTTCTAGTCCTACAGAAGCTGCTACTTCTTCGTGCAGTTACTACTTCTTCGTGCAGTTACTACTACTTCTTCTTCGTGCAGTTACTACTTCTTCGTGCAGTTACTACTTCTTCGTGCAGTTACTACTACTTCTTCTTCGTGGAGTTACTACTTCTTCGTGGAGTTACTACTTCTTCGTGCAGTTACTACTTCTTCATGCAGTTACTACTTCTTCGTGGAGTTACTACTTCTTCGTGCAGTTACTACTACTTCTTCTTCGTGGAGTTACTACTTCTTCGTGCAGTTACTACTTCTTCGTGGAGTTACTACTTCTTCGTGCAGTTACTACTTCTTCGTGCAGTTACTACTTCTTCGTGCAGTTACTACTTCTTCGTGGAGTTACTACTTCTTCGTGGAGTTACTACTTCTTCGTGCAGTTACTACTACTTCTTCTTCGTGGAGTTACTACTTCTTCGTGCAGTTACTACTTCTTCGTGCAGTTACTACTTCTTCGTGCAGTTACTACTTCTTCGTGCAGTTACTACTTCTTCGTGCAGTTACTACTTCTTCGTGGAGTTACTACTTCTTCGTGGAGTTACTACTTCTTCGTGCAGTTATTACTTCTTCGTGGAGTTACTACTTCTTCGTGCAGTTACTACTTCTTCGTGGAGTTACTACTTCTTCGTGCAGTTACTACTTCTTCGTGCAGTTACTACTTCTTCGTGCAGTTACTACTTCTTCGTGCAGTTACTACTTCTTCGTGCAGTTACTACTTCTTCGTGCAGTTACTACTTCTTCGTGGAGTTACTACTTCTTCGTGCAGTTACTACTTCTTCGTGCAGTTACTACTTCTTCGTGGAGTTACTACTTCTTCGTGCAGTTACTACTACTTCTTCTTCGTGGAGTTACTACTTCTTCGTGCAGTTACTACTTCTTCGTGGAGTTACTACTTCTTCGTGGAGTTACTACTTCTTCGTGCAGTTACTACTTCTTCGTGCAGTTACTACTTCTTCGTGCAGTTACTACTTCTTCGTGCAGTTACTACTTCTTCGTGGAGTTACTACTTCTTCGTGGAGTTACTACTTCTTCGTGCAGTTACTACTTCTTCGTGCAGTTACTACTACTTCTTCTTCGTGGAGTTACTACTTCTTCGTGGAGTTACTACTTCTTCGTGGAGTTACTACTTCTTCGTGGAGTTACTACTTCTTCGTGGAGTTACTACTTCTTCGTGGAGTTACTACTTCTTCGTGGAGTTACTACTTCTTCGTGGAGTTACTACTTCTTCGTGCAGTTACTACTTCTTCGTGGAGTTACTACTTCTTCGTGCAGTTACTACTACTTCTTCTTCGTGGAGTTACTACTTCTTCGTGCAGTTACTACTTCTTCGTGGAGTTACTACTTCTTCGTGCAGTTACTACTTCTTCGTGCAGTTACTACTTCTTCGTGCAGTTACTACTTCTTCGTGCAGTTACTACTTCTTCGTGCAGTTACTACTACTTCTTCTTCGTGCAGTTACTACTTCTTCTTGTTGTAGTCAAGAATAAGAGTATTCCTAACTTCCAAGGAGCTGATATCATCTGGCAGAGGACTGACGAGAACAAGGGCAAAACCCTCTTCGAACGCTATCTAGAGCAGAGCAACCAGACAGACATGGGAGGCCTAAATCTCGCCAAGGAGGTCACCTCAGACAGGTGCAATGCCCAGAGCATTTCGGATGAAGACACAGTGACAGTGAAAGAAATCAAGGCTGTGCTTCGACGTCCAAAAAACAGCGCTCCAGGGCCAGATGGCATAAGATATGACGACATCAATATGTGTACCGACAACGAGCGAGAGACTTTACCAGACATATGCATACAACAACAGTATAGGGAGTGCTAGCATCAAGAAGGAGTGATTACACAGCTATCTGATTCCCTTGCCAAAGCCTGGCAAAGACCACACACAACTTCAGGGATATCGAGTAATAACCATGCAGAATACAATAGGCAAGCTGCTGGAGAAGTTAATTGACAGAAAAATATCAAGCCAGCTAGAGAGGCAAGGTGTTTTCCCAACTACCCTGGGAGGGAACCGTCCAAAAAGAGAAACCTGGACCAATGCAGTAGTTTTTGCTCATGATGTCTGTGAAGGTTTCCACTCAGGCATTAAAACATTTGCTGCAGCGATTGATATTGAGGACGCATACAACAGAGTAACATTGGATGTTTTTTAATGCTTCAGCTTCTTGAACTCAAAATAAGTCCTTTCCTCCTTAGTTGGATCGCTGCAGCCCTCTTCCAACGGAAAGCAGTCTTTGGATGTGGCAGTTGGACTTCGGAACCAACAACAATATATCCTGACCTACCACAGGATCACCATTATCTCCGGTGCTGTTCAACGCCTACACAGTGAGAATCACCAGCGAGAAAATCATAGGACCGGGGAGGACATTGTCGTATGCCGACGATGTTTTAGTGTATCGTCACGGCAAGGATAGAGATCAGGTTGCTGTGGAACTATAAACCGAACTCAATCGCATAAGCACTTGGTGTGTTGAAGCTGGGGCAATGGTCAACCTAACAAAGGCAACAGTGACATGGTTCTCTTTGAATAACCATATTGTCAACACCCCAACACCAACTGTAAATCTGGGTTCAGAGACGGTGGAAAGAACGTAGGCGATGAATTACCCGGGGATACGATTTGATCGAAGCCTAGCTTATACTGAGCATGTAGACCAGGTGATAAAAAGGCCAAGAGGGGTTTGGCTGCAATGAGGGTGATGGCGGCGGCAAACTATGTGCAGCACCATCTGTGTCTTCTTTACGAGGGTCTGGTTCTTTCTGTTTTTGGAGTATGCGATGGCGATCCTGACTCTCAACCATAAGCAGATAGAAAGGATGGAAAGGATACAGAACGAAGCTATGCGCATTATTCTTGGATGTACAAGAGATACAGCATGCAGGGCGATGCGCTACCTTCTTGATTTTCCAACCATGAGGGACAGAATACAAATGTGCCAAGCACATACCTATCTCAGAGTCAACGCAAACACACATAATCTACTGCATAGCGAGATTAAGAAGTTAAAGGGCAGCAGGTTACAAAGAAGAAGTTGTGGATGGGTCAAACCGAAGACATTCTTCAGCAGGTGTGCTCACTTGATGACTTATAACCTGGCGAGGAGTTGGTACAAGTGGCAACAGAGGTCTGTACATTCTTTTCAATGTGCGTCCAACTAGACAGGAAATACAATACAATACAATAAATGTTGCGTATCCCTTACGGGACGTTGCAGTCAACACCAGCATTTTTCAGCTGCTGCTGATGTACTAGGCAAGTGTTACGTTCAGTAGTTTGCCATTGCTTTCTGAACGACCGGCTCCCATACCAGCACATTATAACACAACGCGACATGGTCTGCTGGACAAATCAGTCGCAGCTGAGTTTCGAACGCCTGGTACCCGGCTCACGAACAGCGTTCGCAAGCCTTTGGCCACAGAAACCGGCTTCAATCATATACAACAATCATAATTCACAATCATATATTTAAATTGTCTCTAAATACACATATCAATCACATGTCCCAATCATACATTTAAATCAAACATATTTCAATCATAAGCACCAATGATATATGTCAACCACATGTTGTTTACCTCAATCACTATGTGATATTCAAATTTACTTTGTCTCAGTCACATTCGCTACCGCCATGCTGAGGTAAAAGGTTCAACCCCTACACTGGTCAGTTGGATTAAAATGTTGACTTCTCATCCTTGACTTGGGGACGTAAATTACAAGTACCTATGAAGTCGGAGTGGGCTCACTTCAAGGCGAGGGACACCGGTAATAGGGAAAGCTAATCCACATGCAAAATTCAGAGAGAGTGGCTGCTGTCTCTGGAGCGGTCTCGGCTGGCACAGATTAGTTTCATCTTCGTGCCAGGGCATGCGGGTGTACAAGGGAATGAGCAAGCAGAAAGGCTTGCAGGTAGAGCTACTGTGGAAGGCGGGCGAGCCATGGACCAGGCAGACATTCTGAATGCTCTACGAGAAGACATTTGCGAGAACCAAGCGATGACTGGGAATCTACAACCATGGTCAGGCTGCGAGAACAGCAAGTTAAAAGAACACAAGAACACTACGCAGGAAGCCAAAGAAGAGTAATAAACCGACACAGAACTGGTGTTGTGAGCCGCTACACGGGATTTACTGAGGAGGGTATCCGAGCACTTATGGACTGGGGATGAAGATGATCTGTCGACTAACTACTACTTCCTCACGCAGTTACTACTACTTATTCATGAAATTACTACTACTTCTTCGTGTAATCTAGGAAGATAGCTACAAGCTATTCGCACTTTGCTCGGTGACCAGCCAAGTGTCGTAATCTGACATGCGTTCTCCACCTCAAACGTCACAGCTTCTCGCCAAGCCATCTTGACCGACTTAAACTATCTCCATTAGTCAGCAATAAACGACCGCAGGTTTGTTTCATATCTAAAGTCCAAGGCAAAACTTCTTAATGAATTCAAACTAACATCAAACGCATAGACTAGATAATGCAACTCAAGCTAAAATATTCAACCCTGTGTCAGTAACGCTGTACAATCTGAGAATATTTCAATGTTTATCCAACATTTGACATCTTATCTTTCATACATTGACAATCTGCATATAACAGAGTTACAAATCTTCACAGCCATGCAAGGAAAGATATAGTCTGCACACTCAGTATCTTCTTCTTATAACCCATGCCATGTGAAGTTGGTGATGATGTTGCCCACAGCCTTCTGTCTCGTTATCATCTTCTTACTCTGTGTAGTCTGCAACTGGTGCATAGACGTGTATGCTATTTATATCTGACAAGGACTTTTTTGTATACAATGTTCTTCATTTGATATAATGCAATGCTTTGCTTGTCTTATTATATTCTTTATTTCTGTAATATATCTTCCATCTGATATTATCCATGTGCCTAGATATGTACATATATCCTTGTATAAACACGTAAAGAAGCGGCTGGCTGAGTGGCTAGAATGCCGGATTCTCTTTCGGGAGACCCGGGTTCGAATCTTCGGTAAGGTGTGGTTCGTAGGGTAAAAAGAACATCCTAACCTGCACAGTTTGCGGCGACTGCACTAGCCAGACTGGCCTTAACCTCCTCAGGCTCAAGACACCCCCCCCCCCCGGCCAAACACCGCAATGTACTATATTGGCAGTAAATGACAGTTTTCAGTTTAAATTGACATGTAAACTGACTGCAATTAAAAGGGAGAGAAATGTAAACACGTTACATTCTTAGAGGTGGCTTTGGGAGTATAGTATTTTTTTTTTGTACCAGCTTACAGAAAGCAATAGTATGCATGATCACATTTCGATATCGCCATTAACAAGTTTTTAAAACATGTTCCAGCCTTTGTTGGCATTTTTTACAATGGTCTAAAAATGGGTAGCAGGGACAGATGGAAGGATAGGAAGACTGCTCAAAGTTTAGGAGGGACAGCTGGAAGGGTAGGAGGGACTGCTCAAAGATTAGGAGGGACAGATGAAAGTGTGGGTAGAAGGTAACGCTGAGGGACAGCTAGAAGGGTAGAGGACGGATAAGAGAGCGAGAGTAACTGGCAAGTTAGCGTTAAGACGAAAGACTTTAAAGATAGTTGGGGAGACAGGTGAAAGACAAGACGAGAAAATGGGAGCGAAACTAAGAATGCAAGAAAGCAGGAGCGGTAACAACAGAAAGAGAAAATAACTCACCAGTTCTCATACTTCGGCAGTTTCTTCAGAATTCCGTCCTTCTGTAAAATGTATGTCAACAGTTCGTATTCACGCTCGGAACCGTCGCAAATGTGAACCGTGTCAGGCTTACAGAGGCGAACGTTCTCGTCTACATAGTGGCGAACTTTGTTGGGCAGTTGGTCGACATCGCCATAGATAACACGGTAGTTTCTTCTCTGAGTATTATCATTGGTTAATGACAGACAGGCAGCTTGTTTGATCAGGTCGGTCCTTCTTGTCAGTGAGGATCCTTTCAGCAGTCTGGAGGATGCACTGAAAGTGATTTAGTAGACGTTGTTTCCATTTGTTGTAATGATAACAACGATAAGAAAAGTAATAATACTAATAATAATAATAATAATAATAATAATAATAATAATAATAATAATAATAATAATAATAGCAGTTAAAGCAGTAACAGTTTCAGTAGTGTTGCAGTGCTAGTAGTAGTAGCAATTGTAGCAGCAGTAGTAGTAGCAACAGTAGTAGCAGCAGCAGTAGTAGCAGCAGTAGTAGTAGTAGCAGCAGTAATAGTAGCAGCAGTAGTAGTAGTAGTAGCAGCAGTAGTAGTAGCAGCAACGATAGTAACAGCTATAATATTATTATTACTACGGTGGTGAAGACGGAGGCAGCCAGCCAGGAGGCGCACCACAGAAATCAGGCTGCCAGGCAATTACGCCATGAAATATGTCAACTGCTAAATGTTATAGTGCTCGTCTTGCTTTGGACCCTCAGGCATGTGCAGTGCCGGGTCCTATGTCTTGTAAGGGTCTAACCACAACTACTGGAGGTTCTTCTCAGATGTCCTGTGGAACCAGGGGGCTGACAATAGAGCGTCTGGCCATACCAAACAAAGACTTAACATAACAGTGAAAGATAAACTCTATGGACCGCTGAGTGAACTAAAAAAGACTGTTAGATTCATCCCACTCACCTACCCTCTCACAGCAGAGGGCTATTGATATTTCATTTGCTGATTATTGATTCTTCACCAGTCTTGAGATCTGGTCTTCTTACAGTTTGTTTGAACATATTCTCTGTAAGAATATTGAACGCCCTAACTCATACCTATCTACAATAACAACAACAACAACAGCAGCAGCAACTACTACTACTACTACTACTACTACTACTACTACTACTACTACTACTACTACTACTACTACTACTACTACTACTACTACTACTACTACTACTACTAGTACTACTACTACTACTACTACTACTACTACTACTACTACTACTACTACTACTACTACTACTACTGCTGCTGCTGCTGCTACTGCTGCTATTACTACTACAATAACTACTACTACCACTATCACCAACACCAACACCACCACCACTACTACTACTACTACTACTACTACTACTACTACTACTACTACTACTACTACTACTACTACTGTAACTACTGCTGCTACCACCACTACATTGCTACATTGGTGAACAGTTAGTTCATATCCCCATACAAATGAGGCCAAGTAATACAGGACAACGACCGACCAAGTCTCCAACAAAGTGTCTACAAGAGTACCACAATGACCTGCCGGTCACAGCGTGTACATGCATGTATTGATATCTGATAGCAGGTTGAAACACACAAAAACACATCGCCATGCTCCGCTATTTGAATACAGACAAGAACATTCCTGGTTCGTGGCGCTGTCGCGTTAGGTGACAGCATAAGAGGCTGTTTGATAGGGTAGAAAGGTAGAAAGACTTGATGAGTGGGTGGCCATGTATATGAGAAGCGTGTTAGATCGACCGACAGGTACAAGCCTTTGGATGGATGAATTGATGGAGAAATGGATGGACAGATAGGTAGGTTGATAAGTAGGTAGGTAAGTAGGTTGGTAGGTAGATAAAGTTGGTAGGTATGAGCGAACGACCGAACAAACGTTATTTTCAAAGGGTTAAGAATTGAGCACGCAGACACGTCTGACATTCTGTCCTTCTTATCTCTCTGCTCTCATTCAGTATTACATTTATACACACTTAGGACGCTAATATCAGACAACAATGATAAGAAGAAGTAGGTAGGTAGGTTACGTAGGCAGGTATGTAAGTAGGTCGGTAGACAGACATATAGATGTGTAAGTTGGTGGTTAAATAGACTGAAAGGCTGATAGATATACACGTATGTGGATGAGCAGTAGGCAGACAGACACAGCAGGCTGTTCTACGTGTTGTTGCACTATAGGTCAGGTTTGTATTAAATACAGACAGTTGACCCGCCCCATCCTTGGGCTGGAATGTTGACAATGCCTAAAATCTCTCAAGGAAACATTGCCAATTTAGGCATAATTCCAGCCTCTCTCTCTCTCTCTCTCTCTCTCTCTCTCTCTCTCTCTCTCTCTCTCTCTCTCTCTCTCTCTCTCTCTCTCTCTCTCTCTCTCTCTCTCTCTCTCTCTCTCTCTCTCTCTCTCTCTCTCTCTACATTGCTACATTGCTACATAGTGATGGTGCATAGAAATGGTGAAAAGCTTACCGACAATTCTAACCTACATAAACGTCTCCGGTTACTGCCACTCCACAAGCGCCTACTTTTTTTTAATAAAGCCAAATTCACAAAATCCTATTTCAAAATGCTCCAAGCTACCTTTGGCCATTGTTTAAATATAACGCTAGACATAGCGAACGACTAAATATACTTCATGTCCCTAAACCTAGGATAGACTTATATAAAACAAG
This sequence comes from Cepaea nemoralis, assembly GCA_014155875.1. NCBI lineage: Eukaryota > Metazoa > Mollusca > Gastropoda > Stylommatophora > Helicidae > Cepaea > Cepaea nemoralis. The sequence continues at coordinate 492,219 of JACEFZ010017448.1, read as the reverse complement.
CTTAGCATACTCTGCCGCTCAGTTGTGGAACAATCTTCCACAAAAAATCAAAGACACCACCAATCATTATACATACATTCGCAACCTGTTTGAACTTAGTACAGACTACATTCCCCCATAAACAATAACACAAAAAGACAATAATGGTAACTTATCCTAAACGACAACTAGCCAAAGAACATTCCCTTATGTATGCATAAAATTTGGTGGAACTGCGGTAAAGCTGTGAAAGTTTAAACAATATATAATGACACAAAGTAGTGCAGCTTTACATAACAGAGTTACGACACATACAGAACGTTGCGGCGGTTAGCCTTCATCAGCAAACAAACACATTCACAAACACAACATACAGTCAAGGAGAACTCCTGTGACTACATTAGAAGGTGATGACAGGACGAGAGGAACAAATGCATGGAAAAATGGAAGCAATGAAGAGAAAATGAGAATTGACAAAATGTTAATTGAAAAGAATGTTAGTCGAAGAAAATGTTTAATAGAAAAACTGTTTATAGAGAAAAAAAACTGTATACTCACCTCACGTACGGACCTGTGAATGTCTACGGAAATCTCGGGTGTATTTGTATAACGGTGCTGGATGTTACGGTACAGTGAGCACATAGAAAGAAGGGGGCGGGGTAGGAGGCGTGTAAAATTGACCACGACCCCATTGTGTTGTTGGTCTGGGTGGACTGGTGTGCAGGAACACGCGTACTTACATAGACACACTTCAACAGACAAAATGCTAGTGTATGTGGACATGCAAGAAGAGAGAGAGGGAGAGAGAGAGAGAGAGAGAGAGAGGAAGGAGAGCGAGAGAGAGAGACAGACAGAGAGAGACAGAGAGAGACAGAGAGAGGAAAAGTGCCTGCGACCTACCACATGGGGTATATTGTAACCTACGAAATAGTCAGTATGGTTGCTAGTCATACAACGCGCTTCAGGAGCCCCTCGCCCAGTCCTAGAGTTGTTGGGGTTGTGTAAGATCCAACCACTGGCAATGCACGTGAAGAAGGTATGCACAGAGAAGCCAGATGTAAGAGGAGAGAGAGAGAGAGAGAGAGAGAGAGAGAGAGAGAGAGAGAGAGCGAAAGGGGGGAGAGAGGGGGAGAGAGAGGGAGAGGGAGGGAGAAGAGAGAGGGGGAGAGGAAGAGAGAGAGGGAGAGAGAGGGAGAGAGAGAGGGAGGGAGAGAGAGTGAGGGAGGGTGAGAGCGAGAGAGGGGGAGGGCAAAGAGAGAGATCAAGGGAGGGGTACACGTAGACCGACGCGCCCCACACGCCTCATGTGGTATATCACAGGCACTTTTCCTCTCTCTATCTCTCTCTTCTCGCTCTCCCTCTCTCGCTCTCTCTCCTCCTCTCTCACTCCCTCTCTCTCGCTCTCTCTCCCTCTCTCACTCCCTCTCGCGCTCTCTCTCTCCCTCCCTTGATCTCTCTCTTGCCCTCCCCCTCTCTCGCTCTCACCCTCCCTCACTCTCTCTCTCCTCTCTCTCCCTCTCTCTCCTCTCTCTCCCTCTCTCTCTCTCCTCTCCCCCTCTCTCTCTCCCTTTCTCTCTATCTCTCTCCCTCTCTCTCCTCCCTCTCCCTCTCTCTCTCCCTCCCTCTCCCTCTCTCTCCCCCTCTCTCCCCCCTTTCGCGCTCTCTCTCTCACTCTCTCTCTCCCTCTCTCTCTCCTCTTACATCTGGCTTCTCTGTGCATACCTTCTTCACGTGCATTGCCAGTGGTTGGATCTTACACAACCCCAACAACTCTAGGACTGGGCGAGGGGCTCCTGAAGCGCGTTGTATGACTAGCAACCATACTGACTATTTCGTAGGTTACAATATACCCCATGTGGTAGGTCGCAGGCACTTTTCCTCTCTCTGTCTCTCTCTGTCTCTCTCTGTCTGTCTCTCTCTCGCTCTCCTCTCTCTCTCTCTCTCTCTCCCTCTCTCTTCTTGCATGTCCACATACACTAGCATTTTGTCTGTTGAAGTGTGTCTATGTAAGTACGCGTGTTCCTGCACACCAGTCCACCCAGACCAACAACACAATGGGGTCGTGGTCAATTTTACACGCCTCCTACCCCGCCCCCTTCTTTCTATGTGCTCACTGTACCGTAACATCCAGCACCGTTATACAAATACACCCGAGACTTCCGTAGACATTCACAGGTCCGTACGTGAGGTGAGTATACAGTTTTTTTCTCTATAAACAGTTTTTCTATTAAACATTTTCTTCGACTAACATTCTTTTCAATTAACATTTTGTCAATTCTCATTTTCTCTTCATTGCTTCCATTTTTCCATGCATTTGTTCCTCTCGTCCTGTCATCACCTTCTAATGTAGTCACAGGAGTTCTCCTTGACTGTATGTTGTGTTTGTGAATGTGTTTGTTTGCTGATGAAGGCTAACCGCCGCAACGTTCTGTATGTGTCGTAACTCTGTTATGTAAAGCTGCACTACTTTGTCCCTTATGTATGGCACGTTACACCCTCCTTAGGTATTTATAATGCCCATGTTAAACACTGCCTCAGTGAGTCATTTGTTATTGATTAATTTTCATGCGTTTTAATGCTATTGTTCTTTTGTTGTCAAAATTTGCTTCATAAGTGATGTTGAATGAAAGAATGTATGAGAGGAAATAGAGAAGAAGGGCAGAATGTCAGACGGGCCTGCGTGCCCAATTCTTAACCCTTTGAAAATAAAGATGTTCGTTCGTTCGTTCGTTCTCTCTCTCCATATCCCTCTCTCTTTTACTCCACCCCTCTCTCTCTCTCTTACTCCCTCCCTTTCTCTTACTTCCTCCCCTCTCTCTTTTTCTCTCTTATTCCCTCCCTCTCTCTCTTTCTCCCTCCCCTCTCTCTCTTACTCCGTCCCTCCCTCTCTCTTCTCTCTCCCTTTCTCTCACTCCCTCTATTTTTTACTCCCCCTTCTCTCTCTTTTTTTTCTTACTCCCTCTTTCTTATTTTTACTCTCTTACTCCCTTTTTCTCTCTCTCTCTCTTACTCCCCCCTCTCTCTCTTTCTCTCGTACTCCCTCCCCCTCCCTCTTTCTCTCTTACTCCTTCCCTCTCTTTCTTTCCCTATTACTCCCTCCCTCTCTTACTCTCTACCTCTCTTACTGCCTCCCTCTCTCTCTTACTCCCTCCCTCTCTTTCACTCTCTCTCTCTCTCTCTGCGCGCGTGTGTGTGTGTGTGTGTGTGTGTGTGTGTGTGTGTGTATGTGTGTGTGTTTTTCAGATGTAAAGTTCCCGTACCAATCTTGCACACTGGTTTCTGAGCTGGGAGATGTAAAGTTCCCGTACCAATCTTGCACACTGGTTTCTGAGCTGGGAGATGTAAAGTTCCCGTACCAATCTTGCACACTGGTTTCTGAGCTGGGAGATGTAAAGTTCCCGTACCAATTTCGCACACTGGTTTCTGCGCTGGGAGATGGGAATAAGAGCCCCACAGCACAGTCCCCTTAGAAATGGTACTTTGAAAGCGGGTGGGGAGACAAGACTCTACGCGAACCTCACCATAATAGATGTAAACTCTGTTCAAGGCTCGGGCGATCTGTGCTTCAAAGCATCGAATTTAAGAGTTAAGGCTGTCTTCAAGATGATTCATAAACCACCCAAGGCCGTCGCCAAGTACACCACCTTAAAGTAGGCCTGCCCACAAGAAGAAGAAGAGGAAGACTATATCGACACAAGAAATTTAACTAACAACCCTTCTGTCGTCCCAGTTTTGTCCGTGACATTTGTCTCTTCACCTCTGACCGGTCTCCGTGGCTAAGGGTTATGGACGTGATTCGTAATCTCGTATATGTGAGTTGGAAACACAGCGGAACTTGTTTTTTTTTTCGAAAAAAGGTATAGGTGCCGGTCGTTGGGAAAGCAATGGCAAACTACTGAACACAAAACTTGCCTAGGAATCACGAACAGCCAAAGTGCTGGGTTTTACTGCTACGTCCTGCGAAGGACCTGCAACATAATTTTTGCCGGTCTGGGTGGCGATTGCGTTGCGGACGCGATTTGTAATGCCGCTTACCCGCGTTCGAAACACAGCGGTGACCGATTTGACAAGCAAACCGTGAATCGCTGGTTTTAACGTGTTGATATGGGAGCCAGTCGTACAGAAAGCAATGTCAAACTACTGAACGTAAAACTTGCCAAGCCATCAACAACGGCAGTAAAATGCTGGTGTTGACTGCAACGTCCTGTAAAAGGATATGCAACTTTTTAAAAAAAAACTAATCAGTCTGCTAACGAGCCCACTAACCAACCACCTCACTAACCAACCTACCACCAACCAGCCAGCTAATCAAACCATTTACCCCATACTAACAACTCATCAGGTTCAGCGCATGTACTGCCACACGTTCGCTATAGACATAAATCATCATCATCATCATGTGCCATGCCGATAAGCGTGGGCGGTAATGTTTAGCCATCTAACACGGTCGCCAGAGTCGTGGATCAGCTCTGTGTTTCTGTCTCGACCATACCACGTGGCCAAGCCACCCAGGTATTTACATAAATACTTGACGTCAATAACTCTCTATAGTGAACGAGCTTAGTCGTTAACTGGGAGCCGAGCCTCGAGCGAGAGCATGTTTACAGAAATGATTGTAAAAACTATCGACAACAGTACATGTTGTGAACGGTAACATGTGTCGCTAAGACAAGCAAGTGTCTTAAGTTCCAAACCACTGCTGCTACTACTACAAGAACAACAACTACTAAATGTGCTGCTGCTACTACAACTACTACTAATAATAGTAATATAACAATGGTATTCTTCAGACATATCGTAGCGCAGTGACTAGACACACGCCTGCCAACCCGTTGGCCATGGGTCCGATCTGAATCCATCGAGGATGCAGATGTTTACCACTGGCCTAGATCCCTTCTTCTTCCTCTTCTACACTTCATATCCTAGTGGAGTTAGATTCGCAACCAACCCACGCCCAGTCCTGTGTAGACGTTTTATGTTTGTCTGAATTTTGTAGCTCAAGTTTTCGAACGAACGAACTTTACTTTCAAAGGGTCACAAATAAGACACCCAGGCCCGTGTTACATCCGGCCTTTCAAATCACTGATCCATCGTGTGTACATCTATTATCTATTGTCATATCTATTCACATAGAAAGAAAGAAAAAATAAATTGTCAAACGAATATTGTGAACATAATGCATATTACTATGCTATGGCATACGATATGATGTGGACAGTTTCCTTCCTTGTCGCCGATCTTTTCGAAATAATTCCCAACATTTGTGAAAACTGTTTAGTACCCCAGAATCGTGATGCATAGTGGTTAGTGTACTGACCTGCTAAGAGAGTGGTCTTGGCTCAAATCCCAAGCAGCGATAGAATTTTTCCCATCAGCTCTGGCGTCGACCCAGCCTAATAAACTCGGCTACTTGAACATTTTCTGGGATTTGTTTGGGAAGGATAGACGACGAGGAAAGGAGTCGGTGACTTCATCTCATCAGACATGGCCTAGAATATGTGACGACATAACACTTCACAGCTCACGGCAGTATCCACTATGGCATGACCTTAACAATTTTAATCCATTTTTATACGGCAGGGTTGACCCCCTCCCCCAAACAAAATAGTATGTCTCTGCTGTGGATTGAACTCGAACTTCTGCTTTGGCAGGGCAAGCGTAAAATGCATTACAATCTACTTGTGTCGTAATCATACTCTGCATCAACGAGCATTAAGTTCAAATGCCAGGGCATGCGAATGGGCGGTCACACCGAGGGCGTGGCAGTTACACGTATACAGTTTTATAAATAAAGAAGCCAGGAAATACAAATAAAACAGTAACACAATGTTTTATATTACCTTGCTATTCTTGTTAGCCAAACCATGTTTCATAATTAGCACCGACTTTAAGCACGCTTGAAGAAATCACACAAGAGCTGCGACAAAATGTTCTACTTTCATTCATGAGGAGATTACTCGGCCTGACTTAATTTTAGCTGATCCAGGCATGAACCCGGCGCAATAATACATCATTGTTATTAATTTAACAACCATTTATTATTTCATGTACCCAATTTTAAAGAAATAATTAAAACTCGCTGCTATATGTTTTTTAAGCATGTAAATTAGTAGTTAAAAAGGCAGTTTAACTATAAAAAATATAGAAATATATGTTTTGTTTTCCACCGCGGAAGTTTAATGCTACATGCAAGATGTTAATTGTCCCGAAAACGAGGTCGGGACTTTCCAACTACTGGTATATTTTGACCTGTTTGATTGGCTGTTCTGTTCGGGGTCAATCAGCTGTTTGTGCAGTAACATGGAAAAGTGCTGTCCCTGTGCGCGTGAACTAAAACGGCATGTACTGAACACGGGCGATGTGGTAGGGGCGCAGATTGTACTCGTCTACAATTGTGAAGATATGGAGATGTATCTTCTTGTCTTAGTTGGACAAATTTAGTGAACAAGCACGTTAATTAAAACTACCATCGGATAGTATACCCCACTATAGGTAGTGCATGAGTTACCAAAACGATAAAAACCGGACTACGAGCTCTACTAGCTTTACATTTTGTTTCTTGTAGTCGTGCTCTAGTAGTTAGTTAGTTAGTTAGTTAGTCGACAGATCATCCTCGTTGCACATCGAACCATTCAGTCCATAAGTGCTCGGATCCCCTCCTCAGCAAATCCCGCAGCGTGTAGCGGCTAACGACGCCAGTTCTGTGTTGGTTTATCAATCTTCTTTGGCTTCCTGCGTAGTGTTCTTGTTTGGCCACCCCTCTTTTAATTTGCTGCTCCCGCAGTCTGGCCATTGTTGTAGATTCACAGTCATCACTTGGTTCTCGCAAAAGTCTCACTTCTCGTAGAGCATTCAGAATGTCAGCCTGGTCCATGGCGCGTCCGCCCTCCACAGTAGCCTCACCTGCGAGCTTGTCAGCCCGCTCATTTCCTTGTACTCCCGCATGACCTGGCACGAAGATGAAACTAATCTTTGCCAGCCGAGAGCGCTTCAGAGGCAGCAACCATTCTCTTCGGATCGACCCCTCCTCTATCCTCTTGATCATGTTCATTGAGTCGCTAAGGAAACAGGCCCTAGTGAATGTCTGTGTCTCGAGCCATGTTATTGCTTTACTTACTGCCATGACTTCCATGGTCAGGCTACTTGTGGTTTCAGTGAAGGCACCAGAGTCCTCCTTCACAATTCTCCCTCCGGCCCGAGCTGTAAAGGCCCACGATCTTCTCACATGTCGGACGACCGACCCATCTGTGTAGATGACCGCGTCACCGTCTAGCGAATTCTCGAAAATCAACGCTTTTACTTCAGCCTCAACAGCAGCCGGATTTTCTTGTCTGCATTTTCTATCTAGTTGGATGCAAACTGAAAAGGATGTGCAGAAGTCTGTTGGCACTTGCACCCACTCTTCGCCAGGTTCTAAGTCCTCAAGTGAACACACCTGTTGAAGAATGTCTTCGGCTTGACCCATCCACGACCGTCCTATTTTTAACCTGCTGCCCTTCACCTTCCTAATTTCACTATGCAGTGGATGTTGTGTGTTTGCGTTAATTCTGAGGTAGGCGCGTGCCCTGCAAACTTGTATTCTCTCTTCAATGGTTGGAAAATCAAGAAGGTAGCGCATCGCCCTGCATGCTGTATCTCTTGTACATCCAAGAATAATGCGCATAGCTTCATTCTGTATCCTTTCTATCTGCTTATGGCTGAGAGTCAGGATTGCCATTGCATACTCCAAAACAGTCATGACCAGCCCCTCGTACAGAAGACATAGATGGCGCTGCTCACAGTTTGCTGCCGCCATCACCCGCATCGCTGCCAAACCCCGCTTGGCCTTTGTTATCACCTGCTCTATGTGCACATTATAAGCAAGGCTTCGATCAAACCGTATCCCCAGGTAATTCATTGCCTGCGTTCTTTCCACCGTCTCTGAACACAGCATTACAGTTGGTGTTGGATTGTTGACAATATGATTATTCAACGAGAACCAAGTCACTGTTGCCTTTGTTGGGTTGACCATTGCCCCAGCTTCATCACACCAAGTACTTATGCGATTGAGTTCGGTTTGTAGTTCCACAGCAACCTCCTCTCTATCCTTACCCTGACGATACACTAAAACATCATCGGCATACGACAATGTCCTGCCAGGTCCAGTGATCTGCTCACTGGTGATTCTCACTGTGTAGGCGTTGAACAGTACCGGAGATAATGGTGATCCCTGTGGTAGGCCAGGATATATTGTTGTTGGTTCCGAAGTCCAACTGCCACATCTAAAAACTACTTTCCGTTGGTAGAGGGCTGCAGCGATCCAACTAAGGAGGAATGGACTTACGTTTAGTTCAAGAAGCTGAAACATTAAAAAATCCAGTGGTACTCTGTTGTATGCGTCCTCAAGATCAATCGCTGCGGCAACGGTTTCAGTGCCGGAGTGGAAACCTTCATAGACATCATGGGCAAAGACTGCTGCATTGGTCCAGGTTTCTCTTTTTGGACGGTAACCACCCAGGGTAGGTGGGAAAACACCTTGCCTCTCTAGTTGGCTTGATATTTTCCTGGCAATTACCTTCTCCAGCAGCTTGCCTATTGTATTCTGCATGGTTATAATTTGATATCCCTGAATTTTTTTGTGGTCTTTGTCAGGCTTCGGCAAGGGAATCAGATAGCTGTGTAACCATTCCTCCTTGATGCTAGCACTCCCTATACTGTTGTTGTACATGTCTGCTAGTTTCTCTAGCTCATTGTCGGTACACCTATTTATGTCGTCATATCTTATGCCATCAGGACCTGGAGCACTGTTTTTTGATCGTCGAAGCACAGCCTTGATTTCTTTCACTGTCACTGTGTCTTCATCCGAAGTGTTCTGGGCCTTGCATCTGTCTGAGGTGACCTCCTTGGCCAGATTTCGGCCTCCCATGTCTGTCTGGTTGCTCTGCTCAAGGTAGCGTTCAAAGAGGGCTTTGCCCTTGTCCTCGTCAGTCCTCTGCCAGGTGAGGTCAGCACCTTGGAAGTCAGAAATGCTCTTATTCTTGACTACACCACTCATGCTTTTATGTAGTCGCCAGAACAATTTCAGTGACTTGTCTGTGCTTACTCTTTGACACACCTCTGCCCATTTTCCGCTTTTAACCACCTTGACCAGTTTTTTTAAATAGCTTACTTTTGTGTGCATCTCTCTTTCTAAGTGCAAGAAGAGACTAGGATGACCAGCTCTGTTCTTCTTGGCATGTTCAGCTGTAGTTCGTGCTCTAGTAAAGCTCACAATCTACTTCTCGTTTTTCGGTGATTCATTCAGAGCTTTACTAGAACATGATTATAAGAAACAAAATGGACGCTGCGGTTAAAGCCTTTGTCAGCAGGGAATAAACAATATAAACAATCACAAACCGACAAACTACACATGAAAATACAAAGGAATGTTGTGGCTGAATACGTCATAAATGATCAACGCGTTTGACGACTATCAGCGGATTGACCCGTGCTGATATAGTGAATGCCGTTAGAAAGACAGGGTGATTTAACGAATTAAGTGATGTGCAACCTTGACCAGACTGAAGAAGCATCAAGTTAAAAGGGGTGAAGCCAGGCAATAGCGCTACACAGGGGGGACAACGTAAAATAATCAACCAATAGAGAACGGATATTATCGACCGCTACACACTGAGGGAGATACTGAGGAGGAAAACCGAGCACCAGTGGCTTGAATGGTTCGATATTCAGTAATGATAATCAGGAAGTCGGACGATTAAATATACAAATTGAAAGCTTATGTTGCCATACCAGGTTTCGAACCAGTCGCCTCCAAATGACGACAGCGACTTGCTGCAGGAACAAGTGTACTACGACGCACAGCTAAATCGACACCCCTTGAAAAGGTATCAACAAAAGCCAGGCCCTGGCCCCCCTGAACATATAGCTATGGGCAATGTAATGTGACCATGCGTCGAACTACACGTGTTCCCGCAGCGAGGCATTGACGTCATTTGAAGGCTATAAGTTCGAATCCCGAGATGATCATTTTCAGCTTTCAATTTTAATATTGTCTAGTGTGTCTTCTTATTTCTATTTCATTAGTTTACTTCTATGAGCGCAATAAAATATTTTTGAATTTGCTCATCACTGCCTTAGGCTTCACAACCGACATTTATTACTTTTTAATTTCTCACGTATATCACCATTTTTGGACAGATTATGAGAAGACTTAAACTATACAACGTGGTGACAGCTGGCAAGATTGAGAGTATAAGAACAAGATGAAGGCAGAGAAGTAACTATCTGGATGGCTTGGCCACGTCATGTGGTCAAGAACACAGAGCTGATCCGTGACTCTGGTAATCGTGTAAAGATGGCAAAACATGACCGCCCACGCTTATCGGCACGGCACATGATGATATCACTATAGATCTTCGGGTCTCTCCTCACACAGATCTCATAAAGATAATCTCGGCACAGTGTACAGAAACTATATAACCGGTGAGGATCCACATGCGTGTAATATACTACAGAATCACACATGCTATAAATATTATAATTGTGGGTAAAATGAGAAAAAGAGTGTTGGGGTGCTACATAGAGCCTATTCTTTTGTATGGATGTGAAAATTGGACAATGAGCAATCAAGCTGAAAAAAATCTGATAACTGTGGTAATGTGGTTTCTGAGGAGAATGCAAAGAATACCATGGACAGACGGAAAAACCAATGACCAAGTACTACAGGAGACAAATGAAAATCGTAAATTGATTAGAGAAATTAGACGTTGACAGTAAAAAAAAAAATTTTTGGGACATGTTATGAGAAGAAATAAATTGGAGAACTTGGTGACAACTGGCAAGATCGAATGGAACAGACCAAGGGGAAGACCGAGAAGTAAATACCTGGATGGCCTCGCCACATGGCATGGTCGAGACAGAAACACTGAGCTGATATACGACTCTGGTGATCGAGTGAAATGGCGAGCCATGACCGCCCACGCTTTCCGGCATGGCACATGATTGATTGAGTAGCTTTTCTATTTTGAAATTTAACCAGGGCAGCAGGCCTACTGGCCTACTCTTTTTAATATTCAATTGCAGAGAGTTTACAGATGCACAGCGTGCCCACAGGTCTCATTGTTTTTCGCCTTTGCGCGAGATGGCTAAACTTCTGATTTACTAGTATTATGAAGAGGGTGGAGAGAGGGGGAGGGGTAGAAACACTGGCGTTGAATAGAACACACATTGTGAAAACTTGCTGGTATAACTATAATGTCCTCTCTCTCTCTCTCTCTCTCTCTCTCTCTCTCTCTCTCTCTCTCTCTCTCTCTCTCTCTCTCTCTCTCTCTCTCTCTCTCTCTCTGGACTGGAGAGACCCGCGGGGCACAAGAAACAGAGGTAGACATAATAGCAAATGAGAAGATAATTATTAGAGACAATGATGAGTCATATTGAGTGGACGTAGACAGGCAGGCTTACAGGCAGTTTGGCGAGCAGGAGGGCGGGTTGAGAGATAGCCAGCCAGACAGGAGGGCGACATGCATGCAGGCAGGCAACTAGGCAGACTTGCTGGAACAGAGATAGGTAGGCAGACAGACGTATAGATATACAGACAGCTACGAAGGTAGGCAGGCAGGCAGAGAGAGAGAAAGAGAGAGAGAGATAGAGAGAGAGAGAGAGAGAGAGAGAGAGAGAGAAAGAGAGAGAGAGAGAGAGAGAGAGAGAGAGAGAGAGAGAGAGAGAGAGAGAGAGAGAGACTGAACGTGTGAAAATACTACTTCGGTGTGTGGTTATGTTTACTTGTATCATTATGACTACACGCGCCAGCACCGTGCTATAAATAGATTGTATTTGTAATGCAACAACAAATAGATTAACTCTTCAGATTAAAATTTTTTTTAATTTCAAGGAAAGATGATTGGCTTCATTGCACCGGGTTTTATCCCAAATGACCAGGTCTCTTCCCTAATAGCTACCTGTCAAAAACATCGCACCAGGCACAAACTCCGTAGCCCCAGCGACGACCACCGTGGGTCTTTCAAACGCCCTTCGAAACGTGAGGCATGCGGCTTGGCGACCGCCACAATGACTCACATATAAACAATACCTTATGTGCGTGTATACGCGCACGCATGTTGGTGTCTGCGTGGATTCTGGTTTCAAATTTGCGTTTAACTGATTAAGTGTCAAGGGGTGATTAATAAACGACTTCCAGTATCTGCCATAGGCTAATATACAGTAGTTTTCCCTATGCAATCACCTTTGATATAAAATACAACATGCTAACTACCATATTAACAACTTTTAAGTCATAATTGTGACACACTCCTACCTCCCATTTTCAATCATCCATTTTTGTTTGGTCTAAACCTACTTTTTATTTGGCACTGAATCTGTCTGTTAATTCTTAGCATACGCTAATATATATCTATACATACAGTTTAGTTAATCTGGACTGTCAGGGAAGAGTTACAATAGCCACCCTAAGTGCAGCTTTATAAATCGGGAGCAGTTTTGCAGCCACATCAAGTGGCGAATACTACAAAGTTAAATCTTACCTTTGCTCCACACCGTCGTTTTCAGTCTCCCTTATTTCAGGCATCGTATATGTTTACAACCATTGCTAGGAATGCTTCGAAGGAGAATACAGCAAATGACACAAATGTGCTCCCATATTATACAGTTAACTTTAAAAAACGCCCTGTTTATATACAGAAACATCCAACGCACGCGCTTTGATCACGTGGGTAAACCCCAGTGAGAGCCCTACTTTTTCTTGTGATTGGTTAGTTCCAGCTGAGGTTACAATTCATTCAGGTTTTTTTTTTTTAGCCACATCTGGGGCACTTAATACCCTCACACTCATTCAATCCTTTCGGGGAGGGAGGGGGTAAACTTTTCAACCAATCATGACCTGGAACCGTTCTCGATTATTCAGAACAATTACAGCGCACGGGTGCTTACAAAACTAGCAAGGTTGTGTACAAGTGGTGATAATACCCCACGACAACCTTTACGTCTCTGTAATTTCAGTTAACCAGGCTTGTTTTGAAAACTGCAATGGAGACAAGGTTCGTTTTCCCTGATACAATATGCAACGACTCGTGTATAGAGGGTTACTGCAGTAGGGCTAACAATTTACTGTTGGCCTGGTGGCAATGTATTCAAATCCTCACCGATGCGGCGAACAAGTGTATCAGGGCTTCCACGCCAACCCAACATAGACAGAGCATCAGGAAATGTTCTGGGAAGTAACGGCTGCAATATTAGACACATATTACCAATTTTAGACACATCACTCATAGAGTGCCAATATTAGCACCATCACTCATAGAGTACAAATATTAGTTACATCACTCATAGAGTACCAATATTAGCCACATCACTCATAGAGTGCCACTATTGGCCACATCACTCATAGAGTGCCAATATTAGCCACATCACCCATAGAGTGCCAATATTAGTAACATCACTCATAGAGTGCCAATATTAGCCACATCACTCATAGAGTGCCAATATTAGCCACATCACTCATAGAGTGACAATATTAGCCACATCACCCACATAGTGCCAAATCTTCTTTTTTGTCTGCCTTTCATTTCCCAAATGTAGCATACACACTTATCCAACTCTTGTCAAATCCTTCGTTCACGATTGGTTTCTTTTACAGCTAAACTTTCTACGGGACAAGGAAGCCAGTCTTACGCCAACCCTCCTTAATTGCCTCCTAAGACATGCTTGGTAGTTTACACAAGAAATCAATGGGAATGGGGGACCGTTGAGGCCACTAAGGCAATTACATAAATAAACACACATAGTATTATTTGGCGCTCACAGAAGGAGAAGAAGGAAGTAGAGACTAGAAGACGCACTAGACTACATAAAATGTGAAAGCTATAGTTACCGACCGGGATCGAACCTGTCGCCTCCAAAAGCGAGGCGTTATCGTCATTTGGAGGCGACAGGTTCGATCCCGGTCTGTACCTATAGCTTTCACATTTTATGTTGTCTATTGCTCTTCTGCCGGCTTCCTGGCCTAGAGGTTAGCGACTTTTCTCCGTAATCTCGTATACTCTCGTAAGTAACATGACGACGGTGAGAATCAGCAGTGGTTCGAATCGCGTCGGTAACTTACGGGGTATGTGAGCAGGCCGCTCAGAAATCAATGGCAAACTACTGAGTGTAATCTTGCCAAGAAATCAACAATCAGCTGAAAGATGCTGATGTTGACAGCGATGTCCTGTAAAGGATATGCAAGTGCGTCTTCTAGTCTCTACTTCCTTCTTCTCCTTCTGTGAGCGGCAAATAATATCTATGTGTGTTTATTTATGTAATTGGTAGTTTACAGAATAACTATTCTGTGCTTCCTTTATGGGCCACAGTAACGCACCGGTTCCAGTCTATTAGAAATGGGGGATAGCACCATATATACAAGGCGTGGAAAAGGATCCTTTCTCTTTTTTAAATCCCGGGTGGTTAAACATTTTCTTATTATTATTCTCCTCCCCTTTCTAAATAGACAGCCAGCCAGCCAGATATTAAGTACAGGTCGCCTTTGTCAGAAAGGGAAGCAATCATGCTACAGCAGCCATCGCTTATCACTTAAAAAGTCGCAAGTCGACAGGGTTGATTTCATTGCACCGGGTTGTTATCCCATATGGCCCGGTCTCTTTCCGTAGCGCGGAAAGCGTCGCACCAAGCACGAACTCCGTAGCTCTAGCGACGACCCACAGGAGTCTCCGAACCACTGCGCAGTAATTAATCACTCGTGAATCGATGGACGCGGCCCGGAATCGAACCCACAACCTTCTGAGCCTGAGTCAAACGGCTTTACCACTTCGCCACGGAGCTTCCCGCCTATCACTTGCCATACACGAGTTAATTTATCTTTTATCATTTGCCTGTCTACACCTAACTCACCTGTCGTTAATTAATTATACATTGGTGATACAAATTACTCATAGTCAGCACATGTCAGAACTCACGTGACAGCCAGAATGTAATATTAAGGTCATTAATTGAGTCAGTGCCAAACAGAACAGTAGGTTTGGACCAGGCATAGTACACAATAAAATGAACAAGTATTGTAAATTTCCATTGAAATTACGGAAGATACCGCAAAATGGCGACACACATTTCAGAAATAGTGAACGACGTTAATGGCTGCCTTAGGACATCTTCGTCCGGTAGGGACAGTCATGAGCCACAGGTGACACCAGACCGTCATCCAGCTACTGATGGTAAAACTAAATCTATAACTAAATAAATTTAGAATAGGAACATTGAATGTTAGGACATTAAATGAGCTAGGAAAGTTAAACAATGTTCTAAGAGAAATTGAAAACATGAAAATGAATATACTAGGCATAAGTGAGATGAGATGGAAGGGATCTGGCAAAATTATAACCGACAAACACTCAATAATTTATTCTGTAGGGGACATGAAAAAGGTGTATGAATAATATTTGATGCAAAAAACAGCCAAATCTATGAATGGATACTGGTGTATTTCAGATAGAGTTATAATGGTTAAAATCAAAGGCAAACCAATATATATATAAATATTATAAAAGTATATGCACAAACAACAAGCAGTAGTGATGAAGAAATACAACACTTTTACGATGAAATAGAAATGGCAATAGCTCAAATTGGATCACAAGAAATACAAATAATACTGGGAGATTTTAATGCAAAAGAAGGAAAGTGAAAAATAAAGGATATAGTGGGGAATTATGGTTTAGGTACAAGAAATGAAAGAGGAGAGAAACTAATAGAATGGGCAAATATTAATGACATGATAATTGGAAACAAACAGTTTAAACACCATAAAAGACGACTATACACATGGAAAAGCCCTGATATGAAAATGCGCAACCAAACTGACTACATACTTATTAATAAAAGATTTAGAAATGCATTAATTAATGCAAAGACAATGCGTGCTGACGGTAATAGTGATCATGTACCACTATGTGGACAAATAAAAGTAAGAGTAAAGAGAGGGGGAAAATGGTTAAGAACTTGAGACTAAATAAAGAGGTTCTGAAAGTAGATAAAGAAATTCAAGAACAATACAGAGTGACTGTGAAAAATAGGTACAATGCAATAGCTAAAATAAAGAGTATAAATGAACAATGGGAAATGTTTAGGGACTCCATTCATCAAACTAGCAAAGAAATATTACCGGAGAGAAGCCAAAAAGCTAAGAAAAAATGGATGAATGAAGAAATCTTAATGGACAAAAGGAAACAGAATAAAAATGACAAACAAGAGTATGCTAAGATAAATAAAGAAATAAGAGATAAATGTGTGAAGGCAAAAGAAAGTTGGTTAAACGAGCAATGCAAAAATAATTGAATTAAATTCCTTTAAAGATCAAAAAAGTATGCACAGACAAATCAGTGAGCTAACGGGAGGAAACTTAAGAATAAATACAGGGTGTTTGAAATCAAAAACAGGAAAGATATTATTGGAGGAAGGTGCTATAATGAAGAGGTGGAATGAGTATATAAGAGAATTATATAATGGAGAAAGGGAAGAATTAACAGAAGAAAGTAACTTAGAAAACCCACCTATTCTAAAAGAAGAAGTCGCTGACGCTATGAAACATATGAAGAAAGGAAAAAACAGCTGAGCCAGATGAAATCACAGTAGAAGAATTAGAAGTATTGGGAGAATTTGGGGTAGATATATTAACCAAAATGCTGAATGATATTTACAACAGTGGATATTTACCGAGCGATATGCTGAAATCTGTATTTATAGCAATACCAAAGAGACCAGAAGCAATTGAATGCGAAGATTTTCGTACAATTAACCTCATAAACCATGTCACTAAGCTTCTATTCAGCGCACAAGACAAGAAACAGGGCTAAAAACCCACAAAAACCACGGCTCTCAACAATAACCACCGCTGAGGAAGCAGGTTAGACGAGACCGAATTTGGAATTTCCCCCCCCCCCCCCCCCCCCCCCCCGAAAATTGGAATTGGAATTGAATTTACTGCGCAGTGTTTGAAAATATTACAGGTCCAAGTTTTGTATTTACCTATTATGTTGCATGAACTTTGCAGAGGGTGAATACAAAACTTGGACCGGTAATATTTTCAAACAACACACAGTCATTAAAAATGCACCCTAGGTAGGTAGGTGGGTAGGTAGACATATAGGTAGGCAGACAGACAGATATGACAGATATGTAGGTATTAGACAGACATATAGATAGATCAAAAGAGAATGATGTGTTATGTGATAGCAATATGCGATCCTATAGTATAATAATAATAATTTCTCGACTAAACCATGACAATAACGAACCGTAACTAGTTTATAAATAGATCTTCTGGATGCAGCTAGAATACAAACCAGGGTGGAGAAGACGGCCAGACACGCACCCACTGCATGGCGGGCTGATGTGTCAATATGTGCACATAATGCTGTAAATGAATCATCATCATCAAGTGCCCTGCCAGCTGGCGTAGGCGTTCATGGCTCTCCACAGATCTCGGTCTTTGGTTTTCTGGATCAACTCTGCTGCTGATATTCCTCCGTGCCACCGTCTCAATCCATCCAGCATCATTTCTCTTGGTCTGCCTCTGCCTCTCTTCTCCTCGATCTTTCCAGTTATCACGATGTTCTCCAATGCCTCTCTTCTCATTACATGACCAAAGAAAGCTGTTTGTCTCTTTCTTATTGTTGTATATAGTGTTCTAGTTTCATTAGCCTGTTTCAGGCAGTCGTCGTTAGTTACTCTGGCAGTCCAAGGAATTCTCAACATTCGTCTCAGGAATCACATCTCTGTTGCTTCTAATTTCTTCTTAATTTGTTTATTTACATTCCAAGATTCACTGCCATACAGCAAAACTGGTTCTATCTGTAAATGAATACTGACAATTATTAGTAACTGTCATGGAGCAATAACACTATCATCAACGTTTGACAGGCCCTCAGAACGTCAATTTCGTTATTACTACCCCCCTTAATTTTTTTATAAAAGGGCTTTCACGGGTGTAAGGTGAAATATATGGCCAGACTTTCCCTCATGTGGCGAATGGAGAGAGCTGACATCAAACCTGTGTCTGACTGCGCTCATGTCACTTTCAGCGTAACGACCAGCAGACGAACGAAACAGACTTCGAGAGAGAGAGAGAGAGAGAGAGAGAGAGAGAGAGAGAGAGAGAGAGAGAGAGAGAGAGAGAGAGAGAGAGAGAGAGAGAGAGAGAGAGAGAGAGAGAGAGGGGGGACGTTTTAGAGACAAATCTTCATCAGTAAACAAAACCAGCAACAATCATACTAAACACATCATTGAATGTCTTAACAGATTAAGAGCCAAACAAACAAATTGGTTCCGCCCTGACAAAAATGCATGGCGGCAAATGGTGAAATGGGGGTATGTCAAAGTTATGACTTAAAAGTTATGTTGTATTATATGTTGTATCAATTATCAAACTAAATGGAGTTGCATACGGAAGACTACTGTATATAAGCCGATGGCAGATATGAGAATTCACTTAAGGTGATTAATCATCTCATGACACTTAATCACATAATGAAGTCCCACTAAGTGAGTGAGAGAGAGAGAGAGAGAGAGAGAGAGAGAGAGAGAGAGAGAGAGAGAGAGAGAGAGAGAGAGAGAGAGAGAGAGAGAAAAGAGAGGGGGAAAGAGAGAAAGAGAGAGAAAGAAAGAGAGAGAGAGGGGAGAGAGAGAAGGAGAGAGAGAGAGAGAGAGAGAGAGAGAGAGAGAGAGAGAGAGAGAGGTGAAAGGGGGAACTCTAACGGCACTCTGACTAAACAATCAACTGCATTTTAATGTATGCTTAAAATATCCAAGTAAACAAATTGTTTCCCCATCAGTGAATAAAACAACTGATGTACATGACGACCCACGCCGAAGTATCTAATTACGGGCGACCTGGCCTACTTGAATAAATTAACTCGTATTACTTTGGGAGACAGCATACATGTGGATAAACAAGTTTGTTTACATGATCAGCTGACTGAGGTTTTGTTGTAGTTTCTAGTATTACTGGCGCGAGGCCAATCAACTTTATGACGACTGACATGGCACATGTACAACAGAATGCGGCCCCGCAGTTTAAAAGATGTCGTTAACCTTGATAGACTAGGTCCGTTTGATTTTGATAACCTGATATTGTTTCACATGTACATGTCTAGGGGGTCAACAAGAGAAATACACACGGCCCTAGAAACGTGTGGTTGCGCTACTGTGTTCATTGACCAGCACAATGATTACTGTGTTCATTGACTAGTACTAGTAGTACATTGGTTATTCAATAACTTATTGTTAAATGGTTGCTGTGGTTATTAACTAAGACAATGGGTGCTGTGTTCATTGCCCAAATCAGTTGTTACTGTGTTCATTGTCCAGCTCAATTATTACTGTGTTCATTGTCCAGCTCAATTATTACTGTGTTCATTGTCCAGCTCAATAGTTACTGTGTTCTATAACAGAGTAGTTCTGTTCTAGGGGGTTTAAGGGGCAGGGTGTGCAAAAGGGGAAATAGGTGTAGTAGCTGACGCACGCTTGAGCACCCATAGTTATGTATCCAGGGACGCTCACGCGTTGACGTAGGCTAGAAAGCTAGTTACCATCTGCCGCTCAAGCTGACAAGTCGTATGCGATTTCATCCATATAAAATTCTACAGTTTTGATACGAATAAACTCAGATGGATTTTATGGTTTGACTTTGTCATTTATAGTCACCATCGACTTGTCTTGCGGTATGCAGTTACTTTGAGTCTTCCTGCACTGTTAGAGGACTCAAATTGGTGCCGTGACCAGGATCTCGAATTTTTGGGTTGTCGCGGCCTACACAAAGTACCAAGTTCAGTGGGAACTTCCCGGAGAATGTATTGAAAACAACTGCGGCTACACTCAAAGGACCTTACTGAACGCATGTAGAAAACATGGCGGGTTCTACAACTTTTGCGAGAGCCACACTGTAGACTTTTTTCAAGAAGGCTACAATAGCCGCTGTCCTGCAGTATCAAATTCAAGGGGGCTACAATAGCCGCTGTCCTACAGTATCAAATTCAAGGGGGCTACAAGAGCCGTTGCCTAAACATTTGCAATTCCTACCATGGCCGTTGACTGAACAATATCAATTTCGAGGACAATAGCCAGAATGTCGCTAATTCTCAAGAGGCTGTCCAGGGCCGCTGATCGTTATCACTAATTCTCAAGAGGCTGTCCAGGGCCGCTGTTCGTTATCACTAATTCTCAAGAGGCTGTCCAGGGCCGCCAACAGAAGTGAACTCCAAACTACAGGTTTTGATTGATGCACGGTTGAGAAATACTACAGAACAGACGCCATCAAAATCGCTGTCAAACACACGCTCTCAACCTGAAGAGATGGCATAGGAAGTCCGCTCAAGTTCACCTTAAAACTCAGTCAATTTTTGCATGCAGCTAATAACGCACTAATAATGAAAAGCTGTTACATGGTATGCGATCAAACCGCATTGGGCTCCTCTGAGGCGGGTGGGCATAATGGTTGCCGACCCTGCTGAAGAGGATAGCCTACTTGATCGCATTGTTTACCTGACCAGAGCAGAAATCCAAAGTTCAGAAGTGCCCGTCCAGGGGTGAAGCCAAAGTTCAGAAGTGCCCGTCCAGGGGTGAAGACCAGACGTGCCCTTTCACGGGTGAAGACAGACGTGCCCAACCAGGGGTGAAATTGCTCATCACTCTAGTGAAGCCAGATATCTGAAACTAGAGGTTTTCCAGGATCGACAGGAAAGAAGTAGATAGCAAGTTCGTCAGTTGGAAGTATTGTGAAGGACACTACTCACAGACTTCCGGTTTCAAGATGGCGACGGACGGTCGTGTTGTTGTGTGTTCGTTAACTTTTTCGCATAGGGGATGGATTTATTCATCTCTTGCGTGTAATTGGTGTGCCAGGATGTAAAACCAGGAGTTTCTACTCAAGATCTGCGCGGGTACTACGGAGTTCGTGCATCGAGCGAAGCCATCCTTGAGTGAATTTTCAGCAGCGTGTGTGGTTCTCAGCAGTCTGTGTTTATGTTTTTTCAACATGGCGGAACAACGTGTCTTTTCCGATCGGTCAGCAGTCAACATAATGAAGCGGCGTGGTAGCCGCGCAGGGAGAAAGAAGCAAGGTAAGCGCGGTGGTTTGAGACGTTTTAGACTCAAGTGTCACCGTCTAGGACTCAGGAACATCCGTATTCTATATTGGAACTGTGCCAGTGTAAAACAACGGGGCTCTATTTTAGAAACCCTAGTTTACAGGAACGACATTGTAGCACTCCAGGAGACGAGACTGGGCGATCAGCTACTCCGAATTGCCGGCTTCAAATGTTTCTACAACAGACGACATCTGGGAACGGCGATTCTCGTTCGCGACAGCATGGTGGCGTCAGAGCTAGACATGTCCAGTTGGGACAGTGACGATATACAAATACAGGCGTTGAGAGTTCATTCCAGTATACCATTCGTGTTGGTTAATGTTTATGCCCGCAATGCGAGTGTGGACGCCCAGAAGTGGCAGTGCTTAAGTGGCATATTAGGCCACGAGAGAAATGTTATTTTCTGTGGTGACTTCAACGCTAAAGGCAGATCATGGGGAAACACTTCCTCCAATACACAAGGGGAGGAGCTCGAGACTGCACTGGAAACCATCGACATGGTTTGTATCAACAGTGGCTGTGTCACCAGGACAGCAAGCCGTCCAGGCGATGAGGACAGTGCTATTGATTTGGCGCTAGTTTCACCTTCACTCACTACAGTGTGTAGATGGGGTGTCCTAGGACACCATGGCAGCGACCACCACCCTTGCAGCATATTGGTGGAGAAATGCAGAACCAGGCAGCACAAGCTAAAGGTAAAGACGTTCCAGTATGACAGTACAGGGCAAGATGTGGTGAGTAAAATAAGACGTGACAAGCGCAGAACGTTTCAGGGCAGGAAAAAAAGCTGGAAGCAGCCACCGTGGTGGAGTTTCGAGGTGGAGAAGGCTTGGGTGGATAAGCGTAGTGCTGTAAGGAGATGGCAAAATGCCAAGAAGAACAGAGCTGGTCATCCTAGTCCCTGCTTGCACTTAGAAAGAGAGATGCACACAAAAGTAAGCTATTTCAAAAAAACTGGTCAAGGTGGTTAAAAGCGAAAAATGGGCAGAGGTGTGTCAAAGAGTAAGCACAGACAAGTCACTGAAATTGTTCTGGCGACTACATAAAAGCATGAGTGGTGTAGTCAAGAATAAGAGCATTTCTGACTTCCAAGGTGCTGACCTCATCTGGCAGAGGACTGACGAGGACAAGGGCAAAGCCCTCTTTGAACGCTACCTTGAGCAGAGCAACCAGACAGACATGGGAGGCCGAAATCTGGCCAAGGAGGTCACCTCAGACAGATGCAAGGCCCAGAACACTTCGGATGAAGACACAGTGACAGTGAAAGAAATCAAGGCTGTGCTTCGACGATCAAAAAACAGTGCTCCAGGTCCTGATGGCATAAGATACGACGACATAAATAGGTGTACCGACAATGAGCTAGAGAAACTAGCAGACATGTACAACAACAGTATAGGGAGTGCTAGCATCAAGGAGGAATGGTTACACAGCTATCTGATTCCCTTGCCGAAGCCTGACAAAGACCACAAAAAAATTCAGGGATATCGAATTATAATCATGCAGAATACAATAGGCAAGCTGCTGGAGAAGGTAATTGCCAGGAAAATATCAAGCCAACTAGAGAGGCAAGGTGTTTTCCCACCTACCCTGGGTGGGTACCGTCCAAAAAGAGAAACCTGGACCAATGCAGCAGTCTTTGCCCATGATGTCTATGAAGGTTTCCACTCCGGCACTGAAACCGTTGCTGCAGCGATTGATCTTGAGGACGCATACAACAGAGTACCACTGGATTTTTTAATGTTTCAGCTTCTTGAACTAAACGTAAGTCCATTCCTCCTTAGTTGGATCGCTGCAGCCCTCTTCCAACAGAAAGTAGTTTTTAGATGTGGCAGTTGGACTTCGGAACCAACAACAATATATCCTGGCCTACCACAGGGATCACCATTATCTCCGGTACTGTTCAACGCCTACACAGTGAGAATCACCAGTGAGCAGATCACTGGACCTGGCAGGACATTGTCATATGCTGATGATGTTTTAGTGTATCGTCAGGGTAAGGATAGAGAGGAGGTTGCTGTGGAACTACAAACCGAACTCAATCGCATAAGTACTTGGTGTGATGAAGCTGGGGCAATGGTCAACCCAACAAAGGCAACAGTGACTTGGTTCTCGTTGAATAATCATATTGTCAAAATCCAACACCAACTGTAATGCTGTGTTCAGAGACGGTAGAAAGAACGCAGGCAATGAATTACCTGGGGATACGGTTTGATCGAAGCCTTGCTTATAATGTGCACATAGACCAGGTGATAACAAAGGCCAAGCGGGGTTTGGCAGCGATGCGGGTGATGGCGGCAGCAAACTGTGAGCAGCGCCATCTATGTCTTCTGTACGAGGGGTTGGTCATGTCTGTTCTGGAGTATGCAATGGCAATCCTGACTCTCAGCCATAAGCAGATAGAAAGGATGGAAAGGATACAGAATGAAGCTATGCGCATTATTCTTGGATGTACAAGAGATACAGCATGCAGGGCGATGCGCTACCTTCTTGATTTTCCAACCATTGAAGAGAGAATACAAGTTTGCAGGGCACGCGCCTACCTCAGAATTAACGCAAACACACAACATCCACTGCATAGTGAAATTAGGAAGGTGAAGGGCAGCAGGTTAAAAAGAGGACGGTCGTGGATGGGTCAAGCCGAAGACATTCTTCAACAGGTGTGTTCACTTGAGGACTTAGAACCTGGCGAGGAGTGGGTGCAAGTGCCAACAGACTTCTGCACATCCATTTCAGTTTGCATCCAACTAGATAGAAAATGCAGACAAGAAAATCCGGCTGCTGTGGAGGCTGAAGTACAAGCTTTGATTTTCGAGAATTCGCTAGACGGTGACACGGTCATCTACACAGATGGGTCGGTCGTCCGACATGTGAGAAGCTCATGGGCCTTTACAGCTCGGGCCGGAGGGAGAATTGTGAAGGAGGACTGGTGCTTTCACTGAAACCACAAGTAGCCTGACCATGGAAGTCATGGCAGTAAGTAAAGCAATAACATGGCTCGAGACACAGACATTCACTAGGGCTTGTTTCCTTAGCGACTCAATGAACATGATCAAGAGGATAGAGGAGGGGTCGATCCGAAGAGAATGGTTGCTGCCTCTGAAGCGGTCTCGGCTGGCAAAGATTAGTTTCATCTTCGTGCCAGGGCATGCGGGAGTACAAGGAAATGAGCGGGCTGACAAGCTCGCTGGTGAGGCTACTGTGGAGGGCGGACGCGCCATGGACCAGGCTGACATTCTGAATGCTCTACGAGAAGTGAGACTTTTGCGAGAACCAAGTGATGACTGTGAATCTACAACAATGGCCAGACTGCGAGAGCAGCAAATTAAAAGAGGGATGGCCAAACAAGAACACTACGCAGGACGCCAAAGAAGATTGATAAACCAACACAGAACTGGCGTCGTTAGCCGCTAAACGCTGCGGGATTTGCTGAGGAGGGGATCCGAGCACTTATGGACTGAATGGTTCGATGTGCAACGAGGATGATCTGTCGACTAACTAACTAACTAACTAACTACTCACTTAAGAAGTTACAGATTTAATTATCCTTATATACAAAAACGGTATTGGTTATATCTGATTTTTATTATAATTGTGCAATAATTTGTTTTTCATTGATTGAACTTATTAAGAGTTTAACAAAGACACTAAAATATATAGAAGAAGAAGCAAGCATAGTGTTTGAGATAGCATACAGAAGAATAATTATGAATCACCTTCACACAGAATTAAGACGCGTAAGTGCTTGGTTGGGAGAGTTAAAAGTGGCAGTTAGTGAGGTCAAGAATTTTGTAGAAACGTTACAGAGAAGAACGAAGGAGCAAGAGACTTATAGATTTAAGGTAGACTGCAATAGAGTAGTAAAGAATAACAGGAGACAGCCAGTACTTAATAAAGACAGAAGACAATATGATTCTGCTTATGCAGTTGGTTATGACGAACCAAGACCTGATGTTTATAGGGTAAAAGACGGTGAAAGGACACGTAATTGTGAAATGTCGGACTGGTATAAGTGTCATAGGTACAGGAATGAGAGAAACATTCCCAGGAAACAAGGGAATTGGCCATCCAATAGTATGACTGCTAGAAAAAGACGTGACGAATGGTTTGAACAAAGACAGAGACAATATCTGAAGTCAGGGTCAAAAGGACAGGATAGGACACACAAATAAAAATCCGACAGTTTCCAAAGTGCTTGCCAATATTAGTACTGGACAGAAAAAGAAATTGTTACTGATAAAGAAAGTGGATCAAGAGACACAGACGCAGATGATTGAAGTGATAGATAATAACACACAAACACAAATTGACACCGTAGAAAGGAAAGTCCAGGTACAACCAACCAGCAAGATAACGAAGGGAAGTCAAACCGACCTAGTAGAAACTCAATCAAAACCAACTCAGTTGAAAGTGACTAAGGGAGACACACTTGAAATTAAGAAAGATGGACAGACAAGGAAAGTTAGGAAAAGTATTAAGGAGAGGAATGCAAATAGTCTGGTAGTAAATGTAGGTAC
This sequence comes from Cepaea nemoralis, assembly GCA_014155875.1. Classification (NCBI taxonomy): domain Eukaryota; kingdom Metazoa; phylum Mollusca; class Gastropoda; order Stylommatophora; family Helicidae; genus Cepaea; species Cepaea nemoralis. The sequence goes on along the minus strand of JACEFZ010017448.1, from coordinate 466,598 downwards.
AACTGTTGTGGCAGACTCCTCAGATAGAAACATTAAAAGTATCCCAAACCGGAGCATGAAAGAGGGAGGTATAAATAAGAAGAAGGTCAGACGTTTTAGTGACGACCATAGGGATATTATTGCCATGTCTGCAGTCAACTATAATAAGCCTGATGAGGGAACTATCATCAGTGAATCTTCTGAAGACGAGATGGGGAAATATAAGCGATATATAACTTATACAGAAAACAGTGAGCAGACCGACGCAGTAAAGACAGGAGTAACAAATAAATGAAACAGAAAGAAAGCACTTAAGAAGAAGAATAGTAATAGACAGATAGCAGAAATGTACTCGACTACGGAAGATGACATAAGAAAAATCAGAGAATATATGACCTTAAGACCTGAGTACTTTAATGACAGGCTAACAGTTATGGATACTGAAGATGAGATAGTTGAAGAGAGACACACACTAGTAGTAGGAGACAATGAACTATTTGGGTTAGATGCGCTCTATAGCTGTTAGAATTCCGAGGGTGAGAAATGGCATATTGCATTGTTTTGGCTTACGAGATGAAGTGCGGTTTGAGCATATGCATATGAACATATGCTTATGTCTAAAATAGGCAGATGAATTGTTTTTGGTGTAATATCACAATATATGGTGCAGACACTAGTGTTATTGTGGATAGAGAGTCACAGCAAGTGATAGATAATTTTAAAGCTGGTGAGTGGTGGAATATTCTACGTGGGTACGCTATAAAGAATATCTTGTGTTTGGTAGTGGTGCGGAGAGAATAGACAATGTGGAAATGGAAATGTCCCTTGTCCGGAATGGCCGGATGGAGTGGGTTGATCATGTTGAGTGAATGTATAACTGGTGTGATTAAAGTAGGGTAGACTCAGCACAGAATTTGCACGGAGAGAGAGAAACTAATTATAAATGCTCGTACTAGACTTGACGCGTTGTTTGAGATGGTTTGACTCAGAGCTTTTAGAAGAGTAACTGGAGTATGAAAATGCTATGACGTGATGGTTGAGATAGAATTAAAGTTTCGCGAAGCAGATATAGTAGCATTGGCAGAGGTAAGGTGTCTGATGAGGAGATGTAGATTGAGGAGGAATTGAGTATCCTGTGTAAAATAGCCAGCTGAGCGCGAGAGTATTAAGAGTAGAAGACTGTGGAAGCTGATGCTTGAAGAATGCGAGTTCTTGGTGAGGGGGATGAAGTAATTACGTGATGGTTGCAGAGAAAGAAGAGGCACCTAGACGATGCACTGTCTAAGCGAGCATGGTACGCGCGTGTTGAAGGCAGAGGTTGACGGTGTAGCACGTTGAGTGTGTCTGACTGTGTTTTAGAGGAGGTGAGAGGTTGAAGGTCAGAGCAGTTGCTGTAGAGAAATTAGGTAGGACAGAAAGTGCCATGCGTGTATATTTTGTGTTTGCTTGTGATGATTAGAGAATAGACGAGTTAGAGTGTAAAACGTGGAATGTTTATGTTGAGTGAGGTGTGCTGGAGCAGTTGACATAACGTAAAACTGACATGGAGAGATATAGGCTGGTTAGAAATGTTGGTTGTTAGAGCTAATGTGTTGTTTGAACAGAATAGGCTCTGACTTGTTGAAAGGGAGTGAATGATTGAGAAAAGTTGAAATGAGGAAGTAGTTAGATTGTGAAAGTCCTGTGGCAGATATTGAATGAAAGTTCCGTTTGTCGTTTTAGGAAACAGATCTGGTGTCGTTTGCCAGATTTATGTTGGAATGAGATTGCATGATGCAGAGAAATGAGAGAATATAGTGAAGATGTGATTAGTATGTTTCGTCGGAGTGAGAATTGTTGAGACGAGCTGTGTATCTGTAAAGGAGATAGACAATATGGAGTCAGATTGTATAGGTAGAGATGCTCGTTAGCCGCATGCGGTTGCTGTTTTTGAAAGAGTCCCGATAAATGTGACTAGCGTGACTACCATCGCGGTGTGTGAACGAAGCTAGGAGGGAGTTGAGTATAGCTTAGAGTTGTGGTAAAATGTTGGAAATTAGTGATGTGGGAGAATGAGAGACTTAAAAGTAGAATTAGTTGTTGGTACAAATCCAGTAGCTAGATGTATTGGTGAAGTCTATACTAAATAGACATCTTTTGGTGGTTGTAGCACTGTGGAGATACCGTGGTTAACGAGATGAATAATGTTTAAGAAGTTATAATATTTCTTAGTACAAATCAAATTCAGGGGAAACAAATATGTGTGTTAAATTGCAGTTTCCCTTGGTGAGTAGATGAGTTGTGGTGTGCTGAGATAGCCACATTAGTTAGTAAATGGAGCAATTTGAGCTGTAGTTAACAGTAGTTGCTTGCATCGTATTTCAAGTGCAGTGATGTTGCTGTGGTTTAGTTTCGTGAGAGATGGAATGTTGTGAAGGGAGATAATCAATGGTTTGAGTTATAAAGTTGAAAGAAGGAAGTGAAGAAATAAATAGCTTAGTTTGTGCTTATACGAAAGTAATTGTTGAATTCCAGAAAAAGTATGGTCATTTTTAATTAATGACTTTTCTTGAGGGAATAAATATTGTTCTGTGTATGATGAAAATACAATCTGTCGGTAACAGATATATTTTGGGATTAATGCAGGTTAATATTAGTCCTAGCATTGAGTCGTTTTTTGTATTGTTGTTGATTTAATTATGCCTTGACATATAGTTGATTGTGTTAGACTGGTTTTAGAATAGTGGAATAGGCATGACTTGTGTTATTAGTAGTAAATAGATATATATTACATTGGTCCGTACAAGAGACCAATGTTGTTTGGTTATAGTAAGTAGTTGATTATTTTTTATTGAATTTGATTATTATTTCAGTATGTATATTTATTTTGGAAAATGTGGGGATATATATGAAATCATTGTGAAAAACAAGGGGGGGGGGGGGGGGGGGGTGGGGGGGGTGAAATTGTGTTGTTTTGATTTGTAGTGATTATTTATGAATTGTGCATATTACCTTGTTTGTTAATTTTCATTTGCAAAAGTTATAATGATGTTACTTCTTGAGTTGCCCTGACTATGTTTAAATTAGTTTTTTCATTTGGCGTTCAGTTGTGGGGAGTTAGAAAATTGAACAGGTTCATATTAAAGAGACTTATTAATGGGTCCTTGGGAGTTCTGGATGCAGAGTTACGTTCAGAAAATATGAATTGAATGCCATATTTTAGTCCGAAGAGTAATCATATACTGTGGATATCAGTGGCTATGGTATAATCATGACGGAACATGGATTGAGAGCCATGTTGGTATATAGTTGACATTGAAAATGGGAATAAAACGTGGACTAAGTCATGGGGAGTGGATTAAGTAGGCAAGAAAAAGGGTTTTGTTATAAATTATGATTAGTTATCATGGTTAATCGTTTTGCATTGTTAAATTTTAAGTTGTTAGAACTTATTAGAAAAATAGTTATTAGTTGCTCGCTCTGAGTATGGGACAGCATTAGTAGAAACACAGGGATGTGGGGGATTAAAATAGGAGCTGTGCTAAGCAGCGTTAATTGGTTTAAAAAGAGAGCTGTGGTTGTCAGCATGGAACATAAGTATGTTCATAAGAAATGAACATTGTCAATATTATTTTTATGGTTTAATCATGATTGAACATGAGCCATGGGAAATATAGTCATAAAGTACTATTTTAATGGTTGTGGGTGGCAGCACAAATGTTACAAGTTTTAATGTTAAATATATAAAGAAGAAATTTTGGATCGACGCAATTTTTAACAAACAGAAGTATATATTCATGGATTATAAGATGCGTTTTTTAAAATAAAACTTTATTCTATAAAGTTTTTGTGAATGCAAGGGAGGATAAATGTGATTGCTTTGTGACTACTTCTTGCTATCTTCTGGGTGCACACCCCATTTTTCTGTCTATCCTGTGTTGTTTTGTTGAGGTCGGGAGAATATGAGAGGTTGCATAACGCATGACAAGCTTCAAATTGTGTTTATATACCAACGATTTTGATGAACCTATGTATATATGAAATGAAATATCTAGGTAGATCCCTTGTGAACTGTTTTATAAAATGAAACCTCGTAATATAGAAGGTACGGTGAGAACCTATAAAAGAAATAAATTAATATGTTATATACCTAACTGAAGAAGAAGTATAACTTCACGAAGAAGTGTGACGGAACATAATGGTTGGCTATAAGATATAAGTAGGGTTGTAGGAGTAGAGAGGGTAATGAATAAAACTCACTGGTTAGGAGGGAGTTGTTTAAGACGGGTAAGCAGGTGATTTGTTGTGGTTGGGAGAATAACGTTTGGTGTAAGATTATTTTGGGGTAGAATGAGTAAGTTTGTGATTAAGACTTTTCAGGGAAAAGTCTTGTTGAGGGTAGAGAGGAATATAACAGAGTAGTTCTGTTCTAGGGGGTTTAAGGGACAGGGTGTGCAAAAGGGGAAATAGGTTTAGTAGCTGACGCACGCGTGAGCACCCGTAGTTATGTATCCAGGGACGCTCACACGTTGACGTAGGCTAGAAAGTTAGTTACCATCTGCCGCTCAAGCTGACAAGTCGTATGCGATTTCATCCAAGTAAGATTCTACAGTTTTGATACGAATAAACTCAGATGGATTTTATGGTTTGACATTGTCATTTATAGTCACCATCGACTTGTCTTGCGGTATGCAGTTACTTTGAGTCTTCCTGCACTGTTAGAGTTCATTGTCCAGCTAAATAGTTACTGTGTTCATTGTCCAGCTCAATTGCTAATGTGTTCACTGCCAAGCTCAATTGTTACTGTGTTCATTGTCCAGCTCAATTGTTGTGTTCACTGTCCGGATCAATAGTTACTGTGTTCATTGTCCAGCTCAATTGCTAATGTGTTCACTGCCAAGCTCAATTGTTACTGTGTTCATTGTCCAGCACAACTGTTACTGTGTTCATTGTCCAGCTCAATTGTTGTGTTCACTGTCCGGATCAATTGTTACTGTGTTCATTGTCCAGCTCAAGTGCTAATGTGTTCATTGACTAAGACATTGGTTGCTATGGTTATTGACTAATACAATGGTTACTGTGTTCATTGTCCTGCTCAATTGCTAATGTGTTCACTGACTAAGACAATGGTTACTGTGTTCACTGACCAGCACAATGATTACTGTGTTCATTGACCAGCTCAATTATTACTTTGTTAATTGACTAAGACAATGGTTACTGTATTAATTGACTAAGAGAATGGTTACTGTGTTCATTGACTAAGAGAATGGTTACTGTGTTCATTGACTAAGAGAATGGTTACTGTGTTCATTGACTAAGATTCACTAAGAGAATGGTTACTGTGTTCATTGACTAAGAGAATGGTTACTGTGTTCATTGACTAAGACAATGGTTACTGTGTTAATTGACTAAGACAATGGTTACTGTGTTAATTGACTAAGAGAATGGTTACTGTGTTCATTGACTAAGAGAATGGTTACTGTGTTCATTGACTAAGACAATGGTTACTGTGTTCATTGACTAAGACAATGGTTACTGTGTTAATTGACTAAGACAATGGTTACTGTGTTCATTGACTAAGAGAATGGTTACTGTGTTCCTTGACTAAGAGAATGGTTACTGTGTTCATTGACTAAGACAATGGTTACTGTGTTCATTGACTAAGACAATGGTTACTGTGTTCACTGACTAAGACAACGGTTACTGTGTTCATTAACTAAGACAACGGTTACTGTGTTCATTGACTAAGACAACGGTTACTGTGTTCATTGACTAAGACAACGGTTACTGTGTTCATTGACTAAGACAATGGTTACTGTGTTCATTGACTAAGACAATGCTCATTGGTCTTATCATTCCATAGAACACTTCAGCTGCAAACTCTAACCAATCATGAACAAGTCTACAATTGGCTTGGCCTGAGCTGGTTGAAAGCTGTACTCTTTTTGGAGGTGAAAGGCAGAAGAAGACGATGACAAATATGTAGCCGCACATGAAGACAAAGAAGAAGAAAGTAGAAAAAGATGGAGACATGACAACTCTTGAACTCTTTGACAGCCAAAAAGATAAGAGGGGGCTTCAAATGAAAACTTAAATTTTGTGCATGTGAATATATTCTGAAAAAAGTAAAGAACACTTGTATCATTTTTGCGATGTAGTCACTACTTCGTTCATTGCAAGTCCTCCAGTGTCGATAAAGAGCTTGGATTCCTTTAGAAAGAAATTCTCTTGGTCGTGTGTATAACCAATCATTCGCCACCTGCTGTGCCATTTCAATGGGCCGAAAAGTCCTGAAATTTCCTACTCATCACTTGCTGGACAGACATACATTACCATACTGAACCTTCATTTCCGATGGATTTCTATAGGTTTCACCCCTTCACTGATAAAAAAAAAATGGATAAGAGAACGCTGCTCCTCTTTGGTGCATGTCAAAAGTGGGGCGGTCATTAAACTCTCCTTATGGCGTCTCCGTGCTCGTTTGCACCGTTATGTCATGTGCTAAACACTCTTTGACATTCTTAACAACAATATTGACAGGCTATGAGACAATGAATGGCATATTTATTGTAATTTCTATAACACTTTTAAGGTTTTCATTTGAAACCCCCTCATCACTTTCAGTTCTAGTAGAACTCACAGCAAGCGTAAAAAAAGATGACACTAACCATAAAGGAAAAAGCATGTATGTATTATGCTCATATAGGCAAAAATATATATATACACATATATACGATTTAAAAATATATACTTTGTTCCTTGTTAAAATATCTAGCCAGATTGATTTACAATCTGACTAAATGCAGAAAATATATAACATCTTGTCTTGTATAACACGCATGAACTACATTTTGTCAGACATGGTGTACTGCTTGGGGCAGAAATTGTCCCTGTACTTCAAATATCAAACTGGAAATCAGCAGTTAAACATGAGGCTGTTGGTATCTTCCTTAAGTTTGTCCCGAATTGGAATCAGTGCAGGTCAAAGGTCTGTGTCCTTCATTCAAAAGCAGTGCAATACAGCGCCACAGACTCTGACTAAACACGCACTGACTGTCATTTCTTGCCAAAGAAAACCTCCATACATCCTATATGTCAATATGTTCTTGTCCACATATGCTTTTCTACATCTCTGGGTTTCTTGCAAGGGTCTACATCTGTTGAGAATCATGTGATTAAAACATGATCAATGGAACAAAAATAACAGCAGCAAAATATTAAAATTCAAAACATTTACCTTTAGTGAATTTCAACACAGCAGTCATAAACAATAGTTTGCACAATTTATTGCCTGTTAGCTACAAACCTGCAATAGTTTTCATGATTCATATATTCACTCTATTTGATATATAACTCTGCAGTATGCACCAGGCCGGCCTCCCTGGTCTAGGGGTTAGCGACTTTCTCCGTAATCCCGTATACTCTCGTGAGTAACGTGACAATGGTGAGAATCGGTAGCGGTTCTACCCATGTCGGTAACTTACGAGGTATGTGAGCCGGTCACTCAGAAAGCAATGGCAAACTACTGAGCGTAATCTTGCCAAGAAATCATCAATCAGCTGAAAGATGCTGATGTTGACAGCGATGTCCTGTAAAGGATATGCAAACATTTATTTATTTATTAGTATGCACCAGATGAGACACAGTCAAATATGCCAGCAATAAACTGTGCAACCTATTTTCTGTGTTTAAACATATTTTAAAGAGACGGCGTAATAATTCTTTACACCAGAAACAAATGATGATTCATTTCTATATGCAGTGTTACTATTCAGTTTCTGAACTACTTAAAGTGACAACTGGTAAACCCCATCCATATTTCATATGGTTCAAAAGATCCCCAAAAAGTTGATAGTAGATACCTGCTGTGGGTATGTGAAGTATTAGTACCATCACATTTTGTAGGTCTTAATGCATGGAAGAGTAGGCATCTGGTCTTTCTCTCCTGTAGCAAACATCAAGAGATGACATCAAAGCCTCACACGACCATATCATGCCACTACCTATACACGTCTGAACCATTACAACAACATGCCCGCTCTACAGTCTATTACATTATATAAATCTCTTATATGGGTGCAGATGGTAAGAGGAAACAGCTACGTTATTTTGTATCCATGAATGATTGCTACTAACAATTAAGCCTCAATTTCTACTGGATCAACATCCTTGTGGGCACTGGATCAGTCTTTCTCCAAGGAAATACCTAAAACCTGTGGAGGACACAAGTAAGCATGGCCGAATGGATAAGAACATGTGTTCTGAAACATCTGGTGTGCTGATGCAGAGATTTTCAACCCTTACACCGGACATTTGGCCTAAAATGTTGACCTCTCGTCCTTGACTTGGAGACGTAAATTACAAATACTTTTGAAGTCGGAGTGGGTTTAGTTTAGTTTAGTTTAGTCGATGGATCAACATCACGACACACGGGTGTAACCCATAAGTGCTCCGTTCTCCTCCTAACTCAAACCTGAGTCTGGAAAAACTCAGCTCAGTGCACGAACTCCGTAGCACTGGCAAGGATACTGAAATACTTTGGGTAGATTTTTAACTCGAAATTTTGCCTGGGCAGCACCGTTAGGCTACTCTTTTTCGATTTCCAAGTGCCAAGGGATTTTTTACGTGCGCAACAATACACACGGGCGTCCGATCTCACTACCCAGAGACCAGGGACATTTTTTTTAATTACTAGAAGTCCACGTGAAAAAAATCCCAGTCCTCACCGGGGCTTGAACCCACAACCTCCAGCACTCGAGGTGGACACCATACCTCGAGATGGACACTGTTAACAGGGAAAGCACAATCCAGTCCGGCACTGCTAGAAGTGTGGACTATGCTTGAGTTCAAAGCCAGCGAGCGTTAAAAACAAACCTGCGGAGGACAGACTCCTATCTGAGGCTTAATCCCAACCAGTCTGTTTTGTGATGAAACATGACTTGGCTGCATCATAATATGCCCCTCTGCCGATGTTAAATTCCAGTACATATTCTCTTGGTTTAAGTTTGGAGAGAGAAAGAAGAGCCCTGCATATGCAACACACATTGCATGAAGCCCTGGACACAGTTAAGGGCCACAGGTTTATCAGTGGAAAATCATGGTCGGCTGAGGCAGAGGACACAATCAGAGAAGTGTGCATGTCTGAGAACATTGGTGGGGTATTAATGCATGATAAGGCAGATGTGGCTGGGACCCTTTGGAATTGTATGTATGGTGCAGAAGAACAGGTAGATCATCACGGCTTGGAGAGAATGGTGGTGTAGGAAGTGACCAGAGGATCTGGCTGACACTCACAACTCAGAGGAAAGTCCCAGACAGACACATAATCAGAATGCAAATGGTAGCATTAGTATTGGCTGCTGCAGATGAGGACAGAGCACATATGGGAATGTCCCTAGTGCTGTGTTGTCGGTTCTTGACTCAACTCAACTCAGAGTTCTGCAATATTCACTGAGGAGATGTTTCTTCAGTAATAGGTCAGAAGAAAAGTCTCCACACCAACTTCACTCTGAGACATGCAAGCTCTTTTCAGAGCGTAAGTGACCTGAACTCCAGTGCAATGGACTAAACAATTAAAGTAACAGCTCAATCTTCCAGAGAATTCACCAAAATACCCACCAGGAGCCTTGTGGCTAGATACTTGCCTGCTGACCTGGACGTCATGGGTTTGACCCATAGCTGGGTGCCATGATACAAAGACAGGTAGGACAAGAGTTAATGCATATACAGAAGGGAGATAAATAAAGCGACATAGTGAGACAGAATTAGAACTCAGGGTCATTTAATACAATCGAGTACAGCTCAGTACAAGCGGTCACCAAGGAGCTGTGCGTGAGCATTCAGAGAATCACGGAGGGAGATCACGTGATTACACGTGCAACTAACAGCCGTGTTAGATTTTAAACGTACCTTTCGGGCCAGGACACGCAAGGGTAACATGTGTCTTTCCACACTGACGAAGCGGTTTATATAAGTTAATATTGAAGTATCAACAGCTGCAGTGATTATCCAGTGATGGATCTGAAGTCTTGCTAAATGAGAATTAACTACCAGAAGATCATCAAATGCCAACCAGCAAGAAGGCTCATTGGACAACTGCCAGGTCTATGACTTAATCAGTGTGACGCTATGTAACCATGTGTAATCGACTAGCCCAGTGTATGTGGTGTAGTTTCACTCGGCAAGGACTCGTACGTAGGCCTCTAATTGTTAGATTTACAATGCTAGAGATAGCGAATTGATAAGAGACCATGATGCCATTTGAGAATCAAGATTAAAGACACCTCTGACAGAAGACCCATAGTTCTGATGACTGGGAGTACAATGTATGGAAGCAATGCACAACTTGGTCATCATGGGAGCTGTACAGTGCAGTGTGCCAAATAGTCTTATTCCATGAAACACAGTCATAAGTCAGTTTGTCTTCAGTGTGTTCATTGTTTCAGAGTTTCCATGTGTTTGACTATCAACAAATGAGCTGTAGAAGTAAACACACACCGGCCAATACATGGCACTAGGTGAATTCAGATTTTTAAAGAAACTGACCTTGACTCCCAGGTCGACCCAGCCTAAAATTGGTACCAAGAATGTCTTGGGAAGTAAAAGTGGCCTGCATGATACTAACCCCTCTGAGTGCCTAGCGGTCCATACAAACATGAGTCTAGCACCATATGCCTAAAGAGCCTTAAGGCGTGTAGAAGGTCCTCTCCCTCAAATCTATTGTAACTTATCCTACAGATAATGTATCTGATAGGTAATCTATTGTAACTGTTAACATAAGGAGAGGGTCAGAGGGTGGAGTAGTGTGAATGTACCACACCCACCTCTAACTCATGCAAACCTGGTTTGATTACACTGAACTATTTGAATTTTAGACCCATTTTTGTTCACATTGTGAACTATCTGGATTTTAGCAAATTATTGAAAGTGTGATCAAACTGATCTCACTTCTCAGTTAGGATGAAAAACTTGGAGGATCCCCATGGGATGGTGCAAATTAAAATTCTCTTAGCAGTTAGCAATACAAATCAGGCTGAATAGGATGCAGCCCAGCCTAATATTCAAATAAAAATACCTATGCACACAATAGTATTTGCAGAATGTATGACTCTGTACTCTCCTCAGTGGTACAGAGTGAGTGCACTGTGCTGAGATTCTCCTTGTGCTTGGAAGGCAAGTAAAGCCCTTATGGAGATATTCATGTGTCGGGAAAGTACACAAGCCACGTTATTTACGCCATCATCTGTAAACTTGGCAAGAAATACATCTGTGAAAAAGGCTTACACTTGGCTGATAGACTTAGACACCACCTTGCAACATTAACAGTAATACCTACAAACCAGTTTATGTACATTTTGTAGAGCACTGTGGTTTAATATCCCGGTCACGGCTATTAAATCTTGCTTGTATCATGAAAGATATCGCCAACTCTTGAAAATTTGCATTATGTTCCAGTTGGGATGCCTCCTGCCATACGGTCTCAATGTTCAACAGTTTAATTTAACTACTGGCATTTTTTCCCCTGATCCCACCTCCCTTATCAGTCTGTCACTCCCACATTTGTTCCATCTCTGCTCATGTTCATCACATCTATCACCGTGTGGCTATCCTTCATGCATACTTTCTATGGGGGTTGCCCTCTTTCTCCTCACCCCCACTTTGTTTCCTCTTCCATTATGCTCTCTTTAATGTGTCATTTCTGGTCAGCTAATATTCTGATCTCACAGCACACAGACTGTTTTTGTGTGTTCTGAGATGAAAGAAACAAGGATCCACATTTTCCAGCTATATACCATTTCTTAATTATATTGTTGTAGCTGATTTTTAAGGTAGTTGCATTAGTGTTTGTTGTTTTGTGTGTGTTTGCTGATGAAGGCTGTCTAGCTGCAGTATGCATTCCGTTGCTTGTGATTATGTTCTTGCAAAGCTAACCGTCTATCTCAAGGATAGAGAAGTGGAAAGTCTAACCAAGACTACAATGTACTTTTATAAACAAGGATAGAAGAGGAAAGACTAAACAATACAGCAATGTACCTCTATATACAAGGATAGAAGAGGAAAGACTAAACAATACAGCAATGTACCTCTATATACAAGGATAGAAGAGGAAAGACTAAACAATACAGCAAAGTACCTCTATATACAAAGATAGAAGAGGAAAGACTAAACAATACAGCAATGTACCTCTATATACAAAGATAGAAGAGGAAAGACTAAACAATACAGCAATGTACCTCTATATACAAAGATAGAAGAGGAAAGACTAAACAATACAGCAATGTACCTCTATATACAAAGATAGAAGAGGAAAGACTAAACAATACAGCAATGTACCTCTATATACAAGGATAGAAGAGGAAAGACTAAACAATACAGCAATGTACCTCTATATACAAGGATAGAAGAGGAAAGACTAAACAATACAGCAATGTACCTCTATATACAAGGATAGAAGAGGAAAGACTAAACAATACAGCAATGTACCTCTATATACAAAGATAGAAGAGGAAAGACTAAACAATACAGCAATGTACCTCTATATACAAAGATAGAAGAGGAAAGACTAAACAATACAGCAATGTACCTCTATATACAAGGATAGAAGAGGAAAGACTAAACAATACAGCAATGTACCTCTATATACAAAGATAGAAGAGGAAAGACTAAACAATACAGCAATGCACCTCTATATACAAGGATAGAAGAGGAAAGACTAAACAATACAGCAATGTACCTCTATATACAAAGATAGAAGAGGAAAGACTAAACAATACAGCAATGTACCTCTATATACAAGGATAGAAGAGGAAAGACTAAACAATACAGCAATGTACCTCTATATACAAGGATAGAAGAGGAAAGACTAAACAATACAGCAATGTACCTCTATATACAAGGATAGAAGAGGAAAGACTAAACAATACAGCAATGTACCTCTATATACAAGGATAGAAGAGGAAAGACTAAACAATACAGCAATGTACCTCTATATACAAGGATAGAAGAGGAAAGACTAAACAATACAGCAATGCACCTCTACATAAATAGTGGAAGAAACAAGTCTAAAGAACACTGCAGAGTACCTCTCTATACAAGGAAAAATGAGGAAAGACTAAATAAAACTGCAATATACTACTAATTACAAGGACAGAAGACTACACAAATCAACCTCAACATCCAAGGACAGTACAGGCAGACTATACAAGATCACTGGGCATCTATCTATACACCCCAGGATAGATAAAATAAGACTAACAGAACAAATAGCTATCTTTTTACACCTCAGGATTGTAGACAAAGGACTACAAATTAATGAATACAATTCTTATGTAAATGATATATCTTCTTACACCTCACAATATGAGACAAAGATAAACATCATTGGAAACCCGGGTGAGCAAAATGCATCAGAAAAGAAACAATTACATTGCATGCGCGTCAAGTGATTCAGACTAACCCCCGAGCTGAAGAAAATAGCTGAAAATAGGGGATAGCAGAGTGACATGATCTGAATCCTTCAGGTAGGTCAGCATGGCTGAATGGATAAGAAGTGTGGTCTTAAACATCCGGTGTGATAATGCCGAGGTAAAGGGTTTAACCCTCTACACCGGACAGTTAAACTAAAATGGTGACCTATCATCCTTCACTTGGAAATGTAAATTACAAGTACTTCTGAAATCGAAGTGGTTCGCCTGATGGTGAGGGACATTGTTAATAGGGAAAGCTAATACACATGCAAAATTCAGTCCAGCACTACTAGAAGTAGTGTGTAGGGACAACGCCTGAGTTCAAAGCAAGCACACACACAAAAATAAAGATGACTTCAGGGGAAGTCAAGGCTGAGAGGGCAAGGTGTAGCCTCAGAAGGTATCGAGGTTGATCCCAGCATGGAGCTCTTAATTTCTCCAAGAACAATATTATCTAATGATATCACATCCTTCTGATTTCTTGGGTAGTGCAATTGGATAGCCATCCTTCTCGGATACAGTCCCGTGTACATTACAAATTCCAAAGCAGTTGGAAATCACAAAGAGCAGGCTATATAGTCACTTTACTGGCACAAACGGTTAGGAAAGATAACCTACTAATGGGTAGATAGACAGAGCCTATGACCTTGGATGGAATCCGTCTAGAACAGTGGTTCACAACCTTTTTTTGGCCCGTGCCCCCTTTACCTTATGTTCAGAACGTCATTCCCCCCCCCCCCCTTTCAAATTTTCTCCCTATAAAGCCCCTTTCCCCCCCCCCCCCCCCCCCCCCCCCTTTACACAGTATACATAAAAATGGAAACTAAATTTAATAACACATACTAGAACAAGTCTAGACATCTATATAAAACGTGACTTACATTATAAAACAAATTTCATTAGGGTGACAAGTACAGAACTGTAAAATTTAGAGGAAAAAACAATATCAAGTAACTGGTTCTTGTATTAATGCAACCTTGAATGAATCTCAATTCTACACCCCCCCCCCCCCCCCCCCCCCCCCCCCGAAAATTCCACCCTGGTGGGGAGGAGGGGGGAAGATTCCCCGCCGGTTGAGAACCACTGGTCTAGAAGATACAAATCTGACACAAATGTATGCTGAAGTCAGACACACTGTCCATTGAGGTGCATAACTAGGTGAGATGTACTCCTGTTGATAGTGGGATGAAGAAGAAGCAGAAGACAACTTCAACACTAGTATTCTGACTGACTAACCGTATGATGATGACATGTAAATAGTTGCTTTCCAAAACTCCAAACTACCACCACCAGCACTATAAAAACAAAACAATAAGTAAGTAAATAAGTAAACAAAAACAGCCAAGAGTCAACAAAAGCACAATAACACACAGCTATGATCACTGCAACTTTTTGGTGGCAGCATCCACCTGAATGCCCCACTGCTCAAATTCAGCATCATAGGGCTTGTTCTGCTCCAGCTGCTCCAGCTGCTGCTGCTGTTCATGATGCAGTTTCAGTTCTCTGTAGGTGGTGAAGATTCTTGCATACTCGGGCTTCTTCAAGGCATAGCTCTTAAATTCATCTGAAACAGTGGGAGGGGAGATGGTGAAGCAGGACTTTCATTAGAATTAAACAGAACATTGTTAACTTATTGCTGACTGGTTGTAAGCGAGCAAGTTGGTGTAATTGCTAGAAGGCTATGCTGATAATGTCTTGAACGTGGTCAGAAAAGGGTTCAACCCTGTGCTCATTGTCCGCTAAGAGAGGGAAAGACCGGTCTACAAAATTGTATGGTCCTTGGGCATCACAGACCTACTACAAGCTCCTGCTTTGGTACTTGTTTTTGATGTACAAGGGGGCTTCACACGAAAATCTTAAAAGTTTTTGTGTGAGTGTGAACATATTCTGAAAAAGTATAGAACAAATGTATCATTTTTTGATGTAGTCACTACTGCATTCAATGCAAGACCTCCAGCGCCAATAAAGTGCTTGGATTCCTGTCGAAAAAAAATTTCTTGGTCGCATGTATAACCATTCATGCACCACATGCTGTATTTCTTCATCAGACCAAAAAGTTTTGAAACTTCCTACTCCACTCATACACTTGCTGGACTGACAGACAAGCATCACTATACTGGACCTTCATTCACCGATAAATTTCTATAGGTTTCACCCCTTCACTGATAAAAAAACAAAACAAAACATGGATAATAGAAAGCTGAACCTCTTTGGTGCATGTCAAAAGTGGGGCAGACATCTTTAAACTGTCCTTATAACATCATTATGGTCATCTGTACCATGATGTCACATGCTGAACACTCTTGACATTTTCAACAACAATATTGGCAGGTTACAAGACAATGGTATGGTTACTGTAATTCCCAGCACACTTTTAAAGTTTTGACTTGAAGCTCTCTCCTATTTTTTGGTTGGTTGTGACTCTTCTGGAAGATTGTGAAAAGTCCAATGCATTACCATTCAGGCCATCTGAACTCTGAATTGGACTTGCATCTATTGGAGTGAGGTTCATGTAGAGTCTTTTCTCCTGACCCGGCACCATTTCCAAGGAAACTGTGTTGGAGAGGTCTCCTTCCCCTCTCTAAGCTTAGAAACCAGCAAGGTGTGCAAGCCTGGTTCTGGAACTTCACCCCTGCAAAGAGACATGGTAGAATGCAACCTGGTCATGATTCAACACAGCACACACTGATTGGCTGGGATTAGGTCGACTCAGGCAATGATTCGCTCACAGGATGTACAGTATTCCAATGAAACAGACCCCAAACGAAATCTCAGTAAAGGACTCCTTTTCATGCCTTAAGGATATGGGCATATGATGCTAAACCCATATTTGTATAAGCCAGTCAGTTCGCTAAGAGTAAAGTTGTCAATATCACACCGACTGCCTTCACTTCCTAACACATTTCCTGGTACTCATTTTAAACTGGGTCAACCGGGGAGCTCAGGTACAATTTACAAATCTGCTTCAATGCAGATTTGAACACATGACCACTGGGTCAGTAGGCAAGCACCACTATGCTGTCAAATCTCCCAAATATTCAAAGGGTATCATGAAGTACTAAATAATAAATTACTGAAGAGCTACATTATGATAACACACAGGCTGACAATGGCAGACTCCTGGACTACATTATGATAACACACAGGCTGACAATGGCAGACTCCTGGACTACATTATGATAACACACAGGCTGACAATGGCAGACTCCTGGACTACATTATGATAACACACAGGCTGAGAATGGCAGACTCCTGGACCACATTATGATAACACACAGGCTGAGAATGGCAGACTCCTGGACTACATTATGATAACACACAGGCTGACAATGGCAGACTCCTGGACCACATTATGATAACACACAGGCTGGCAATGGCAGACTCCTGGACTACATTATGATAACACACAGGCTGACAATGGCAGACTCCTGGACTACATTATGATAACACACAGGCTGAGAATGGCAGACTCCTGGACCACATTATGATAACACACAGGCTGAGAATGGCAGACTCCTGGACTACATTATGATAACACACAGGCTGACAATGGCAGACTCCTGGACCACATTATGATAACACACAGGCTGACAATGGCAGACTCCTGGACCACATTATGATAACACACAGGCTGACAATGGCAGACTCCTGGACCACATTATGATAACACACAGGCTGACAATGGCAGACTCCTGGACTACATTATGATAACACACAGGCTGACAATGGCAGACTCCTGGACCACATTATGATAACACACAGGCTGACAATGGCAGACTCCTGGACTACATTATGATAACACACAGGCTGACAATGGCAGACTCCTGGACTACATTATGATAACACACAGGCTGACAATGGCAGACTCCTGGACTACATTATGATAACACACAGGCTGACAAGGGCAGACTCCTGGACTACATTATGATAACACACAGGCTGACAATGGCAGACTCCTGGACTACACTATGATAACACACAGGCTGACAATGGCAGACTCCTGGACTACATTATGATAACACACAGGCTGACAATGGCAGACTCCTGGACTACATTATGATAACACACAGGCTGACAATGGCAGACTCCTGGACTACATTATGACAACACACAGGCTGACAATGGCAGACTCCTGGACCACATTATCCCAACACACAGGCTGACAATGGCAGACTCGACATGACTGATGAGAGGACAGCATGCTCACCTAGAGAGATTTTACCATCATGGTTAGCATCCACTTCGGTGAACAGAATCTTTGTTTCTTCTTTGGAAACATTGAAGGCTCTGCCAAGTATGATCGCTAGCTCCTCTTGGGAAATATAGCTATCGCCATCAAGATCAAACAGCTGAAACAATGAGTTTTTTGTTTATATTAAAGAGGCACACATGTTACTTGACTAATTTTAGTGGAAGGGGGGGGGGGGGGGGGGGGGGGCGCGCTGCAGGGAGTTATTTGGCTATTATACGAGCGGGCTTCACATGAAAACCTTAAAAGCGTGATAGAAATTATAATAACCATGCCATTGTCTTGTAACTTGTCAATATTGTTAAGGATTCAAGAGTGTTCAGCATGTGACACCACAGTGCAGACAAGCAAGGTGATGTCATAAAGACAGTTTAAAGATGGCCACCCCACTTCTGACATGCACCAAAGAGGAGCAGCGTCCTGTCATCAGTGAAGGGGTGAAACCCTATAGAAATTAATTGGCGAATGAAAGTCCAGTATGATGATGATAATACTTGGCTATTATAAAAGGGGGGGGGGGGGGGGGGGGTCATGGGTTGCTTTGTGAGAGGAAGGAATAGGAGTTCATATTTCACTGTAGAATTTATTTTATAATTAATTGTCACAAAGCAGTCTGTGATATTATAAGGCCATCACATTTTATAGGCCTGAAGGCAAGGAGGCATAGGTGGCCAATCTTTCCCTCACTTTGACAAGCAACGAACCTGTTTCCTACCATGCTCATGACACAACCAACACAGTTCACTATCAACTTCGCTAGACTGTCTGCCTTACTGTAGACTTACTCAAGTTAAATTTTATAATTTTTGTGTTGTATAGAATAATCATGCCGGTCTCTCTGGCCGAGGGGTTACACGACTTTCTCCGTAGTCCCGGTTTATTCATGCAGGGTCACCCAGCGCGCAAGAATTGGAAGCGGTTCTATCCACGCTGGTGACTTGCGGGATAATGAGTTGGCCGCTCAGAAAGCAACGGCAAACTACTGAGCGTAATCTTGCCAAGAGATCAACAATCAGCTGAAAGATGCTGATGTTGACAGCAATGTCCTGTAAAGGATATGCGAATTTAAAAAAAAAAAATAGAATAATCATAGTAATTAACAACGACTGCCTGAAAGAGGCTAATGAAACTAGAACATTATATACAACAATAAGAATGAGATAAACAGCTTTCTCTGATCATGTGATGAGAAGAGAGGCATTGGAGAACATTATGACGACTGTAAAGATCAAGGGGAGGAGAGGCAGAGGCAGACCAAGACAAATGATGCTGGGTGGACTAACGTGGTGGCATGGAGGAATATCATCAGCAGGTGATCTAGAACACCAAAGACCGAGATCTGCGGACAGACATGAACGCCTACGCCATGATGTTGAGAAAATAATTGATCAGTACTGAGTATTTTCCAACTATGTTCAAACTCGCAGTAAACTCATCAGCAACCTCATCTGGGCATCAGTCTAATAAAAATATGAGGCTAGCAGATACTAAACACATTTGGCTATTATGAAAAGGGGCTGTGACCTAAAGATGGTTACAAGACACTAGTCTATACAGATTCTATCCAAGGTAACTTCTACTTACTAGTCCTACCTTTTAACAATTTGCCAGGGCAGTTGCCTCATGACCTACTGTTTGCGATTTTCAACGGCTGTCTGATTTTAATGTGAGTAACTCACAAATTGAACCTCTTGTGTTGTGTTTCCCATTTATCAGAGAAGGTTAGGAATTAAATTTCACTATCATAGAAATCTGGTGAGTCGTGATATTAGATACCATAGGTTTGAGTAATCATTCCCAACCTTATTATAGAAATGAAACAGGCAATTTCTAAGCCCCAGGTGAGACAGCAAAACATCCTAGCAACACCCTCCCCTCCCTCTCTACGATTTTGAAGGACCATCAAATTCATGTTTACAAACTCACAAACATGACTGCATACCTCAAAAGCTAGTTCCAAAGTATCATCGTTGTTAACTGGAGATGACAGTAAAGACAACCCTATGACATATTCTCGGAAGTCAATTGTGCCTGATGCATCCTTGAAAGATAAATACACATAAAATTTGTAAGCTCACAATATCATATCACATTAAAGGTATTCTTTCTTTATTCTTTTGTCCTTTATTCCCCACAAGAACACAGACCATCAACCAACTCACTCCAAGTCTACCTATCTTTAGCTATCCCATGCGGCTCCATCTATGTCCTCTCAGCAATGTTTTTTTTTCCCTATGTGAATGTAACATGCATCATCATCAAGTGCCCTGCCAGCTGGCGTAGGCATTCATGGCTCTCCACAGATCTCGGTCTTTGGTTTTCTGGATCAACTCTGCTGTTGATATTCCTCCATGCCACTCTCTCAGTCCATCCAGCATCATTTCTCTTGGTCTGCCTCTGCCTCTCTTCCCCTCAATCGTTCCAGTTGTCATGATGTTCTCCAATGCCTCTCTTCTCATCACGTGACCGAAGAAAGATATTTGTCTCTTTCTTATTGTTGTATATAATGTTCTAGTTTGATTAGCCAGTTTCAGGCAGTCGTTGTTAGTTACTCTGGCAGTCCAAGGAATTTGCAACATTCATCTCAGGAACCACATCTCTGTTGCTTCTAATTTCTTCTTAATTTGTTCATGTACACTCCAAGATTCACTGCCATACAGAAAAACTGGTTCTATATAGCATTTCAGCACTCTCTTTCTTACATTCAGTGACAGTGACTTATAGCATAAGATACTATTCATATTTTTAAATGCGGCTTTTGCTTGACCTATTCTGCTCTTACTCTCTGTTGTACATCTTCCATCTGATGTTATAAATGCCTCTTCATTCATTCATTCAGTAGCATGTCCCTTGCAGAACCTCGCTCCCATAACAACCTTCCGGAAAACCTCTCAATCATAAGCAAGATGTCCTGCGTCCGATACACCCATCTGGAGATCATCCACCACATCCTGCACCCATCTTCTCTTTGGCCTTCCTCTTCCTCTCTTCCCAGGCATATACCCCTCCATTATTGTTCTCTCCAAACTTTTGTGACGTTTCAAGTGACCAAAATATTTCAATTTTCTTTGTTTTATCGTTTTTAATAGCCAACCTTCTTCAATATTCAGCTCTTGAAGTATTGATGCATTTGTTCTTTTCTTTACCCAAGATATTCTTAGAACTCGTCTATAACATTTATATTCAAAGGCATTTATGCGCTGTTCAGCTTGTTTAGTAAGTGTCCAGGTCTCACAGGCGTATGTTGCAATGGGAAAGATGCATGCTCTTAAAAATCTAATTTTTGTAGTTCTGTCTGTCCCATTCCATAATTTATTCAGTTGTTTTAGTCTTTGAAGAGCAATTGATAGTCGTCGTTTAATTTCTTTCATTGTGTCACCATTGTTGGTAATCAATGACCCAAGATATTCAAAATTTTCCACCACCTCCAATTTTTCCTCATTAACATATATTTCTTTCTCCATAGTGGTTTTATCTGTATGCATTATCTTTGTTTTTGCAATGTTAAGATACAAGTTGTGATTTTCACTATTCAATTGGGTTGAGGCTATTAGGTTTTCTATACCAGTCTGTTTGTGGATAGCAATACTGTATCATCAGCATACCGAACCTCTGGTATGTCAAGACCACCGATATTTAGGGCACCATATAGCTCCCTATTTATATCATCTCTTACATTTCTCATTATATTTTCGGCGTACAGATTAAACAAATAGGGGGACAGCACACATCCCTGACAGACTCCTTGCTTGATGTCAAACCAATCTGATGTCTCGCCATCTATTCTAACCGCTGCTTGTTGGTCTAATAAATGCCCCTAGGTATCTAAAATTATCCACTTGGTTAAGAATTTGTTCTATTTCTATGTCACCATTTTCTTTGATATCACCATTGTTACTGTTTTCTTGATATTCAAGGAGAGTCCTTTCCTTGCACTCTCTATTACTAGTGTCCAACAATTGTTGTAGGTCTATTGATTTATCCGCCACCAATACTGTGTCATCTGCATAGTGTATATTATTTATATTATAACCTCCAACTAGTAATTCTAGCATCTCTTTGATCTCTCTCCTTATTACTTCACTATATAGAGAGAAGAGATCTAGTGACAAATCACACCTCTGTCGTACTCCTAGCTTTATTTGTTCGTAACTACCCTCTTTATTTACCAATTTAATTGCTGCTACTTGGTTCCAGTAAATATTCTTTATTATTCTTAAATCTTTCCCATCAATGTTGAAATCTTCCAACATTTTAATCAGTTCATCATGTTTTACTTTATCAAATGCCTTAGTAATCTATGAAGCACAAATATATGTCTCTCTGTTTCTCTATTGACCTTTCTATTAGTGTCCGTAATGTATATATTGCATTGTTTGTGCCCTTTCCCTCCACAAATCCATACTGTTCTTCACTAATTTTTATTTTCTTTCTGGTTCTTCTCATTATGATTCTGAGTAGAAGCTTAGTGATATGGTTTAATGAGGTTAACTGTACGAAAATCTTCACATTCAATTGCACCTGGTCTTTTTGGTAAAGCTATAAATACAGATTTCAGCATATCACTGGGTAAATATCCACTGTTGTAAATATCATTCAACATTTTGGTTAATATATCTACTCCAAATTCTCCCAATACTTCTAATTCTTCTATTGTGATTTCATTTGGCCCAGCTGTTTTTCCTTTCTTCATGTTTCATAGCATCAGCAACTGCTTCTTTTAGAATAGATGGACCTTCTAAGTTACTTTCTTCTGTTAATTCTTCCCTTTCTCCATCATATAATTCTCTTATATACTCATTCCACCTCTTCATTACAGCACCTTCCTCCAGTAATATCTTTCCTGTTTTTGATTTCAAACACCCTGTATTTATTCTTATTTTTTTCCCCGTGAGCTCACTGATTTGTCTGTGCATATTTTGTTTTATCTTCAATGGCATTTAATTCAATTTTTTTTTTTTTGCACTGCTCGTTTAACCAACTTTCTTTTGCCTCCCCACATTTACCTATTATTTCTTTATTTATCTCAGCGTATTCTTGTTTGTCATTTTTACTGTTCAAAACAATGTTTTCCCGTGATGAATTTGAACAACGAAGACACAAACAATAGATTGCACGATTTATTGCCTGGCATATTTCGCTGCATCTCGTCAGGTACATACTGCAGAAATCACACAACTTACGTGAATTAATTAGATAAATCCTTCAAACTGAAATATACACATGTTCGCACAGTAATGTCGATTGTCTACCACGGTAATTTTAAACTGACTAACATGTCTTTCTGCTTACACAAGGACGGCTTACGAAGGTTGATTAGTATAGCTTCAGCAAACTTTAACAATCGACTACTTTGTGTGTTGAACAACACACGGAAGGCACTGTCTCTTTCAACCACGTGACCACTCTCGAGCACATGTCTCCCGACCGATGAAGCCGGACTGTTCCGGTGTGTCGGCCTGCCTAGGCTACCATCTTCTGTGTGTAGTATTTTGTCCAACCAATTCGGAATATGTTCCGAAACCCTGCAATGTAACTGTCGCTCAGTTCTGCCTATGTAGATGGCCTCGCATCTGCATGTAAATTGGTAAATACAATTTGATTTGGCGTACAAAGCTACAGGTTCTTTTACTGCTGGGACTGGGATCGGTGTGTTTCTGTACCTGATGACTAGAGCTGCAGCACAGAATGTTCGCTCGACTGCTGTGGTGAGCCGGTCCTGCAGATGTTGCATTACGTCATCTCCTCGGAAGGTTAGCTGGATGAATACTTTGAGTTTAGGGACTGTAGTTACTTCTGATTTCGGTTTGGGCTGTTGGCAGTGGCGCTTTATAAATCCTGTGGAGTACCCATTCAGGTTTAAGGCATTCTTCAGAGTTTTAAATTCCTCTGTCAGTGTGTCCTGGGTGCATATCTTCCTAGCACGGTCAAACAGGGTCCGTACTAAGCCCCGTTTGTACTGGACAGGTGCGAAGCTCTGAAAATTTAAGTATTGGCCAGTCCATGTTTCTTTGCGGTACACCGATCTTTGAATTGTGCCATCTGCTCTACGTCTCATTAGGATATCTAGAAACGGCAACGCTTCGTTGTGTTCGTGTTCCATAGATAAAGAGATGTTTATATGTGTCTCGTTCATTGTGGCCTGGAACGACGTTGCTTGTAGCTCGTCTGTGGTGATAATTAGTATATCGTCCACGTAACGACGGTAAAAGGCCAAGTTATTGATTTCTGAGGATCTCTTTTCTTCTAAGTGTGCCATGAAGATGTCCGCTAGAATAGGTCCAAGTGGGCTCCCCATGGCCACTCCGTCAATTTGGCGATATGACTTGTTTAGAAAGTTGAATTGTATGTTGGCAGTACATAATTTTAATAGCCTCTCTAGAATAGCTGATGGTATGCCTAGTTTTAGTTGTTTGTCTCTAATGCGTTCGCTTATTATATTCACGGTCTCATCTAATGGAACGTTGGTGAATAAAGAGGCAATATCCATGCATGCCATGTGTTTGTTGTTTATGTCCATAGTATCCAATAATTCCACCAGTTCGAATGTATCCCTGAGTGTTCTTGGATCGAAGGACTGTCGTACTGGCTTTAAAATTTCAGCTAGCCATCTCGCCATTCGGTGTTGTGCCGAGTTAACCATGGAAAGGATCGGTCTTAGTGGGATGCCGGGCTTGTGAAGCTTGGGTAGACCGTACATCTGAGGTGTTTGGGAGCCACGCGGTGTGAGCGTTTTTGCAGTGGCCTCACTGATGAGTCCTGCATTCACAAGTGACTGGATTTCTTTCCTCATTTTTGCATCCAGGTCCTCCGACTTGTTGACTGTTTGCTCTACTCTGAATTTAGATGCGTCTGATAATATATCATCCATTTTTCTCTGGTAGTCTGATATGTCCATCAGTACTGCACCACTCCCTTTGTCAGGTTTCAATATTACAAGGGTTTTGTTGGCCTTTAACGCTTTTAAGGCAGTAAGGTGTTCGTTGGTCAGCGGACATGTCTGTTTAGAGGGGGTTGTGCGATACTGGTGTTCTAAATCTACCAGTTTGGCCTTCAGCCACCCGACTGACTCAGCAGAAGTAGGTGATAACTTGGAGACTTGATCAAACAACATTTCAAATTGTGCTTGCGACTCAACACGGTTAATGTGTTTGGGCTTTATGCAGAATTTTAATCCGTATGCAAGGGCCTCCGTTTCAATGTTGTTGAGTACGTACGACGATAAGTTCCTCACATATTTCTCTGGGTTGTCTAGTACTGACGTAGTTATCTTTTCAGTGCTCAGTGATTTGTTGAGGCGAGCATTCTCTGCGATTTTCACCTTGTACACTGTTTCTGTACAGAATTTGGTGAACTTCAAGTAGCCGTACAAGCTCAATTCTTTGGTGACGTAGTAGGCAGAACTGTGTGTGCGCTAGAGGTTGGCCAGTTTAGACTGGGTTTCTTCTATCTGGTTTTTTGTCAGTCGTCTCAGGTTTTTTCTTGTTGGACATATTCTGTCCGCCCTGAGAGATCTGAAATACTGGTGAGGGAATATTCCCGTCTTTAGGCATTCCTCGAGAAATCTCAATCGACACTACTGTACCGATATTTTACACTTCAGCTTGAGTAATCCATCCAACGTACTAGACAACCC
Organism: Cepaea nemoralis; assembly: GCA_014155875.1. Classification (NCBI taxonomy): domain Eukaryota; kingdom Metazoa; phylum Mollusca; class Gastropoda; order Stylommatophora; family Helicidae; genus Cepaea; species Cepaea nemoralis. The sequence continues at coordinate 441,289 of JACEFZ010017448.1, read as the reverse complement.
AGAGAAGTATGTGAGGAACTTATCGTCGTACGTACTCAACAACATTGAAACGGAGGCCCTTGCATACGGATTAAAATTCTGCATAAAGCCCAAACACATTAACCGTGTTGAGTCGCAAGCACAATTTGAAATGTTGTTTGATCAAGTCTCCAAGTTATCACCTACTTCTGCTGAGTCAGTCGGGTCGCTGAAGGCCAAACTGGTAGATTTAGAACACCAGTATCGCACAATCCCCTCTAAACAGACATGTCCGCTGACCAACGAACACCTTACTGCCTTAAAAGCGTTAAAGGCCAACAAAACCCTTGTAATATTGAAACCTGACAAAGGGAGTGGTGCAGTACTGATGGACATATCAGACTACCAGAGAAAAATGGATGATATATTATCAGACGCATCTAAATTCAGAGTAGAGCAAACAGTCAACAAGTCAGAGGACCTGGATGCAAAAATGAGGAAAGAAATCCAGTCACTTGTGAATGCAGGACTCATCAGTGAGGCCACTGCAAAAACGCTCACACCGCGTGGCTCCCAAACACCTCAGATGTACGGTCTACCCAAGCTTCACAAGCCCGGCATCCCACTAAGACCGATCCTTTCCATGGTTAACTCGGCACAACACCGAATGGCGAGATGGCTAGCCGAAATTTTAAAGCCAGTAAGACAGTCCTTCGATCCAAGAACACTCAGGGATACATTCGAACTGGTGGAATTATTGGATACTATGGACATAAACAACAAACACATGGCATGCATGGATATTGCCTCTTTATTCACCAACGTTCCATTAGATGAGACCGTGAATATAATAAGCGAACGCATTAGAGACAAACAACTAAAACTAGGCATACCAGCAGCTATTCTAGAGAGGCTATTAAAATTATGTACTGCCAACATACAATTCAACTTTCTAAACAAGTCATATTGCCAAATTGACGGAGTGGCCATGGGGAGCCCACTTGGACCTATTCTAGCGGACATCTTCATGGCACACTTAGAAGAAAAGAGATCCTCAGAAATCAATAACTTGGCCTTTTACCGTCGTTACGTGGACGATATACTAATTATCACCACAGACGAGCTACAAGCAACGTCGTTCCAGGCCACAATGAACGAGACACATATAAACATCTCTTTATCTATGGAACACGAACACAACGAAGCGTTGCCATTTCTAGATATCCTAATGAGACGTAGAGCAGATGGCACAATTCAAAGATCGGTGTACCGCAAAGAAACATGGACTGGCCAATACTTAAATTTTCAGAGCTTCGCACCTGTCCAGTACAAACAGGGCTTAGTACGGACCCTGTTTGACCGTGCTAGGAAGATATGCACCCAGGACACACTGACAGAGGAATTTAAAACTCTGAAGAATGCCTTAAACCTGAATGGGTACTCCACAGGATTTATAAAGCGCCACTGCCAACAGCCCAAACCGAAATCAGAAGTAACTACAGTCCCTAAACTCAAAGTATTCATCCAGCTAACCTTCCGAGGAGATGACGTAATGCAACGTCTGCGGGACCGGCTCACCACAGCAGTCGAGCGAACATTCTGTGCTGCAGCTCTAGTCATCAGGTACAGAAACACACCGATCCCAGTCCCAGCAGTAAAAGAACCTGTAGCTTTGTACGCCAAATCAAATTGTATTTACCAATTTACATGCAGATGCGAGGCCATCTACATAGGCAGAACTGAGCGACAGTTACATTGCAGGGTTTCGGAACATATTCCGAATTGGTTGGACAAGATACTACACACAGAAGATGGTAGCCTAGGCAGGCTGACACACCGGAAAAGTCTGGCTTCATCGGTCGGGAGACATGTGCTTGAGAGTGGTCACGTGGTTGAAAGAGACAGTGCCTTCCGTGTGTTGTTCAACACACAAAGTAGTCGATTGTTAAAGTTTGCTGAAGCTATACTAATCAACCTTCGTAAGCCGTCTTTGTGTAAGCAGAAAGACATGTTAGTCAGTTTAAAATTACCGTGGTAGCCAATCGACATTACTGTGCGAACATGTGTATATTTCAGTTTGAAGGATTTATCTAATTAATTCACGTAAGTTGTGTGATTTCTGCAGTATGTACCTGACGAGATGCAGCAAAATATGCCAGGCAATAAATCGTGCAATCTATTGTTTGTGTCTTCGTTATTCAAATTTTTACTGTTTTCTTTTGTCCATCAGCATTAAGATTTCTTAATTCATCCAATTTTTTTTTTAGCTATTTGGCTTCTCTCCGGTAATATTTCTTTGCTAGTTTGATGAATCAAGTCCCTTAACATTTCCCATTGTTCATTTATACTCTGTATTTTAATTATTGCATTGCACTTATTTTTCACAGTCACTCTGTATTGTTCTTGAATTTCTTTATCTACTTTCAGAACCTCTTTATTAAGTCTCATGTTCCTAACCATTTTTTCCCCTCTTTAATCTTACTTTTATTTGTCCACATAGTGGTACATGATCACTATTACAGTCAGTACCAGGCATTGTCTTTACATTAATTAAAACATTTCTAAATCTGTTATTAATTAGTATGTAATCAATTTGGTTGCGTATTTTCTTATCAGGGCTTTTCCATGTGTATAGTCGTCTTTCATGGTGTTTAAACCATGTGTTTCCAATTATCATATCACTGATATTTGCCCATTCTATTAGCTTTTCCCCTCTTTTATTTCTTGTACCTAAACCATAATTCCCCACTACATCCTCAATTTTCCCCTTTCCTACTTTTGTATTAAAATCTCCAAATATTATTTTTATTTCCTGTGATCCAGTTTGAGCCATCGCCATTTCTATTTTGTCGTAAAAGTGTTGTATTTCTTCATCACAACTGCTTGTTGTTGGTGCATATACTTGTATAATATTTATATCTATTGATTTGCCTTTGATTTTGACCAAAATAACTCTATCTGAAATACACCAGTATCCATTAAGTGACTTGGCTGTTTTTTCATCAGGTATTATTCCTACACCTTTTTCATGTGTATCCCCTCCAGAATAAATTATTGTGTGATTGTCAGCTATAATTTTGCCAGATCCCTTCCATCTCATCTCACTAATGCCTAGTATATTCATTTTCATGCTATCCATCTCTCTTAGAACATTGTTCAACTTTCCTAGCTTATTTAATGTCCTAACATTCCATGTTGCTACTCTAAATTTATTTTATTTATGATTTTGCCATCAGTAGCTGGATGATGGTCTGGTGTCACCTGGGGCTCATGACTGTCCCTACCAGACGAGGATGTCCTAAGACAGCCATTAACGTCGTTCACTAACTCTGATATATGTTTTGCCATGAAGTCTTGGGAAGATAATGTGGTTTCCCCTTACCTTTCTCATCCACATGGTGGTCTTTTACCTCTACCTTTGACAGCCATTTCTGACTGTAAGGACAAGTGAGTGCTCTGCTTTGCTCAGCTGCAGAGTTGTACACTTATTCCGGTGGATACTGGGTCCCCAGAGCTGTGTTAGCCACACCGTGGTGTGTTTCCCATCCTCTACCGCAGGGAGATGCAGTTGGGATTTTCCCTTCCTACAGTTATGGTCTATGACCAAATCTCTCCAGTACTTTTAGAGGACACAATACAGAAACCTATTTCACAGTTAAGAAATATATCTCACAGTACAAAATCACATTTCACAGTTCAGAAACCTATTTCACAGTTCATAAACCTATTTCACAGTACAGATATCTATTTTGCAGTTCAGAAACATATTTCACAGTACAGTAAAGTATTTCAGCTTCAGAAACATTTCACAGTTCATAAACCTACTTCATAGTACAGTAACCTATTTCACAGCTCACGTTATGTTGAGTGTACATCAATGTTTAAATTACATTCAAAAGGTTTATTACACATATCATCATAAAGCAAGCCAAACATTACTACATGATCACCTGTAAATGATCACAATTACATGACTGACAAGTTTTACATTATCATATGACTACTTTATATTATCACATGGACAATACCACATTATCACAAGAACAATCACACTATCTTAATTAACACAATCACAAGAACAATCACACTATCTTAATTAAACCAATCACATTATCACAAGAACAATCACACTATCTTAACACAATCACAATAACAATCACACTATCTTAATTACCACAATCACACTATCTTAATTACCACAATCACACTATCTTAATTAACACAATCACATTATCACAAGAATACAATCACATGAACACAAAAACACAATCACTTAAACAATACCACATTATTACATGAAAACAATTATACAATCACAAGAAAATGAAAACACAAGCACATGAATACAACCACATTACATGAAAACAATTACACAGTCAAAAGAAAATGAATACACAATCACAAGAAAACGAAGACACACACATGAATAAAACCACATTATTACATGAACAATAAAATCACATTATCATAAGAATATAAACACATGAGCATAATCACATTATTGCAAGAGTACAACAATATTATCAAAAGAAGACAATCACATGATAACAAGAATACAATCACATTCTCACAAGAAGACAATCACATGATCTGGAAAAAAATACAATTACATTATCACAAGAACGCACCCACATTTTCACAAAAACACAATCACATTATCACAGGAAGACAATCACATGATCACAGAACACATTCACATCTCAAGAACACAATCACATTATCATTAGAAGATAATCATATGATCAGAATAACACAATCACATTATTACAAGAAGACAATCATATGATCGCACGAACACAATCCCATGATCACAAGAACACAATCACATTATAAAATAACACAATCTATCACTGTATACCAATCTTACATTATCACACCAACATCTGTATGTTACAGTGTCCATACACTGATCTTGTGACATAAACTCACACATGTTCTGACATGAACTTGCGCACGCTATCACAAACAACGCACGTATGTTAACACATGATAATTTATGAGATAAATGAGGACTTGCATCCACAAGACAAACATCCATATTGTACAACGTAAATGCTCGTATTATGCTACAACTAGAAGACCCTCACATGTGATGACAAATGGAGGTCAGCTTGGCTGAATGGCTTAGAGTGTGTGCTCTTAAACTTCCAGTATGCTGATGCTGAGGTAGCGGGTTCAACCCCTACACCGGCCAATTGGACTAAAATGTTGACTTCTCGTCCTTGACTAAATTACAGAGTGCCTCAGAAGTCAAAGTTGTTTCGCCTGACAGAGAGGGATACTGGTTATAGGGAAAGCTAATCCACGCACACACAAATCAGAATTAGTAGCATATGTATGGACCACATGCACAACCATGCACAATAGATAATTGATGCATGAAAGATGAGTGATTAGAAGGGCCCAATGTAAGTCAGGATTGCGTGCTTGGGGATGTAAACTACAAGTACCTCTGAAGTCAGTATGGGTTCGCCTAATGGCGAGGGAGACTGGTAACAGGGAAGGCTAATCCACAAGTAAAATTCAGTCCAGTACTGCTAGAAGTAGTGTGTATGAACTACGCTTAAGTTCAAAGCGAGCAAGCGCAAAGTAAAAATACCAGGTTAGTTAGTTAGTTAGTTACTCAACAGATCATCCTCATTGCACATCGAACCATTCAGTCCATAAGTGCTCGGATCCCTTCCTCAGTAAATCCCGCAGCATGTAATGGCTAACGACACCAGTTCTGTAATGCTTTATCAATCCTCTTTGGCTTCTTGCATAGTGTTCTTGTTTGGCCACACCTCTTTTAATTTGCTTTTCTCACAGTCTGACCATGGTTGTAGATTCACAGTCATCATTGGCTCTTGCAAACGATTTATTTCTCGTAAAGCATTCAGAATGTCAGCCCCGTCCATGGTGTGTCCACCTTCCACAGTAGCCTTACCTGCAAGCTTGTCAGCCCGCTCATTTCCTTGTACACCCGCATGCCCTCGCATGAAAATGAAACTAATCTTTGCCAGCCGAGAACTCTCCAGAGACAGCAACCACACTCTTCAGATCCACCCCATCTCTATCTTCTTGGGCATGCTCATTGAGTCGCTAAGGAAACATGCCCTAGTAAATGTCTGTGTCTCGAGCCATGTTATTGCTTTACTTACTGCCATGACTTCCATAGTCAGGCTACTTGTGGTCAAAGCAAAAGTACCAGACACCTCCTTCACAACTCTTCCTCTGGCTTGAGCCGTAAAGGCCGATGAACTTCTCATTCGTCGAACAACCGACCCATCTGTGTAAATGACAGCATCACCATCTAACGAATTCTTGAAGATCAATGCTTGTACTTCTGCCTTCACAGCAGCTGGATTTTCTTGTCTGCATTTTCTGTCTAGTTGGATGCAAACTGAAAAGGACGTACAGAAATCTGTTGGCACTTGTGCCCACTCCTCGCCAGGTTCTAAGGCCTCAAGTGAACACACCTATTGAAGAATGTCTTTGGCTTGACCCACCCATGACCTTCCTTTTTTAACATGCTGCCCTTTACCTTCTTAATTTCACTATGCAGTAGATGTTTGTTTGAATTGATTCTGCAAATTTGTATTCTGTCCCCAATGGTTGAAAAATCAAGAAGATAGCGTATCGCCCTGCATGCTGTATCTCTTGTGCATCCAAGAATAATACGCAAAGCTTCGTTCTGTATCCTTTTCATCTGCTTACGGCTGAGAGTCAGGATCACCATCGCATATTCAAATACAGACATGACCAGATCCTTGTATAGAAGACACAGATGGCGATGCTCATAGTTTGCTGCCGCCATCACCCGCATCGCAGCCAAACCCCGCTTGGCCTTTGTTATCACTGGTCAATGTGCTCATTATAAGCAAGGCTTCCATCAAAATGTATCCCCAGGTAATTCATTGCCTGCATTCTTTGCAGTCTCTGAACACAGATTTACAGTTGGTGTTGGAGTGTTGACAATATGGTTATTCAAAGAGAACCGTGTCACTCCTGCCTTCGTTGGGTTGACCATTGCCCCAGATTCCACACACCAAGTGCTTATGCGATTTAGTTTGGTTTGTAGTTCCACAGCAACCTGACCTCTATCCTTACCATGACGATACACCGGCATATGACAATGTCCTCCCCAGTCCAGTGATCTCCATCCATCCATCATGTGCCATGCCGGTAAGCGTGGGCAGTCATGTTCTGCCATCTTATTCGATCACCAGAGTCATGATTCAGCCCCGTGTTCCTGCCTCGACCATGCCATGTGGCCAATCCGTCCAGGTATTTACTTCTTGGTCTTCCCCTTGGTCTGTTCCCTTCGATCTTGCCAGTTGTCACCAAGTTCTCCAAGCCATTTCTTCTCATAACATGTCCAAAAAATGTTGACTGTCTACGTCTAATGACTCTAATCAGTTTATGATCTTCATTTGTTTCTTGAAGGACTTGCTCATTGGTTTTTCTGTCCGTCCATGGTATTCTTTGCATTTTCCTCAAAAACCACATTTCTGCAGCCATCAGATGTTTTTCAGCTTGCCTGCTTATTGTCCACGCTTCACATCCATACAAAAGCACAGGTTCTATGTAGCACCTCAACACTCTTTTTCTCGTTTCAATTGATATCTTTTTATTGGTCAGTATGTTTTTCATCTTGCAAAAGGCTACCTTCGCAATGGCAATTCTTGTTCTAATCTCTTCAAGGCATCTCCCATGATGTTATGACTGTGCCGAGATAACATTATCGATTCACTTGTTTAAGAATATGCCCATCTACTCGTATATCACATTGTGGTATTTCCTTCTTCCCAGTGACGACCATAATCTGTGTCTTCTTAATATTCAGTTCTAACCCTAGTTGTTCACTGTGTGCAACAACCGCATCTACTAAATTTTGCAGGTCCCGTTCATTGTCTGCAATCAAGACTATATCATCTGCATATCTAATGTTATTGATGTTTCTTCCGCCAATGTTGATTCCTTCCATATCTTCTATATTTCTGAATATATTTTCACTGTACAGGGAAAAAAGATCTGGAGACATTACACATCCCTGTCTCACACCTCTTTTAATAGGCTGATATTGACCTACATTGTTATCAATTCTGATGGCAGCTTGTTGTTTCCAATATATGTTTTTTACAAGTCTAAGGTCTTTTCCATCAATTTGTAGATCTTCAAGCATCCTTATCATGTCGACATGTCTCACTTTATCGAAAGCCTTTGTGTAGTCAATAAAGCAAAGATATAGATCTTTGTTTACTTCTATAGAATGCTCAATTACTGTTCTCAGTATATACACAGCATTTACTGTGCCCTTGCTTTCTACAAACCCACATTGTTCTTCTCCTATTTTGGGTTGTGATCAGCTCGCTGGTAATTCTCACAGTGTAGGTGTTGAAAAGAACTGGAGATAATGGTGATCCCTGTGGCAGGCCCGGATATATTGTTGTTGGTTCAGAGGTCCAACTGCCTCATCTAAAAACTACTTTCCGTTGGAAGAGGGCTGCAGGAGGAGGGATGGACTTAACTTTAGGTCAAGATGGTGGCAGGCGGTTGTATGATGTTGAAACCGCTCCATTTTTCACGTAGGAGTGGATAATTTCATCTCGTGCGTGTGATTATTGCACTAGGATGTAAACCAGAAGTTTCTTCTCAAGATTTTCACCGATGCTACGGAGTTCGTGCATCTGAGCGAATCAATTCTTGAGTTTTTTCCCATAGCGTGTTGGGTTACTGTGTTGTTTTCTGGATTCTTCAAATTGGCGGACGAGCGTGTGTGCCCAGTACATAAGGTAAATAAACCGTTTAGACTTTTAAGGCGCGGTCCACGGCGTAAGAGACAAGGTAGGTGGGCAGGTGCCAGATGCCTCAGATGCAGATCTTGGAAAGCTTGGTATACAGGAACGATATAGTTGCGCTTCAAGAGACGAGACTGGGCATTAAGAATACACTCCATATATCCGGCTTCAAAAGTTTTTACAACAGGCGACACCTGGGAATGGCAATTCTGATTCGAGACAGTATAGTTGTTTCATAGCTGGACATGTTGAGGTGGGACAGTGACGAGATACAATTACAGGCTGTTAGTGCTCACCCCGGTCTAACATTCGTGTTGGTGAATATTTATGACTGTAACACGAATGTGGATTCCCATAGATGGCAGTGTTTGAGTAACATATTATGTCATGAGAGGAAGGTCATTTTCTGTGGCGAGTTCAGCACTAAAGGCAAATCATGGGGCAACATTTCTTCCACCACACAGGGGGAGGAGCTCGAGGTGGCACTTGAAACCAGAGATCTTGTGTGTGTATCAACAGTGGCTGTGTCACCAGGACAGCAAGTCGTCCAGGTGACGAGGACAGTGTTATTGACCTGGTGCTGGTGTCTCCATCACTCACTACAGTATGTAGGTGGGGTATCCTAGGGTACCATGGCAGCGACCACTACCCTTGCAACATATTGGTGGGGAACGACAGAACCAGGCAGCACAAGTCAACAGTCAAGACGTTTAAGTATGACAGCTCAGGGCAAGATGTGGTGAGTAAAGTACGTGTGACAAGTGCAGGAATCATCACAGCATGAAAAAAGCTGGGAACAGCCACCTTGGTGGAATTGTGAGGTGGAGAAGGCCTGGGTGGATAAGCGTGGTGCTGTAAGGAAATGGCAAAATGCCAAGAAGAACAGAGCTGCCCATACTAGTCTTATTGTGCAACTGGAAAGAGAGATAGCCACCAAAGTTAGCTATTTCAAAAACACTGGTTAAAGTGGTTAAAAGTGAAAAATGGGCAGAGTTGTGTCAAAGCATGAGCACAGACAAGTCATTGAAATTGTTCTGGCAACTACATAAAAGTATAAATGGGGTAGTCAAGAATAAGAGTGTTCCTGACTTCCAAAGTGCTAATCTTATCTGGCAGAGGTCTGACGAGAATAAAGGCAAAGCCCTTTTCAAATGCTATGTACAGCAGAGCAACCAGATGGACATGAGAGGCCAACATTTTTACCAAAGTTACCTCAGATGGGTGTAAGGCCTAGAATACTGCAGCTGAAGACACAGTGACCGTGAAAGAGATCAGAGCTGTGCTTCAACAAACAAGAAACAGCGCACCAGGGCCAGATGGTATAAGGTATGACGTCATCAGTATGTTTACTGACAACAAGCTAGAGGAACTAGCAGATATGTACAACAGCATAGCGAGTGCTAGCATCAAGAAGGAGTGGTTACACAGCTATCTGGTTCCCTTGCAGAAGCCTGGCAAAGACCACACAATAAATTCAGGGTTACCGGGTAATAACCATGCAAAATACAAAAGGCAAGCTGCTGGAGAAGTTAATTGCCAGGAAAATATCAATCCAGCTAGAGAGGCAATGTTATTTCCCACCTACCCTTGGAGGGTACCGTCCAACCTGAGATACCTGAATCAACGCAGCAGTTTTTGCCCATGATGTCCATGAAGGTTTCCACTCAGGCATTGAAACATGTGCTGTGGTGATTGATCTTGAGAATTCGTACAATAAAAATACCTGGTATACTACTCCAGTAGTAATAACTTGTGTACTATTGTACCGGTTTTTTTGTAATTGTCTACTAATACAGTAGTGATAGCTGGTATACTATTGTAGTAATGATATCTGGTGAACTACTATAGTAGTGATAGCTGGTATATTGTTGTAGTAATGATAACCAGTATACTATTGTAGCAGTGATAACTGGTATACAGTTGTAGTAGTAATAGATGATACACTACTGTAGTAGTGATAGATGGTATACTATTATAGTAGTGGCATACCATTGTAACAGTGATAGCTGGTATACTGTTGTTGCAGTGATAGCTGGTATACTGTTGTAGTAGTGATAGCTGGTATACTGTTGTAGTAGTGATGCTGATATACTGTTGTAGTAGTGATAGCTGGTATATAGTTGTAGTAATGATAGCTGGTATACTGTTGTAGTAGTGATAGCTGGTTTACTGTTGTAGTAGTGATGCTGATATACTGTTGTAGTAGTGATAGCTGGTATACTGTTGAAGTAGTGATAGCTGGTATACTGTTGTAGTAATGATAGCCAGTATACTGTTGTAGTAGTGATAGCAGTAAAGCAGTGATAGAAGGAAAGCAACGGCAAACTACATTGTTTAAAAGTGCCTAGTTCATCATGATTCGCTTAAAGACAGATCATCGCAAGACAAGGACAGAGACATTAAGATTAGCAACATGGAATGTAAGGACGTTAAACGACAATGTAAACTTAGATAACATCAAACAAGAAATGGAAAAAGAGAAAATTAACATTTTAGGGATGAGCGAAACGAGATGGACAGGAGCAGGCATCAAGATAGATGAAGATTTTAAGATTATGTATTCTGGAGGAGAAAATTGATAAAGGAGGGCAGCAATTATTCTGGACGGGCAAACATCAAAATCTGTTCAAGGATATTGGGCTGTCAGACAGACAGACTAGTTAAATTAAGCGGCAGACCCTTTGGCATAAATGTTATTCAAGTATATGTCCCAACAGGAGAATCCAGTGAAGATAGTGTAGAAGAATGTTACAATGACATAGAGTCTGCTTTAAAGAAATGTAAAAATTCAGAAATAAACATCATAATAGGGGACTTCAATGCAAAAGTAGGAAATCAAGGTGATAGATACACAGTAAGAAACTGGTTTAGGAGAGAGAAATGAAAGGGGATACAGACTGGTAGAGTGGGCAAAAGAGCAGGAAATGATTGTAGGAAACACCTGGTTAAAGCAACACCCAAGAAGATTATGGACATGGAGGAGTCCTGATAGCGGGATTAGAAACCAGATTGATTACATTTTGATTAGCAGAAGATTTAGAAATGCACTAACAATAGCAAAAACAGTTCCCAGTGCTGATTGTTATAGTGAACACAAATTACTTACAGGAACATTAAGGATAAAGTTAAAGAAAGTCAAGTATAAAACAGGAAACACTAAATATGATTTGTGTACATTGAGTAACGACAAGAAAATACAAAACAAATTCAACATAGAAGTACAGAACAGATTTTATATATTATCTGATCTAGAGATCCTATTCCAGGATGTCGATGATCAATGGGAAATGTTGAAGAATTCAATCAGTTTGGCTGCAGAAACAACTATTCCAAAATTAAAGAAGGTGGGTCGTAAGAAATGGATGACTGAAGAAATTTTACAACTAATGGAAAGAAGAAGACTCATCAAACAATAATTCTGCCAAATATGAAAAAATTCACATACAAGTCAGAATACTATGTAAGGAGGCAAAAGAAGCATAGCTTGAGAAAAATTGCTTAGAAATTGAAAAACAGCACAACAGTCAAAATACCAAATTAGTGCACAAAAGAATTCAGGAACTTAATAATAAAAGAACAAGTACATCAGCAGGCTGTCTAAAAACTAAAGATGGCAAAATCATAATAGAAAAAGATTAGATTCTACATGTATGGTCAGACTATGTGAAAAACTTGAACGATGATAACAGAGATGAACAGTATGATATTCGATTTAATAATGAAGAACCGCCAATTTTGAAGATGGAGGCTCTAAATGTTCTTAAACATATGAAAGCTGGCAAGGCCCCCGGTTCTGATAACATCACAACAGAAATGATTAAAGCTTTAGAAGAATATCGAATAGATCAAGTCACCAGACTGCTTAAATCATTATATGATACCGGACACATACCTTCTGAAATATGTAATTCTGAATTTATTGCAATCCCAAAGAAATCAGGAGCCTTGGAATGTGATCAACATAGAACAATTAGTATAATGAGTCACATCACAAAGATTTTGCTACGAATTATCATGCAAAGAATGAGGAAGAAAATACAACCTGAAATAGGGGAACAACAATGTGGGTTTGTAGAAGGAAAGGGTACAGTAAATGCTGCATATATGCTGCCTTCAGTTATTGAATGTTCTATAGAAGTAAACAAAGATATATATCTTTGCTTTATTGACTACACAAAGGCTTTCGATAGAGTAAGACATGTCAACATGGTAGATATGCTTGCAGATCTACAAATTGATGGGAAAGACATTAGACTTATTTTAAAAAACGTATATTGGAAACAACAAGCTGCCATAAGGATTGATAATGAAGTGGGACAATATCAGTCTATTAAGAGAGGTGTTAGGCAGGGATGTATAATGTCTCCAGATCTTTTTTCCCTATACAGTGAAAATATTTTCAGAAATGTAGAAGATATAAATGACATCAGCATTGGAGGACGAAACATCAATAACATTAGATATGCAGATGATACAGTATTGATTGCAGACAATGAGCAGGATCTCCAACAATTAGTAGATGCAGTTGTTGCACACAGTGAACAACTGGGATTAGAATTAAATTGTAAAAAGACACAGATTATGGTCGTCACTAGGAAGAACGAAATACCGCAATGTAATATACAAGTAAATGGGAATATTCTTCAACAAGTGAATCGGTACAATCACCTCGGAACAGACATAACATCTGATGGAAGATGCCTTATAGAGATTAGAACAAGAATTGCCATGGCGAAAGTAGCCTTTAGCAAGATGAAAAACAAACTGACCAATAAAAAGATGTCAATTGAAACGAGAAAAAGAGTATTGAGGTGCTTCATAGAGCCTGTACTTTTGTATGGATGTGAAACTTGGACAATGAGCAGTCAAGCTGAAAAAAATCTGATGGCTGCAGAAATGTGGTTTCTGAGGAAAATGCAAAGAACACCATGGACATACAGAAAAACCAATGACCAAGAACTACAGGAGACAAATGAAAATCGTAAATTGATTAGAGAAATTAGACGTAGACAGTCAAAATTGTTTGGACATGTTATGAGAAGAAATAGATTGGAGAACTTAATGATAACTGGCAAGATCGAAGGGAACAGACCAAGGGGAAGACAGAGAAGTAAATACCTGGATGGCTTGGCCACATGGCATGGACGAGACAGGAACACAGCTGATCCATGACTCTGGTGATCGAGTGAAATGGCAAGTCATGACCACCCACGCTTTCCAGCATGGCACATGATTGATTGAGTGATAGCTGGTATACTGTTGTAGTACTGATAGCTGGTTTACTGTTGTAGTAGTGATAGCTGGTATACTTTTGCAGTAGTGATAGCTGGTATACTGTTGTAGTAGTGATAGCTGGTATACTTCTTCTTCTTCTTCGTTCATCCGGAGTTTTTTTTTCCAGATGTGATTGCGTTGTGCCTGTTTACAGCAGAGCTGCGTTCTTGCGCCATTAGGCCGACACATCCGACTTCTGCGGGCATTTGTTGACCGGGTTAACCTTCCCGGGCTGGTATACTGTTGTAGTAGTGATAGCTGGTATACTGTTGTAGTAGTGATAGCTGGTATATATAGTTGTAGTAGTGATAGCTGGTATACTGTTGTAGTAGTGATAGCTGGTATATAGTTGTAGTAGTGATAGCTGGTATATATAGTTGTAGTAGTGATAGCTGGTATATATAGTTGTAGTAATGATAGCTGGTATATAGTTGTAGTAGTGATAGCTGGTATATATAGTTATAGTAGTGATAGCTGGTATACAGTTGTAGTAGTGATAGCTGGTATATATAGTTGTAGTAGTGATAGCTGGTATATATAGTTGTAGTAATGATAGCTGGTATATAGTTCTAGAAGTGATAGCTGGTATATATAGTTATAGTAGTGATAGCTGGTATACAGTTGTAGTAAAATCAAATCAAATCAAATCAACTTTATTAGGGTCACAAATTGGGCGCGCAGGCCCGTCTTACATTCGGCCCTTCCAATCACTCGTCTTTCATTCATCAAGAGCATTACATATTTACATAGGAAGAAAAATAAACATTGTGAAATGAATGCTGTAAACATAAACAAGGCAAATTACCATGTTATGAGGCCCATCTCCCACCTACCCATACATCACCCCACACACACACACACCCCCACCTACCCACACACACACCAAGGGACACATACATACCCCACAAACCGACCCATCCCCCTTCCGCACATCCCCCACCCACACACTCCCCCCTCACCTGTTCCCCCAACCAAAACACACTCGCCACCCACAAACATTCCCCCACCAACCCACACATCCCTCACCCACCCACATACACATCCTCTCCCCATCCACACCTCAAACCACCCATCCCCCAGTCACATCTCCATTGACCACATATTCACCACCTACGCACACAATCCCCCACCAACCCACACATCGTACATCCACTCACACATCCCCAAACCATACACACACATCCCCACCAACTGACATCTCCCCCCCCCCCCACACACACACACATCTCCCTAACCACCCATACATCCCCAATCCACTCACACACACACCCCACCACCCACACATACATCCTCCACCCACCCATACATGCCTTAACCCAATCCCCCACTACACAATCCCCCACCCGCACATCACATACATCCCCTACCATGCAATATTCCCAACCCATGCACCGCACACACACATATCCCTCACCAACACATCCCACCACACATCCCCACCTACACAACACACACATATCCCCCACCCACATACCGCACAATATTCCCACCCACACCCACACAGATACCCGTACCCATCCACCCCACATATCCCCACCCACACACCACAAAAATCCCCCATCCACACACACATACCTCACCCACACAATATCTCTAACCAACACACCACACACCTCTCCCCACCCACACACGCATTCCCTACCCGTCCACCAACACACACTCACTCACGCACACATCCTCCACTAAGCACGCACACATCCTCCACTAAGCACCCACACACCCCCACCCACAACCAAACTTCTCTCGATCACAATACCACTACCCACACAATCCTCCACCCACTGACGCATCCCACCCCGACACATACACATCCCTCACCCACCTACACATCCCTAAGCCATTCACACACCCCCACCCACACATTCCCCATCCATGCACACATCTCCCACCCACAC
Organism: Cepaea nemoralis; assembly: GCA_014155875.1. Lineage (NCBI taxonomy): Eukaryota > Metazoa > Mollusca > Gastropoda > Stylommatophora > Helicidae > Cepaea > Cepaea nemoralis. The sequence goes on along the minus strand of JACEFZ010017448.1, from coordinate 425,382 downwards.
ACCCCCACATACTTCCGTCAACCACCCCACCCATACACACATTCCCCGCACCCATCACACACTATCCCCCACCCACACACACTATCCCCCACCCACACACACATCCTCACTCATACCACCACACCCCCCACCCACACACCATGCACACATCCCCCACCAACACACCGCACACATATCTCAAACCCACACACCATACACTTCTCCCCACCTGCCCTTGCATCCCCAATCCACCCAACACAATCCCCTACCCACACAACCCTGCCACCAACACATACTTCCTCAAACCACCCACACATCACCACCCACATAAACACACACACCCACACCCGTCCCATACACATATCCTCCACCCATACACACATCCCCCACACCCATTCCCACACCCCTACTTTCACCCCCACACATTCATCCACACATCCCACCAACACCCACAAATATCACTACCCACAAAAACCCACACACCCCAACCCATCCAAGTGCATACCCCCATCCACACATCCCCCACCCACACATATCCCCACACTCACACACATCCTCCACACACACTCACACCTCCTCACATCTAGACACATACAAAATGTCTCACGTTAGCATTGAAACTAGTATGAACAAACTCCCACACTTTACTCACACACATACACTGACAATTGTCATGAGCAGTCTCATAAAAATGTTAAACATGGAGAAAAATGTGTACATAAAAAGTATGTGACGTAAACATAGTGATGCTCCCACACACCCACCCACCCACACACACACACACACTCATACACACACACATTCACTCTCACGCTCACTCATTCTGTCTCTCATTCACACTCACTGACTCTCTCACTCAAACTACAGTAATGTACATAAATTTATATTATACATGATAAAATCAAATGGTATTTAACTGATAATAAGACAGATGAGAATACACAAACATATGGATTTGCGTGTTACATAACATGCGTGTTACATGACATGCATCTGCTCAGCTCTCTCTCTCTCTGTATTCTTTCATATACACACACTCACACGCATGCGCGTGCTCACACACACACACACACTAACACATCAACTCTCGAACTGTCTCACTCTCTCACACACAATCCTTCACATACACACTCACTCTCTCAATCACACTCACACATATACATACGCATGAATGCATGCACGCACGCACACACTCCCTCACTCACTCTCACACATACACGCACGAATGCATGCACTGACACATTCCCCTACCATTTCTCGCTCAATCACTCTCTCCACACACACGCTCGCACGTGCGCACACACACATTCACTCTCTCACTCTCTCTGACACCCACCCACCCACTCTCTCTCTCTCTCTCTCTCTCTCGCTCCCACACGCACACACATATATAGTGAACAATTATAGTTAAACAATTATAATGAACGATTATAATGAACAATTATACCAGTAAATGAATTATGGTGGCATATAGTCGGTATGGATTAAGTATTGAAAGAGTTTTCGGTTAAATGTGTAGGGACTCATTGGAGTTTTCAGATCTGGAGGCAGATCATTCCATAAGTGCGCACCAGAATAGGTGAAACATGTTTTGTATAGGTCCAATCTAAGCTTTGAGACATGTAATAAATTTAGGCGCTTGCTGTTCATTGCATTAGATTGAATCAGCGGCAGAAGATACTCTGGGGTATAATTTTGTTCACTAATTTGGCTTTGTTGAAAAGGAAGCGCTTTTGAAGTGGTAGAAGTCTTAGATGGCTGTACAAATTATTACTTTCAACGTACTTTATGCCAGAAACCAGACGAATAGCGCGGTTTTGTAGAGAACATAGTCATTTTAAATTAGATTTAAGGCAACCATCCCAAACTGTGGAACAGTAATCGAGATGTGATTGGATATAGCATGTATAGAATATTATTTGTGTGCTTTCGTCCAGGAAGTGCTGAATTTTAGCAAGTTGGTAAACTTTTTGTGCTATTTTCTTGGTAAGAACGTGAATATGAGAGCTCCAGCTCAAATGGCTGTCAATTAAAAGACCTAATGTTTTATGTTCACTCACATTAACTATAGGTAACGTGCCCATGCGGAGTTCGAGCGGTGATCCAGTTATGGCTAGTGTCTGTAGTTTTTGTCTGGTCGTTATTAGCATGGATTTGGTTTTGTCGATGTTAATTTGCATGCGGTTTTCATTGCTCCATCTAGTAAGATTATCGAGTTCCTTTTCTAAAGAATTCTCTAATTCACTACGGTTTTCTTGACTAGTATATATAGTACAGTCGTCTGCAAATAGATCACAAGTTGTATTGATATATAAAGGAAGATCATTAATATAAACTGCAAAAAGCAGCGGACCTAGTATTGAGCCCTGAGGCACACCAATATTAAGCTGTGTGGGTCTCGATAGACAGTTGTTGAAGGACACGACTTGTTGTCTGTCGGATAGAAATGACGTAATTATGTTCACTATGTTGGTGCTTATCTTCATTTGTAATTAAAATATCGTGATCTACCATATCAAAAGCTTTTTTACAGTCTACAAACACCGCTCCACAAATTCTACCGTTGTTGATGTTTAAGTGCCAGTTATCGGTCATTTTTGTTAGAGCACTATGGCAAGAATATTTAGGTCGAAACCCAGATTGACTGTTAATTATTAGATCGTTGTTAATTAAATGGTGCAACGTTATTTTATGAATGTGTTTTTCTACTGGTTTTGATAGCGACGATAGTAGATGTAGTAGTGATAGCTAGTATATAGTTGTAGTAGTGATAGCTGGTATATAGTTGTAGTAGTGATAGCTGGTATATAGTTGTAGTAGTGATAGCTGGTATATAGTTGTAGTAGTGATAGCTGGTATATAGTTGTAGTAGTGATAGCTGGTATATAGTTGTAGTAGTGATAGCTGGTATATATAGTTGTAGTAGTGATAGCTGGTATATAGTTGTAGTAGTGATAGCTGGTATATAGTTGTAGTAGTGATAGCTGGTATATAGTTGTAGTAGTGATAGCTGGTATATAGTTGTAGTAGTGATAGCTGGTATATAGTTGTAGTAGTGATAGCTGGTATATAGTTGTAGTAGTGATAGCTGGTATATAGTTGTAGTAGTGATAGCTGGTATATAGTTGTAGTAGTGATAGCTGGTATATAGTTGTAGTAGTGATAGCTGGTATATAGTTGTAGTAGTGATAGCTGGTATATATAGTTGTAGTAGTGATAGCTGGTATATAATTGTAGTAGTGATAGCTGGTGTATATATAGTTGTAGTAGTGATAGCTGGTATATAGTTGTAGTAGTGATAGCTGGTATATAGTTGTAGTAGTGATAGCTGGTATATAGTTGTAGTAGTGATAGCTGGTATATAGTTGTAGTAGTGATAGCTGGTATATATAGTTGTAGTAGTGATAGCTGGTGTATATATAGTTGTAGTAGTGATAGCTGGTGTATATATAGTTGTAGTAGTGATAGCTGGTATATATAGTTGTAGTAGTGATAGCTGGTGTATATATAGTTGTAGTAGTGATAGCTGATATATATAGTTGTAGTAGTGATAGCTGATATATATAGTTGTAGTAGTGATAGCTGGTGTATATATAGTTGTAGTAGTGATAGCTGATATATATAGTTGTAGTAGTGATAGCTGATATATATAGTTGTAGTAGTGATAGCTAGTGTATAGTTGTAGTAGTGATAGCTGGTATATATAGTTGTAGTAGTGATAGCTGATATATATAGTTGTAGTAGTGATAGCTGGTGTATATATAGTTGTAGTAGTGATAGCTAGTGTATAGTTGTAGTAGTGATAGCTGATATATATAGTTGTAGTAGTGATAGCTGGTGTATATATAGTTGTAGTAGTGATAGCTGATATATATAGTTGTAGTAGTGATAGCTGATATATATAGTTGTAGTAGTGATAGCTGATATATATAGTTGTAGTAGTGATAGCTGATATATATAGTTGTAGTAGTGATAGCTGATATATATAGTTGTAGTAGTGATAGCTGGTGTATATATAGTTGTAGTAGTGATAGCTGATATATATAGTTGTAGTAGTGATAGCTGATATATATAGTTGTAGTAGTGATAGCTAGTGTATAGTTGTAGTAGTGATAGCTGGTATATAGTTGTAGTAGTGATAGCTGGTATATAGTTGTAGTAGTGATAGCTGGTATATAGTTGTAGTAGTGATAGCTGGTATATATAGTTGTAGTGATAGCTGGTATATAGTTGTAGTAGTGATAGCTGGTATATAGTTGTAGTAGTGATAGCTGGTATATAGTTGTAGTAGTGATAGCTGGTGTATATATAGTTGTAGTAGTGATAGCTGATATATATAGTTGTAGTAGTGATAGCTGATATATATAGTTGTAGTAGTGATAGCTGGTATATATAGTTGTAGTAGTGATAGCTGAGTATATATAGTTGTAGTAGTGATAGCTGATATATATAGTTGTAGTAGTGATAGCTGGTATATAGTTGTAGTAGTGATAGCTGATATATATAGTTGTAGTAGTGATAGCTGGTGTATATATAGTTGTAGTAGTGATAGCTGGTATATATAGTTGTAGTAGTGATAGCTGATATATAGTTGTAGTAGTGATAGCTGGATATATAGTTGTAGTAGTGATAGCTGATATATATAGTTGTAGTAGTGATAGCTGGTATATAGTTGTAGTAGTGATAGCTGGTATATAGTTGTAGTAGTGATAGCTGATATATAGTTGTAGTAGTGATAGCTGGTATATAGTTGTAGTAGTGATAGCTGGTATATAGTTGTAGTAGTGATAGCTGATATATATAGTTGTAGTAGTGATAGCTGGTATATAGTTGTAGTAGTGATAGCTGGTATATATAGTTGTAGTAGTGATAGCTGGTATATATAGTTGTAGTAGTGATAGCTGGTATATAGTTGTAGTAGTGATAGCTGGTATATAGTTGTAGTAGTGATAGCTGGTATATATAGTTGTAGTAGTGATAGCTGGTATATAGTTGTAGTAGTGATAGCTGGTATATATAGTTGTAGTAGTGATAGCTGGTATATAGTTGTAGTAGTGATAGCTGGTATATAGTTGTAGTAGTGATAGCTGGTATATATAGTTGTAGTAGTGATAGCTGGTATATAGTTGTAGTAGTGATAGCTGGTATATAGTTGTAGTAGTGATAGCTGGATATATAGTTGTAGTAGTGATAGCTGTATATAGTTGTAGTAGTGATAGCTGGTATATAGTTGTAGTAGTGATAGCTGTATATAGTTGTAGTAGTGATAGCTGGTTATAGTTGTAGTAGGATAGCTGTATATAGTTGTAGTAGTGATAGCTGGTATATAGTTGTAGTAGTGATAGCTGGTATATAGTTGTAGTGATAGCTGTATATAGTTGTAGTAGTGATAGCTGGTATATAGTTGTAGTAGTGATAGCTGGTATATAGTTGTAGTAGTGATAGCTGGTATATAGTTGTAGTAGTGATAGCTGGTATATAGTTGTAGTAGTGATAGCTGGTATATATAGTTGTAGTAGTGATAGCTGAGTATATATAGTTGTAGTAGTGATAGCTGGTATATAGTTGTAGTAGTGATAGCTGGTATATATAGTTGTAGTAGTGATAGCTGGTATATAGTTGTAGTAGTGATAGCTGGTATATAGTTGTAGTAGTGATAGCTGGTATATAGTTGTAGTAGTGATAGCTGGTATATAGTTGTAGTAGTGATAGCTGGTATATAGTTGTAGTAGTGATATCTGGTATATAGTTGCTAGTAACGATAGCTGGTATATAGTTGTAGTAATGATAGCTGGTATATAGTTGTAGTAGTGATAGCTGGTATATAGTTGTAGTAGTGATAGCTTGTATATAGTTGTAGTAGTGATAGCTGGTATACTGTTATAAGCAGTGATAGCTGTATACTGTTGTAGTAGTGATAGCTGGTATATATAGTTGTAGTAGTGATAGCTGGTATACTGTTATAACAGTGATAGCTGTATACTGTTGTAGTAGTGATAGCTGGTATATAGTTGTAGTAGTGATAGCTGGTATACTATTATAACAGTGATAGCTGTATATTGTTGTAGTAGTGATAGCTGGTATATATAGCTGTAGTAGTGATAGCTGGTATACTGTTATAACAGTGATAGCTGTATACTGTTGTAGTAGTGATAGCTGGTATACTATTATAACAGTGATAGCTGTATACTGTTGTAGTAGTGATAGCTGGTATATATAGTTGTAGTAGTGATAGCTGGTATACTGTTATAACAGTGATAGCTGTATACTCTTGTAGTAGTGATAGCTGGTATACTGTTGTAGTAGGGCATACTGATATAACAGTGATTGCTAATATACTGTTGTAGTAGGGCATACTGATATAACAGTGATAGCTGTATACTGTTGTAGTAGTGATAGCTGGTATACTGTTGTAGTAGTGCATACTGATATAACAGTGATAGCTGTGTACTGTTGGAGTAGGGCATACTGATATAACAGTGATAGATGTATACTGTTGGTGTAGGGCATACTGATATAACAGTGATAGCTAATATACTGTTGTAATAGTGATAGCTAGTATACTGTTGTAATAGTGATAGCTGTATACTGTTGTAGTAGGGCATACAGATATAACAGTGATAGCTGATATACTGTTGTGGTATTGATAGATAGTATACTGTTGTAGTAATGATGGTATACTGTTGTAGTAGAGATCATTGGCACCTTTCCGTCTTGACAGACGATAGTTTGGTACATTGTGCTTTAAAAAGGCTTAATAACTACGATCCATGGCGGTGGCAAGTGTGGCTGGTAAGGCCAATTCTTGCTGCAAATGTTTGCCCACAGTAGGTGCATGTGAAAACATGGTCATTTCCACCATTTTGCACCATCTTACGTCTCTCACGCTCTGTGTGTGCTTTATCTGCAATCATTTTCTCCTTTGTTTTATTCCATTTCTGATAGTTGCCCTCCATGCAACACGTTCAGCGGCGACGTGCTCCCAATGTGCATTATCAATGCCTGTATCAATCATGTCCCGCTTACACACATCTTTGTATCGTAGTAGAGGCCGACCCTGAGATCTCCTACCCGTCTGTAATTCACCAAAAAAGATATCCTTTGGTATTCTACCATCATCCATCCTCCTAACGTGTCCTATCCATCTAAGTCTACGAAGACTGAGCATGGAATACACCGTCACACAACCTGATCTTTCCAATACTTCAGTATTTGTGATTTTGTCTTGCCACTTAATACCAAGTATTCTTCGCAGACACCGCATATGAAAGCTGTTTAAACGTTTCTCTTGGCGTGAGTAAGTTGTCCAGGTTTCACTGCCATAAAGAAGAGTACTAAGGACACAGGCTTGGTAGACGAGGACTTTTGTTTTGGCAGTAAGCTTCCTGTTCTCCCAGACTCTTTTTGCTAACATGTTCATTGTTGTTGCTGCCTTGCCAATCCTGATGTTGATTTCCTGATCGAGGGATAATTTGCTATTTACCTCTGATCCTAGATATGTAAAATGGTCTACTATCTCCAGTTCGGCGTCGTCAATAAAGATTGATGGTACACCATGTGCAACTTGTGACATAATCTGTGTCTTCTTTTTGTTAATTGTTAAACCAAATTCAGAACAAGCATTGGAGAATGCAGATAGTAGATATTGTAATTCTTCCTCAGAGTGGGTCGTAATCGCAGCATCATCCGCAAAAAGCAACTCTCTGATTAGTACCCTGCTAATTTTGGTCTTGGCCTTCAATCTCTGAGCATTATAGAGGCCACCATCTGAGCGTGAGTGAATGTATATACCATCATCCTGATCACGAAAGGCATATTTCAGTAGAAGTGAAAAGTATATCCCAAAGAGGGTGGGGGCTAGCACACAGCCTTGCTTAACTCCACTCTTGATTTCAAACTCTTCTGAAGTTGAGCCATCAAACTTGATTATACCCTTCATGCCTGTGTGGAACGATTCCACAATGGACAGAAGAGTTGGTGGGCAGCCAATCTTCTTTAGTGCTTTGAACAGACCCTCACGACTGACCAAATCGAATGCCTTTGTGAGGTCGATGAAGGCAATAAACAGTGGCTGATTTTGTTCCCGGCATTTTTCTTGCATCTGTCGCAATGAGAATATCATATCAATGGTAGACCGGTTCTGACGGAATCCACACTGTGATTCGGGGTAGACTTGATCTCCCAGGACTTGAAGTCTGTGCAGGACAATTCTGGCAAATACTTTCCCACCAATACACAGAAGTGAGATATCCCTATAGTTGTTACAGTCGCTCCGATCTCCCTTGTTCTTGTACAGCGTTATGATGTTTGAATCTTTGAAATCCTGTGGGACTTGTCCTTCTCGCCAGCATAGCTCTATTAGCTGGTGGATCTGTAGAGCGAGTGTGTCTTGCCCACTCCTGATCACCTCTATTGGAATCCCATCCTTACCTGGAGCCTTGCCAGATGCAAGCTCATTTATAGCACACTTAACTTCTGTTATAGTGGGAAGTGTGTCCAGGTGGTCAAGAGTTGGCAGGGCCTCTATGGCGTTGAGGGCATCATCCGCTAGCTTGGTCTCACTTGAGTAAAGCTCTAAATAGTGCTCGACCCATCTATCCATCTGCTGTTTCTTATCAGTGATGATTTCTCTAGTCAAGGTTTTCAGCGGTGCACTTCTTTTGATCATTGGACCACAGGCTTTCTTTATCCCTTCATACATGCTTCTGATGTTTCCCTTATCACTTGCGATTTGAATGGACTCACATAACTTTATCCAATAGTCATTCGCACACTGCCTGGCAACCTTTTGTACATCCTTCCTTGCTTGCTTCAGCTCACTCAGAGTGTTACGCGTTGGTCTTTCCTTGTTTCTTAAGAGAGCTATCTTCTTTTTATCAATCAAGGGCTGCAGTATCTGGCTGTTTGCCGCAAACCAGTCCTGCCTCTTATATAGTAGTAGAGATAGCTGGTATATAATTGTAGTAGTGATAGATAATATACTGTTGTTGTAGTGATAGCTGATATTATATTGTAGTTTTGATAGATAGTATACTGTTGTAGTAGTGGTAGCTGGTATACTATTGTAGTAGTGATAGCTGGTATACTGTTGTAGTAGCTAGTCGACAAATCATCTGACGAAATTTTGTTGATGATTAACTGATTGAAATGTCATATACAGTTGTAGTACTGATAGCTGGTATACTGTTGTAGTAGTGATAGCTGGTATACTGTTGTAGTAATGATAGAGGGTATTCTGTTAGTAGTGATAGATGATACACTACTGTAGTAGTGACTCATGGTATACTATTGTAATAGTGGCATACTGCTGTAGTGATAGCTGGTATACTGTTGTAGTAGTGATAGTAGGAATACTGTTGTAGAATTGATAGATAGAATACTTCTGTAATAGTTATAGCAGGTAAGCTACTATACTTGTGACTAATAAGCTACTGTAGTAAAGACTGACTAGCTATTGTAGTAGTGTTTGAGTAGCTACTGTAGTAGTCATAGGTGACACACTAATGACTTTCAACACCTGTTTATAATGGTAAAAGATATGACTGTGATACTGACCCTGTCATAAAGAGAAAACACCTCCTTAAGAGCTTCAGAATCTGGCAGCATGAGGTAATGCTTGAAATCTTCATATGAAATGCTTGATGCCTCCTCTTTCTTGGACCTGCTGCCCTTGATGGCGTTGAAGTCCTGCAGCATCTCTTGCATTCCATTGAATGAGACCCTGAAACATTTTGTCAACCATCATAAGTTGAATCTGAAACATTTCATCAACTATCAAAATGAGAGCCTTAAATATTCATCAATTCGTGTGCTGATACCATTCCCTGCTTTGACAAAAAGCTATCAAGAATCATCTTCTATTGTCTTCCTCTTTCAATAAATCTTTCTAACTGTCATAACATGTTTGTTTTATGTCTTCGCATAATGTGGAAATAAATTAGGCCTGCCTCTTTCCAATATCTGTGATTAGCTGCCTTTGATAGCGTTTGCGCATGCGTGCTTGCACGTATGTATTCACATACACATGTACGTTATTTATGTATGTACACACACACTACCTATGTAGGAAAATAGGGAACGGACAGAGAGAGATAAACATGCACAGATGGTGAAAGAGACAGCCAACAAGTGAGAGAGACAGAGGCACTGAAACAGGCAGAAGCATACAACCACACACACTCAGATTACCAGCAAATGACACAGCCATAGGAAACATAATTGCTGCAAAAAAAACACTGAATTAGTTAACAGTTCTCTTACCCAAGTTTGGAGTGCAATTTTTCAAACTCCACAAGTCCAGCAGTTGGTGCCAGATGCAGCTTCCGTGCTTCCTGCATCAGTCGGCAGTCATCAAATGTGTGATCTGTGACTGGTAGATCTAGATGGCTGTTGACCACAATATTTCATGAACTCTGATGGCCACAATATTACATTAACTCTCTTGACCACAATATTACATTAACTCTGTTGACCACAATATTGCATTTAACTTTCTTGATGACAATATTACATTAACTGTTGGCCACAATATCACATTAACTCTGTTGACCGCAATATTGCATTAACCCTGACAGCCACAATATTACATTAACTCTGTTTACCACAATATTATATATTAACTCTATCAGGCACACTATTATATTAACCCTGTCGGCCACAATATTACATTAACTTTGTTTACCACAATATTACATTAACTCTGTCAGCCACAATATTACATTAACCCTGTCGGCCACAATATTACATTAACCCTGTCAGACACAATATTACATTAACTCTGTTGACCATAATATTACATTTAACTCTGTAGACCACAATTTTACATGTAACTTTCTTGATGACAATATTACATTAACTGTTGACCACAATATTACAGTTACCCTGACAGCCACAATATTACATTAACCCTGCAGACCACAATATTACATTAACTCTGTCAGTCATAATATTACATTAACCTCATCAGCAAATAATATTACATTAACTCCGTTGACCCACAATATTACATTAACCCTGTCAGCCATAATATTACATTAACTCTGTTGACCATAACATTGCATTAACTCTGTTGGCCACAATATTACGAGTCGAAGTAATTAAGTAACAAGAATTTTACAAATAACTTTTTCATAATAATGCAAACTAGAAATTGTGTGTGTTTAGCAAATGTCTTTTTGAGGGTCCAAACAAGTGAAAGTCTGATGAAGCCAAGTTGTAAATGTATGCTGGATGTTTCAAGACCTCAAATTGCAGAGCAAGTGGCCAATCTGCTGTTTCAGTGTGTAAGTTGTCAAACGTGAAAATCTCCCAATTATCACATCATCGATTATAATGTTTTGTCTTCCCTTTTGAAATCTTTCTATCAATTCATATATTCTTCCCTGACTCAAACAACTGTCTCCAAACTGAACCATCATTCTTCTGTAGATTCCACAAGGTTTCACACCCTCTGACCACAAATAACGAATAATGCCTCAGTATTCTTCCACTTTGCAAGTCGATATTGGGGCAACAATTTTTGTAACCATTATTGCACATTTGCAAACTTCTTGATCCTCATTACCCCTACATGGGGCATTATTTATGAGCCAGTTTGTGTCCTGAAATAAGATTTTCCATTGTCCGTACTCTTCCATTGACTTTATAATAAAACTCCTGTTACTTAATGATTTCCCTCATACATTCACTCTGTTGACCACAATATAACATTAACATTATAAGTTCTCAAAGATGGAGGAACAGGTTGTTAAAAGTTAGTTGCATATCCTTTACAGGACGTCTCAGTCAACCCCAACTTTGTTGGCTGTTTGTGATTTCCTGGTATCCATCACCACAGAGCCAAAGGAACAGGTAGATATATTAAACAGAACACACACAAGGCAGGAGGAGCTTTCACAGCATTAGGACATCTGTGGAAGTTAACAGAAATTAAACCTACAACCAGACTTAGAAAGAGGCCTTGGTTCGAATCCTCGGTAAGGTGTGGAGTTTTTTCTGTCGGGGGAAAAAAGAAAACTCTAACCTGCACAGTTCACTACGACTGCACTTGCCAGGCGGCCTTAATTCCTCAGGCTGAAGACTCCCCCCCCCCCCCACCCCCCTACACCACAAGGTACTACAAAAGGAATCAATAAGTAAGTCACAAATGGCTGTAGAAAAATCACTAAATATGATAACAACTTGAAACCAGTTTATTTTTATACATACATTGTCCCTTTATTTCTCAACATAATTTCCACCAACATTGATGCACCTATCCGATCGTTTTATCAGTCCTCCCAAACCGGCTGCATAGAACTGTGTGCTCTGTTGTCTAAACCACGTTTTCACTTCACATTCAATTGTCTGGATACCCACCTTGAGCACACTTTCTTACATTTCAATTGATCATGCATTATGCTGTATGCTGAACCATGTGAGCACCCTATTGCAGATGCTGCAGAGTTTATCGTTACTCGCCTGTCACCTCTAATCATCTCCTCCACCCGCTGTACGGATGCTTCTGTTGCAATCTCAAAAGGATGACCAGATCGGATTTCAACAACAATTTTAGAGCGTCCTTGAGAAAATGTTTCTACCCATCTATGCATCGCTTTACAGGACAAACATTTGTCAGCATAAACAGGAAGCATTTCCTTATGAATGTCCTTTGCAGGCAGTCCTTTTGCCCACAAACAACGCACAACAGCACGTTGCTCTTTGATTGTACACTCTGTAAAAACAGTCGCCATTTTATTTATGCGCTGTGCATGTGCATGAGACACCTAGTGCCACCTGATGAATGGGAATATAAAGTTTGATGTTGCTGTCACCTAATGACACCTGTAGAAAATACCAACTACATTTACCTGCCATCCCACAGAACTGTGTGACTTACTTATTGTCTCGCCCTCATATATTGGCAGTAAATGACAGTTGTTTTTTTTTACAGTTAAATCAGTACTGCTGTATAGATAAAAATGAGGAGAATGATTACAACAATTATTAATAAACTACAAACATTCATTAACTGGAGCTTGCAGAGAATTAAAGGACTAAATTATATGAGAATCACTAATGCAGAGCTTCGGGAGAGAACTAAGCACATGACAACAAATCATGAGGTGATGAAAAATTACAGGTGCTAGATAGAACACACATTGTGGTATTAGTATAACTATAGAAAGTTTTTTTATCTGGAACATACAAAGCAAACAAAATAAAGGGGGGAGGAGGAGACCTAACAACACACAGCAAAAAGAATTAGAGACAGAGAAATAACAGAGGGAGGACATGCAATGAACTGCAGGAGAGAGCAAAATATAGGTTAGTTTGGCATGAGGTGATTGAGGGCCTATGCTTCTCTAATGGAGGACAGGGGTAAAAGGAAGAAGGCTAAGTACCAAAAGATATCTGCAGCTGCCTCCTAGGGAAGATGGAAGGGAGATGGCAGTAGCAATAACAATAAAATTATAAGCGTATTACATTCACAGGATTGAATATTTACTTACAGTAAAACAAAAATATGTTGTCCGGCTTCATTAGTATGCTAGGATTAAATGTAAGAAGCAGAATCACTGGAAAAGCTGACATAACACAGATTTGAGACAACCAGCATCAAGTGACATTAAATACATATATAATATATTTGAAAACTAACATCACATAACAAGGATATAAACAGACAGACGGATGGACAGTTGTTGGGTAGTCAGACAGACAGATAACTAGATAGATAGATAGATTAAATATAAAGAGATGGGAGTCTTTGTGGCGAAGTGGTCAAGCTGCCTGTCTTGCACTCTGAAGGTTGTGGGTTTGATTTCGGGCTATGTCTTTCGGTTCAGGGGTGCATTTTTCTCAGAGCCTCGTGGGGGGGGGGGGGGGGGGGGGGGGGGGGGGGGGGGGGGTTCGTCGCTGGCGCTAAAGAGGTCGTGCTTTGTGTGATGCTTTTGGCAGGTCAGAAAAAGAGACCAAGCAGGAAAGAGACCAAGCCATATGGGATAAAAACCTGGTGCAATAAAGTTGATTGTCTCGACTTTTAAGACTTTATTTTTCATTAAATATATAGTGAGGATATTCTCTAGACACTAACAATCAACTACTCTAGACACTGACAATCAACTACTCTAGACACTAACAATCAACTACTCTAGACACTGACAATCAACTACTCTAGACACTGACAATCAACTACTCTAGACACTGACAATCAACTACTCTAGACACTGACACTCAACTACTCTAGACACTGACAATCAACTACCTCTAGACAATGACAATCAACTACTCTAGACACTGACAATCAACTACTCTAGACACTGACAATCAACTACTCTAGACAATGACAATCAACTACTCTAGACACTGACAATCAACTACTCTAGACACTGACAATCAACTACTCTAGACACTGACAATCAACTACTCTAGACACTAACAATCAACTACTCTAGACAATGACAATCAACAACTCTAGACACTGACAATCAACTACTCTAGACACTGACAATCAACTACTCTAGACAATGACAATCAACTACTCTAGACACTGACAATCAAGTACTCTAGACACTGACAATCAACTACCCTAGACAATGACAATCAACTACTCTAGACACTGATAATCAACTACTCTAGACACTGATAATCAACTACCCTAGACAATGACAATCAACTATCTAGACAATGACAATCCACTTCTCTACACTGACATCACTACTCTAGACACTGACAATCAACTACTCTAGAATGACAATCACTACTCTAGACACGAGACTCAACTACTCTAGACACTAACAATCAACTACTCTAGAACACTGCAATCAACTACTCTAGACACTGACAATCAAGTACTCTAGACACTGACACTCAACTACTCTAGACACTAACAATCAACTACCCTAGACAATGACAATCAACTACTCTAGACAATGACAATCAACTACTCTAGACAATGACAATCAACTACTCTAGACACTGACAATCAACTACTCTAGACAATGACAATCAACTACTCTAGACACTGATAATCAACAACAGACAGGAAGCCAGACTTACAATGCCATCTGTGCTCTCACTTCATCAGCAAACAGCCTGGGGTCCTGATGCTCCTTCTCCGTCGGTATGTACACGGGTAGATACTGGGGAAGAGATGCTGGATGTGTGATTATGTACAATACACCCAAGTGTCTTAACCCCACATGATGAGGATATTCCTGCAGTAGATAGATATACTAGCAGTAAACAGGTAGTGAGGATATACTAGCAGAAGATATATTGTGAGGATACACTAGCAGTAGATCTATGAGGATTTCCATGAGGATATACTAGCAGTAGATATATAGTGAGGATATACTAGCAGTAGACACAGTGAGGATATACTAGCAGAAAATAATATAGTGAGGATATACTAGCTGTAGACATATTGAGGATATACTAGCTGTAGACATATTGTAAGGATATACCAGCAGTAGATATATTGTGAGGATATACTAGCAGTAGATATATAGTTAGGATAAACTATAGTCTGTTTACTTTTGTCTGACCCAATATAAAATTCCATATCTCAGTAACCAACTGAGGGAAAATGATGAGATTTAGCACATAACCTTATCATTATGTCCACCCAACAAAAAATTGTTTGTTCTGGAGATTGTACAGCAGATTTCTAAGTTCGTTTATATGCAGTATATAATTTACGGATCAGAGATGAAGTGCATATTTTTAAATGTATTACACCTTCACACGGGAACATTAGCATTGAAAAGTTAATTTTCTCGTGGTACACGGGACTGACTTTCTGACAAGCGCCTCGGGTACTGTAATGGGGAGTGTTCAGAGGTGTCATCAATAATGTGGGTGCTTTCATGAAACCCGATATTTTTTTTAAATCTTACCATTTATCGCTAACATCTGAATGTGTGAATATTGTTGAATGGGACTGAATTTGAAATTTTTTACACATATTTTTATCAAGAAGCTGATCGCAGGAAACTGTTTCATATACTACTACAAATCCCTAGAAAAGAACAGTGCATGCATTGGTTTTGAGAAAACGGTAATTTTGTCGATTGGTGCTGGAATCTGGAATGAAACCATCACGCAATAAGCAAACGGTAGGTAGAAAGGCAATTGTAGACAGCTTTGATAAGGATGTCATAAGGCGAGCTATTATTAAAATGCTGGATACCAAAGAAACAGTGACTGTAAGAAAACTTAGGGTTTGGTTGAGAAAGAAAAATTACAAAGAGCTATCCAAGACAACTTTGTAGAAAATTATAAGGATATTAGGCTTCACGTTTAGAAAGTACAATTTAGGTAAAAATATAATTTGTGAGCAACCGCATTTAGGAACGAACGAACAAACTTTATTTTAAAAGGGTAACAAATTGGGCACGCAGGCCCGTCTTACATTTGGCCCTTTCGATTACTCATCTTTCATTCATCAAATGTGCATGTTACATTTACATAGGAAAAAACAAAAGATTGTCAAATGGATTTTGTAAGCATAAACAATGCATATTACGCATGGTACATTCACATGGGAAAACAAAAAAATTGTCAAATGAAAGTTGTAAACATAAACAGTGCATATTGCAATGTTGTGAGACACATCCTCCATCCACCCTCACACCCCGCAGCCACCCACACATCCCTCAGCCACCCACAACACCCCCACCCACCCACACATACCTCCACGCACTCACACAGACTCAGGCAAACATACATGCCGCCACCCACCCACATTTCTCCACCCACACATACATCCCCCACCCATCCCATAACCGACACGCACACACCCACCCACATATTATACACCACCACCCTGTTAGAATCTCCATCGCCATCGCCTGGAGGTGATGACCAAGTACAACCGTGAACTTGACTAACAGCTACTACGCAGTGGATGCCCAGTGGTCAGTGTGATGCACGACGCGCACGAGGAAGGAAAGCAGGGCCAACGAGGAACCATCGCTGGTAGCTCAGACGGCCTAGGACTACGAGACTGGATGGAAATGAAAGAGAGTGGTGCACGTATTTATGTATTGGTCAATGCTTGATGGAAGAAATCCTGTATGCTTTGTAGAGTTGATGTAGAGACTGAGTGAGTGCTTTATTCCATGCATTTATGAACTTGTATACTGTATGTATGTATCTGTAAATGGCATTGTCGCTGATTGTGAGCATGCATTATATGAATGCCGTTGAGAAGTGTGATTAAAGTGTTATAGTTATGTCGCAGTGTGTTTGCGTACAATCATTCTCTGTGTATGACTGTTTCACTCCTGTTAGAGAACACGAGCCATTGTTAGTGTAAAACAAGACCCTGACACACCCACACACCAGCAAGCACCCAGCAAAACACACATCACAAAACCACACACACATACCCCCGTCAACCCACACATCCCGCACTTATCCACACATACATCCCGCACCCTCACAATTTTCCCCACCCACCCACCCACACATCAGCCAACCTATACCCACTCACCCACCCAATATCCGCCACCTCTCAACTACACATCCACCACCTATACACACATCCCCAACCACAAACATATCTCCCCACCTGCCCACACATATCCCCCACCCATAAACACCCAAAAAACACACACCTCCCATCCACACACACCCCACCCACACACATCTGCCACTCACACACATCTTCCCACAAACACACACATCCCCCAACCATACACTCACCTCTCACACACATCCACCCACTCACGTACTCATCCATCAACCACTCACACCCACACATCACCCACCCGCCCATCAACACATGCATCTCTCATCTACCCTCCCACCCACACACACCCCAACCACCCAGCCAAACACACATCCACCATCCTCACATACATCCATCATTCACCTGCACATCCCACACCTCACCCACCTCTCACACATCTTCCCTCCCACACAAAACTCCACCCATAAACACATTCCCCCCACACACACATCCCCCACATGCATTCCTCATACACATCCCCGCCAACACATCTCTCACTCACTCACACATCTCCCCGTCCACCCACACATCCCCCACCTACAAACAACCTCACCACCCACACATACATCCTCTACCCACTCACACTTACCCCATCCACACTTGCACACTCCCACCCACACAGACATATCCCATTCACAGACACCCCCCCCCCCCCCACATTCATCCCCCACACCCATTACACACCCATCCCCCAACCCACACAATCTCCTACACACCCATAGGAGCCATGAGAAGCAAATACCTATGTGAAATAAGGGAAATACGCAAAGAAAATTATGACATAGAGTATTTGGATGAAGCCTGGATCAATGTGCATCACACAAGTGAAAAGAAAAGGCAATCAGTGGATGGAAAGATAAAGCGATATGTGCCCAGTAGTATAGAACAGCATTTGGTCACAGCCCATGCTGGTACAACGCATACTGACTTACTATAGAATGCTGGACTCGTGTTCATATCAAAGCACACAGACAATAGGGATTATCATAATAAGATGAATGGTAATGTATTTAGAGATTGGCTCGAGAATACAGTGCTTCCATCCCTAGATAGACCGTCTTGTCTAATTATGGACAATGCATCATATCACATTGTTGTTGCCCAAGAAGACAAAATACCTACAGCATCGAGCACAAAGGGAGAAATAAAGATATGCCTCAGAATGGAAAACATACCATTTCTAGAAACATATTTCAAGCTAGAATTGTTGTCCCTTGGAAAACAGACACCAAAAGAAATATCAAATCGACAAGGTGATGGCTTCCGCCATACCATTCTCAATTTAACCCTACAGAACTTGTGTGAGCTCAAATTAAAGGACAGGTGGCAGCTGACAATACTATATTCAAATTGTCTGACATCAAGATACTAACCCAGTCTGCACTATTAAATATTGATAAAAGTTAGTGGAAAAAATGTGAGGACCATATGTTGAAAGAGGAAGATGACTACCGCAGAAAGGATGGATTGAATTTTATGCAACCGAGAGCAGTCATCAACCTACTGAAATCGTGTGACACAGATTAAGGTCTGGGCAGATCGCAGACATTAATCCACATGCACACCTACTGGGATATTTTTGCTCCAACTATTCAGAAGAAGAATTGCAGGCCCTTAACATGACAGCAGAGGCACAAACAATACAACTTGTCAATGGTAACAGTTTGTATTCCACAGTTATGAATTTTCAGTTCTGTAAGCCCTCAACTGTGACAAACAACTGGCACTGAAAACAAAAATAGCTCTAAACGCATTGAATACCAACAGAAGAGTAATTTTGCAGTGGGAACTGGCATATTGTGGCATAACAAGAAACGTGAGAAGAAACACGTTGTCAAATGAGGAGACAACACATGAACATACAAATTAATCTATAAACTTTAATGAAAAGAGGACCAACATCTTGACCGTTGAGAATAAAGACCACTACAGAGACTTTCACAGCTATATTCATCCTGCAAAACAGGTAATCATGTTCCATCTCAGCAGAGTAGACATTGCACACACTCCCATACGAATCTGGATACGCCTTGTGTCGTCACTCGAACTGGCGGGGCATTACTGTAAAACAAGTTTGTTAGCAAGAAATCACTAGTTTTTCACCAAAACATCAAAGAAATGTCGCCGCTTTCCATGATTTAAGTTGCTTTTGGACCTATCAAAGACATATTCCTTTGGTGGGGGTAAATATAAGACGGCAGGAAAAATTTCATAACGATGCAACAGACAGTTTTCACAAAATCTGATCGTGAATGAAGGCACGTAAATGTGAACAGACTATAGTAGAAGACATAGTGAGGATATACCAGCAGTAGATATATAGTGAGGATATACTAGCTGTAGGCATATAGTGAGAATATACTAGTAGAAGAGATACGCTGCGGATATACCAGCAGTAGACATATAGTGAGGATATACTCTCAGTACATATATAGAGGATATTCTAGCAGTAGAAATATAGTGAGGATATACCAGCAGTAGACATATCTTTTTTTTTTTTTGCATATCCTTTACAGGACATCGCTGTCAACACCAGCATCTTTCAGCTGTATGTAGATCTTTTGGCAAGATTATGCTCAGTAGTTTGCCATTGATTTCTGAGCGGCCGGCTCACATACCCCGTAAGTTACCGGTGCGATTCGAACCACTGCTGATTCTCACCATCATCACGTTACCGATGAGAGTACACAAGATTACGGAGAAAAGTCATAACCTCTAAGCCACGAAGCAGTAGACATATAGTGAGGATATACTAGTAGAAGAGATACACTGCGGATATACCAGCAGTAGACATATAGTGAGGATATACTCTCAGTACATATACTGAGGATATTCTAGCAGTAGACATATAGTAAGGATATATCAGTATTAGGTATATATTGAGGATATATTAGCAGTTAGCAGCTACCTACCAATAGTATACCACAACAAACAATAATGTACAGACCAAACGGAACTAGAAGAAGAGGCCGACCATGTAAACGATGGACTGAGGAAATAACAGAATCCATGGGAATCACAATATATGAAGCCCATAAACGGGCACTCTCCTACTGTTTATGTTTTAATAAAAGTAGATAATATATATAAGGGTCGTTCATTTGAAACCTGTTCCAATGGCTTTATTGCAAAAGCATAAAAGAAACATTAACAGGTGTGGTAGAATTAAACAAAGCATTCACTTTTGAATGAATTATGCACCATGGGTTGGTCAGAAGAAGTCGCCGTAGGCATTCAGGCAAGCATCCCACTGCTTAGGTAGGCAGTGTATACCATCCGCAAAAAAGGATTGTGGTCGCTCACTGAACCAAGTGTTTACCACGTTCATTACGTCTGCATCTGTGTGAAATCGTTGCCCATTGAGAGCTTTTTTAAGAGGTCAGAACACATGAAAATTACATGGTGACAAATCAGGACTATAGGCTGGATCTTGCAGAATTTCCCACTTCTTCCTTGCTAATGCTTCCTGCACAATATTTGTGACATGCAGACGAGCATTTTCGTGCAACAAAATCACACCGCGAGAAAGCATGCGGGTCGTTTATTCTTGATGGCTTTTTGCAGCTTGTCTAGTGTTTCCAAGTAGTAGGTAGAGTTGATGTTGACACCAGGTTCTTTAAAGTCGGCCAATAATAGCCCTTCATAGTCAAACAATGCACTCAGCATAACCTTACCAGCGGAAACCTGTAACTTGAATTTTTTGGCTTTTGGTGATCCAGCATGCTTCCATTGCATGCTCTCTCTCTCTCTCTCTTTTGCTGCTCGGCTCAAAGTGGTGACACCATGATTCACCGCCTGCCACTATGCGGAAGAGAAATGCATCACCCTCCACTCTCTAACGCAGCAAGTAGTTCAAACACCATTCCATGCGTTCCTCTTTTTGGTGGTCGATCAACTTCCGTGGTACCCATTGTGAACACACCTTCCGAATTTGCAGTTTCTTACAAACGACCTTTTGAATTGTCCCAATTGACACATCAAATTCTTTCGCTAGCGAACATATGCTTCGACAACGGTTCATCTGTATTAGTGCATCAATTTTGGCGATGGTTTTTTCTGTTGCAACAATATGCGCTTGACCCAGCCATCGAAGATCTGTCGTGAACTGACGTCCTTTCCGAAACATTCATGCCCAGTCTGTCACTGTTGTCTTCGACATACATTTATTACCATGCGCTGCCTGCATTCTTCAATGAATGTCCACAGGTCGACATCCTTCAAATGAAAGAAACTGAATCACCGCTCTTTGAGCTTCTGTGGGCGGATTTTGGATCACCCCATCCATTTTCTCAACAGTCAGAAAAAGAAACTATGCATAATGGGACAATAAGCATGTGCTCTTTTATTTATTGGTCAGTACTTATCACATGACTATGACATGATCATGTTCAACGTACACAATTACGCGCAGTGAGGCACGAACGGTTTTCAAATGAACGCTCCTTTTATATATATATATATATATATATATATATATATATATATATATATATATATATATATATATATATATATATATATATATATATATATACACACACATAGTAGTATTACTTTATATAGAGAGGATTTATTAGCAGTCGACATATAATAGATATATTCATTGTAGGTATATAATGAGGATATACTAGCAACCCCTTGGGGGTCTCCATGGCAAAGTGGGCAAGCCATCAACTTCAGCTCAGAAGGTCATGGGTTCCTTTTCAGACTCCATTGTTAAGTTTTTAAATGCTATTTTTTCCCCGATACCTAGGGGTTGTCGCCAGAGCTATGTAGTTTGTGATTTGTGCAATGCTTTCAAAAGCCGGCTTTGCAGAGAGAGAATGGGACATAAACTAATGCAAGGAAGTTAATCTTCACGCCTTTTAACCCGTTGTGCCTGTTTTGTCAACTACCAGCCTGTGGTAGAAGAGGAAAGACTAAACAGACTGTATGAAACCTCTACATCCCATGTTAGAAGAGGAAAGACTATAAATAAATGAGTTAAAACAATGAATTCCCTTAGTGAAATGAAATACAGAAGCCATACACGATTTATTGCAAAACGGTAAAGGAAGTGAGGAAATAAATGCTCGACATTTGAACAATACCTGTGGCTATGTGTTGTAATTGTTTCAGCTGAAGTAATATTCATATACTCACCTCATATGATATATAATTCTGCAGCATGCACCTGACGAAATGCAGCAAAATATGCCAGGCAATAACGTGTGCAACATATTGTTTGTGGCTTCTGTGTGTAAATTAAATTGTTTTAAATTTGAAGGCTAAAAGTGGCATGCTACCAAAATGTCCATTTATGGGTTAACATGTGTGAATCAGATGACTGGACGTAACAACTGTGATAAGTTTATTATGTAACTCATACCTCTATCTCACATCTGGTGTAGAATTGACACATAGTCAGCCACAACAGTTTGAATCTGTAGACGGGAAAACATTCTCTGTATGTTTATTACCATATGTGTGTTTTTTCACGTGTGAGTGCAAGCATGTCTATGTGTGGGTGTGTGTGCATGCATGTGTGTAAAAAGAGTGAGGAAAAGAATGAGAAAGAGTAAGAGAGAGTAAGTAAGAGAGAGTAAGTGAGAGAGCAAAAGATAGTTACTGAGAAAACGTGAAATAGTGAGAGAGAGAGAGTAGAAAGAGAGAGAGAACGAACGAACGAACGAACAAACAAACTTTATTTTCAAAGGGTTAAGAATTGGGCACGCAGGCCCGTCTAACATTCTGCCCTTCTATCACTCTCTTCCATACATTATTTCATTCTCACATCATTCAAGGCTAACAGAGAACAGCAACAATATAATAGTTATGCATTATAAAAGCATGGGCAAAATGCGAACATCAAAACTACACGACACAGTAACATTAGATAATGGTCTGACACTTATTAGCCATGTGGAATATACTGGCCTACCAAAAAGGGGACTGACTGTTATACTAGGGTTTTGTTGTTATTATTATTATCACTATTATTAAGGGGGAAGGTAATCCGTACTGAGATAGTCGAGTAATTTGCGATTATATGAATAGGGATTGGTGATGTCTTTGATTTCTTGTGGAAGATCGTTCCACAGCTGAGCTGCAGAGTACGTTAAGCTTGTTTTGTATAAGTCAATCCTAGGCTTCGGAATGTGTAATATATTTAAACGTTTACTGTGTCTAGCATTATATTTAAACAATGGCCAAAGGTAATTTGGGGCATTCCGATGCAGGATTTTGTGAATTAGTTTAGCTTTATTGAAAAGCAGGCGTTTGCGGAGTGGTAGTAACTGAAGGGCGTTTATACAGGCTGGGATTGTCAGATAAATGTTTGCTATAAATTAGACTCATGGCCCGTTTCTGGAGTGAGTAAAGTCGCTTGGTGTTTGAATTAGAACAACCGTCCCAGATTGTAGAGCAGTAGTCAAAGTGTGTCTGAATATGAGAAGTATAGAATAGTTTCCTTGTGTCCTCATCAAGGAAGTTTTTAATTTTGGCGAGTTGGTAGACTTTTTTCGCTGTTTGTTTAATGAGCGCTTGAACGTGGGAATTAAAGGTTAGGTTTCTATCAATGATTAGGCCTAATGTTTTGTGCTCAATTACACTTTCTACTGGCATGTTATCGATGTGAAGTTGAAGTGATGTGTGTGAGCTTAGAGTTTGAAGTCTTTGTCTGGTTGTTAATAACATTGATTTTGTTTTAGTGATATTAATTTGCATACGGTTTGAATAGCTCCACCTAACTACATTATTTAATTCTTGTTGTAAAGACGACTCCAGTAAAATACAGTTTTCAGCGTTTGTGTACACTGTAGTCGTCTGCAAATAGATCGCAGCACGATGAAAGATGCAAAGGTAGATCGTTAATATATATGGCAAATAATAGAGGGCCAAGAATAGAGCCTTGCGGTACTCCAGTATTGAAGGTAGTGGTTTGAGACAGAGATTTATTGTATGATACTACTTGCTTTCTGTTTGACAGAAAAATGTTATTAGAATGACTACATATGTGAGAGTGAGAGTGAGTGAGTGAGTGAGAGTGAGAGAGAGAGAGAAAGAGAGAGAGAGAGAGAGAGAGAGAGAGAGAGAGAGAGAGAGAGAGAGAGAGAGAGAGAGAGAGAGAGAGAGAGAGAGAGAGAGAGAGAGAGAGAGAGATAGAGACAGAGAGACAGAGAGAGACAGAGAGAGACAGAGAGAGAGAATGGGACAAGACAATGCAATCAACTAAATATTAACAAAATCTTGTTGATTAACTTGTAAAGTCCAGAAAACTAGTATATGGTGCCATTATCTCCATGTGTTTGTGATGGGATAACTTCTTCTCGACTATTTGCTTCATAACGCCCTTGGCTCATTAGTGTAGTTGCTAGGGAGCTACAATGATAATGTCATGAGTCTGGTCAGGTGAGGGTTGGATTCCTGTGTTCATAGTCTCACTAAGTGAGGGAAACACTGACCACATATTCTTCCGTACATCCAGGCATACACAATGTGATGGTGCTAACACTTCACAGGCCGCAACAAGTTCCTGCTTCTGGACTTCTTTGTTTTTATTTTGGTGTCCAGGTTGTAATATGTACCTGTCATCTACTGACTAGACACCTTGCAGTGTAGGACAGTGATAGGTCTTGAGACTGAGGAATTAAGGCTCTCTAGCTATTGCAGTAGCCACAAACTGTGCAGGTTAGGGTTTCCATTTTTCCTCCCGACAGATAAAAAATCCAATCTTACAGAGGATTCAAACTTGGGTCTCCCAAAGGAGAACCTGGCATGCTAACCACTCAGCCAGCAGTTCCTTGTCTAATGTCACTACCTCCTTTATTACCACTGATAGTGCCAATATACTGACATTCTACAAGATCTGAACATTGAAAAGGCTACTGGGAGTCTCCGTGGCGAAGTGGTCAAGCCGTCTGCCACGCCCTCCGAAGGTTGTGAGTTTGATTCTGGGCTATGTCTTTTGGTTAACGAGTGCATTTTTCTCTAAGACTACTGCGGGTCGTCGCTATGGAGTTTGTGCTTTGTGCCATGATTTCGGCAGGCTGTCCTGTGGAATGAGACTGAGCCATGTGGGATAAAACCCAGTGCAATGAAGTCGATCCTCTCAACTTTTAAAATCTTATTTTTTTTATTAGTTGACCAATTGAACTCAATGGGCAGTGTGGTCAATATCACGCCGGTCAGCTTGACTTCCCACGAACTCTCCAGGTACCCATGTAAGGCTGGGTCCACCTAGGAGGCCAGGTCAGTGAAAATAATCCACCTTGACTGGGATTCTAATACATGAACACAAGGCCACCCTGCTATTTACTACACTACCGCAGCTGCCTAAATATGCTGTAATAAATTGGGTGTTGTTGCTGCTGTTCTTCTTCACGTTTGCTGTGGTTATTGTGAATATCTTCACATGAAGTCATATTTTTTGGATGAATATTGTTGTATCTGGGAGCTCACTGAGACTCCCAAATACATTGTGTGAATGTTTGTCTCAGTGAACCAATGCTCAGTCCACAATTGACAAACAACGTGGCAGTTTTGAAAGATGTATTTGGTTGTGTTCTGCTTGTCCATAATAATAATAGCCTCCTTCTGTCAAATCTGACTATGGATTGATATTCCTAGTTAAAGGGTTCAACGGTTATAGGATCAACTTCACTGCACTGAATTTTATCCCATATGGCTCGATCTCTTTCCGCATGCATACTATGAGCAGGAAGAATCTACGACAGTGAGTCAATAAGTAAGTCACACAGTTCTGTGGGATAGCAGGTAAATGTAGTTGGTGATTTCTACAGGTGTCATTAAGTGACAGCAGCATTGAACTTTATATTCCCGTTCGTGAGGTGGCGCTAGGTGTCTCATGTGCACACACTGTGCATAAACAAAATGGCGACTGTATTTATGGAGTGTACAACCAAAGGGCAACGTGCTGTACTGCGTTTTTTGTTTTTTTTTTTGTGGGCAAAAGGACTGCCTGCAAAGGACATTCATAAGGAAATGCTTCCTGTTTATGCTAACAAATGTTTGTCCAGTAAAGCGATGCATAGATGGATAGAAACATTTTCTCAAGGACACTCTAAAATTGTTGATGAAATCTGATCTGGTCATCCTGTTGAGATTGCAACAAAAGCATCCGTGCAGCTGGTGGAGGAGATGATTAGAGGTGACAGGCGAGTAACGATAGACTCGGTAGCATCTGCAATAGAGTGCTCACATGGTTCAATATACAGCATAATGCATGACCGATTGAAATTTAAGAAAGTGTGCTCAAGGTGGGTACCAGACAATTGAAGGAGGAACACAAAATGAACCGATCTGGCCTGTCATTGTATCATCTCTGTCAATACGAAGATGAAGGAGAAGACATGCTGAACAGGACTGTTACTGGGGACGAATCATGGGTGCATCACTACCAGCCCGAATCAAAATGTGCTTCAATGCAATTGGAACATCCTTCTTCGCCTTGTGTCCAAAAATTCAAGGTTACGCCATCAGCAGGGAAGGTTATGCTGACAGTGTTCTGGGATTGTCAAGGAGTGCTTTTAAACAATTTCAAGAAGAAAGATGACAATGTGAATTCTGAATCGTACTGTGAAGTTCTACCGATGCTTCATGATGCAATTCGAAGAAAACATCCAGGACTGCTGACTAGAGGAGTTTTGCTTCTTCATGACAATGGCAGACCACATACGGCTCGATTAACTCAGGAGAAAATTAACCAACTAAGGTGGGAAGTCCTGGAATATCCACCTTACAGCCCCGACTTAGCCCCTAGCGATTTCCACCTTTTTGGTCCACTGAAAACCCACCTTGGCGGGAGACATTTCGCAAATAATGCCGAAGTTGAATGTGAAGTGAAAACGTGATTTAGAAAAACAGAGCATGCAGTTCTATGCAGCTGGTTTGGGAGGACTGATAAAACGATGGGATAAGTGCATCAATGTTGGTGGAAATATTTTGAGAAATAAAGGGACAATGTAAGCATAAAAATAAACTGGTCTCAAGTTATCATATCTAATTATTTTTCTAAAGCCATTTGTAACTTACTTATTGACTTCCCAACGTAGACGCACAGCCTAGGGTTCCTTTCAGCATTCTTTTCTCTTCTGCTTGCACTATCCAAGATGAATCCTTACAGAGCATCTCCATAAGGTTAAATTAAGTCTGTACAAGTATATATAACTGTACAGCGTGTCCATGCGAGCAATTATTTTCAAAATATTGTCCACAACTGAATTAAAACCTGGCAATTTTCAAGTTAGTTAGTTAGTTAGTCATGGTTCCAACTTCACGGCTAAGGGTCGCCCCATTATGCTCCGTTCCTGTGCTTGTGAATATCACATAAAATGCTCCTCACTGCCCTATGTGAAAAGTGGAATAGACAGGAGTTTCGGCAAACCAACAACCCGCACAGGTACACTGTGCATTATGCCACTGCCAGAATGCGAACACAAAAGTCTGCCACAAAAAATACAGTTCATAGTCGATAGAAGTGGCAGTCACTAGAAAACCAGCAGCCGCATATTACTGCATAAGTTAACCCAGTTAGTTCAGCGACTGGCCAGACATAATTTTTTCTGAACATGCAGTTCACGCTACAAACAACTGCGGACAGATGTAAAAGCACTCCAAACAAAATTCATAGCCCACAGTGTTGCTCCACGCACTCAACTCAGTAGCATGGAGAAGGAAACATGCACTACCAGTCCAACATGAGAAAAATGGGTAAGTAAACCATAGCCACAAGCATAAACACGCCAGAGGCTTTAACAGCTCAACCACCTATCCTCCATGTTGGGGACCAGAAGTCCCAATTTTCAAGTTTATACCTCCAAACTACTGTTTACTTTCTTCTTTATCCTCCCTTGGACACAGGACCTCAAGCAACTCAAGCCAAGCCGTCCTATCTTTTGCTATCTCCTGTGGCTTACTAAATGTTCTACCCATATTATTTATTGCTCTCGTTAATTCTCTTCTCTATGTGTTTTGATTTGAGTTAAGTCAAGTACCGACATCACTAACTTGGGGCATTCCTATATACACTCTGTCCTCATCTTCAACAGATTGCAAAGAGTCCCAATACTAATGGTACCAGTTGGAGTCTAATTATGTGTCCACCTGGCCTTTCCCCAGAGAACTGAGTGTCGGCCACATCCTCTGGTCACTCCCTGCAGCACCACTCTCTTCAGGCAATGATGATGCCTCCTCATGTGTTTTCAGATCACCCACTTTTGTTCATTCTGTGGGTTCTAGACACTAAACTACTGTAAGAAGACATAATGCCAAACAAAATCTACAATACAGATAAATGTGTGGAAAGGGAAAATGATAAAGGTAGGACATAAACAAGGTGTAAATACTTACGCTGATGGGCCCTCCCATGTCCAAGTAACAGTATCCTGTAAAGTAAAATGTATTACTGACTAGAGCCCAAAGTATGATACTAGACAACACCACAATATACTGGCACCTTGCTGTTTTGAAACATTAGTTTGTTACATTGTGCTTCAAAAAAAAAAAAGATAGTACAAAGCCTGGGTTGAATTGTAGAGATCATGTGTTGCCCATGCAACATGATCCCCCTCTCCGCCTGTCTAGTTTACTCCAGAAGAAAGGTAACACCAATACATCTGGAACAAGACAAGCTGCAGAGGCTGCTGAATCAGCAAAGCAAAGCTCTAACTCTCTAGTTGCCGACCAAGGCTTAGGGCCTGGTCTGCCCTGACATGATCTTAAGTCTTTAGGTTGCATTTCTTTGCACCAGGATAAGACTCGTACCCTAGACAACACTAAGAAATATGGAAATGGGGATGCAAACAAACAGACCAAAAGGTAACAGGAACTTGGCGTCTCCTTCACTGCAATGCAACCTCCCATTCGTCGCATATTATTCAGACCTTCTTTCCCAAACATAATATTCCTCTAATTCATCAGACTTCTATTCTCCTGACATGGTTCCAAAAGCTACAGTGCTGCTAAAAGAGATCTAGAAAAATGCTGCTGAAAAGGATCCAGTTTGAGTCATGAGAAGACATTATGCATAACACAATGGGCAAACTGTAGTCAATTCACAAAGAGATCTTCCAGGACCAATGGGAGAAATGTGTCAAGACCCAAAGGAAAGTACTTTGAAGGGAAATTCCAGGTGAGTAACTGTATTTTTCCCAGTCAAAGGTCCAATACTTTGTGAACAGAGCTCTTATGTGTGTATAAACCACATCAGTATTTCTCACATGGTTAAAACTCACCGGTTAATTCATACACTAGTCACCACTGTAAAACCCACATCAGTATTTCACATGTGATTGCCATGTATAAACTACATCAGTATTTCACATGTGATTGCCATGTATAAACCACACCAGTATTTCACATGTGATTGCCATGTATAAACTACATCAGTATTTCACATGTGATTGCCATGTATAAACCACATCTGTATTTCACATGTGATGGTCATGTATAAACCACATCAGTATATTACATAGCATTACCATATATAAACCACATTAACTATTTCACATGCTAGTCATTCTCACATTGAACAAACCAGTCTAGTATTTTCCACAAGGTTAAATCTCACTATCTATATATATATTAGGGGTGTACCGGATTTCGGCTCCGGCTCCGGCAAATCCGGAATCCGGCCATTTTTACAAATCCGGCTTCGGCTCCGGCTCCGGCCTGATCTCACTTCATAAATCCGGCCAAATCCGGCTCCGGCCGGATTTAAAAAAATGAATCCGGTACAGCCCTAGTGAAAACACTCATGGCTTTCCTCCAGAAAGAAGGTAGTGATGCTGGGATCAAAACTATGAAAGCAGCCCTGCTTGAAGCTGTTAGCAGCAGATTTGCGGACATTGAATCCAACAGTATTTACACCTGTGCCACACTACTGGATCCTCGATTCAAGCTGTGCTTCTTCTCCGAACGTGGTAGAAGTGATGTACGAGCCCATCTGCTGTTAGCAGCTAACTCCATTATTGGTTCAGCAAACACAGTCAGTCCACAGGATCTATCAGCTACTAGTAGTAGTAGTAGTACTAGTGTTTTGACTTCCGTGAGCACTGCCACACAGTACGAGTCCAGCCTATGGAGCTGTTTTGACACAATTGTCGAGGAAAATCCCACCACAGATCGTTCTGCAAGTGCCGAAGGCAACAGCATTAACACAGTACCTGTCAGAGCCACTTCAAACTCGACATTTCTTGCACCACCACCTACAAGTGTGCCATCGGAAAGGCTGTTCAGTACTGCAGGAGACATTATCACTGACCACCGTAGTAGCCTTTTACCACAAAATGCGGAGACGTTGATTTTCCTGAAATACAACTCGTCCCTTCTTGACTCTGAGAGTTCAACTTCACAGCCATAATGAAGACTGACTGACTGAAATAGTGAAATTACTGAATGAATGTATTTCAATACATTCAATCTGTTCAATTTACTGTTGTTGTGAGTTGTAACTGAGCTGCCAATTTGCCAACTGAAAACAATGTGAAAACTAAAAAGTGAAACTGAAAACTAAAAATTAAAATTACTAAATTAGCATTATGTGCTTATGTATTATGTTTCATCTTGAACTTATGGAACTTAATATTACTTAATTACTTATTCTAATGTAAATGTAATTATTTTACATTTCAATGATTTAATATGAGTATATGTCATCATTGTCATGTCTATAGTAATGAACTGCAGTAATGAACAGTCGAGTGACTCCACTCACCTAAGTCAAGTGATGTAGTACGTTATTTTATTTATTTTTTTTTATTTGTAAATCCGGCTCCGGCCGGATCTCACTTCATAAATCCGGCCAAATACGGCTCCGGCCGGATCTCACTTCATAAATCCGGCCAAATCCGGCTCCGGCCGGATTTCAAAAATTTGAATCCGGTACAGCCCTAATATATATATATATATATATATATATATATATATATATATATATATATATATATATATATATATATATATATATATGTAAACTAGGGTATGCCTACCCAGCATGTGAAGACAGGATTCGGCAGACTGCGCGGAAGAATTCATTCCTGATTCAACGGGCAAGACGGCGTTTACCTGCAAATCGTTGTGGAACGTAATGAGCATGGCAAGGCACGTAGAGCGCCCTGGTCATCCACTGCACCTGAATTCGTATCCAGTCGTCTCAACTTGTCCTGCCACTGGACTCAGATGGACTCCGGCGAGAGAGTGAGGTCGACGAATAGCGCAACTCTTCCTCACTTTAATCCAAGTCATCGCGCAAGTCATTCTTCATCCAACGTCATATATCACCTTCAAGCCCTGTGGCGATGGGCAAGCGGCGAAGCGGCAGGCGTGGGTACGCTGGCAGCCGTAGTCGCAGACCTGCACACAGGCAGCTCAGGCCATATGGTCGTCTTCTACTGACCGGAGCAGCAGTGGGATTCGGCAGCCCCCTGAGCGACTGAGCAGCCCTCTATAGGAACACACTGCTCACCTCCATAGCATGAGGAAGGGGCTAGAAAAGGTGCCCTAAACATTGTCTACTCCATCACTACCTAACCAGCTAGCCGCGGTTGGTGGGTACCCTTAACTGCGGTCGACATACAAACAAAGATAAAACAAGCAAAGCTAAAAGAGTAAACCATATTCCCTTAACAATTGGAACTTGGAACGTACGCACCCTACTTGACAGAGACAGCGCATCGGGTCCTGAGAGACGAACAGCACTGATTGGGAGAGAGCTGGGCAGGAACAACATCGACATTGCAGCCTTGAGCGAGACACGACTTGCAGAAGAAGGCCAAATCTGTGAAATAGGTGCCGGCTACACATTTTTCTGGAGTGGAAGGAAAAGCGAGGAAAGACGCCAATCCGGTGTGGGATTTGCCATTAAGTCGGCCCTGGTCGGCAAATTAGCTGGATTTCCAAAGGCTATAAACGACAGGCTCATGACCATGAAGTTGCCCCTGCTGAATGGAAGGAAGCATGCAACCATTGTGAGTGTCTACGCACCAACTATGACCAACGAAGATGATGTCAAGAACAAGTTCTATGAGGACCTGCACAATGTATTAATATCTGTTCCCAAAGGAGACAAACTTATACTCCTTGGGGATTTCAATGCCAGAGTAGGCACGGACACCACCTCTTGGAGTGGCATTATTGGAAAGCATGGAGTCGGAAATTGTAACAGCAATGGACTCCGCCTCCTTCAGACATGTGCCGAATATGATCTCCTGATTACGAACACAATTTTCCATCTCCCCATGAGAAATAGGACATCGTGGATGCACCCTCACTCAAAACACTGGCTCCTCATTGACTATGTCATCGTCAGGAGGAGTGACAGGCAAGACGTTCGAGTGATAAAATCCATGTGTGGTGCCGAATGTTGGACAGACCATCGTCTCATTGTCTCGAAAATAAACATTCACATCAGGCCACCACGGCGTCCTCAAGGGGCGAAAATGCAAAAAAAGCTAAATGTCACCCGCCTAAACAGCAAGAAAATGCAGCAGTCGTTTGAAAATATGCTGGAAGACCACCTCAAGCCCAATGCTGCAGCTAAACAGGATACAGAAACAGAATGGAGAGCCCTAAAGGACATAATTTACAACACTGCGAAGGAAATCCTGGGTCCAGCCCCCCGAAAGCATAAAGACTGGTTTGATGAAAATTCCGAAGACATCAACCAATTGCTGGCCGAGAAACATCTTCTCCTCAAGGCACATTTGAATGACCCAAAGTCAACATCAAAAAAAGATGCTTTCAAGAACATTCAGAGAGTAGTGCAGCAGAAACTTCGGCACATGCGGGACTCCTGGCTGAGCAGCAAAGCTGATGAAATTCAGGGCTTTGCTGACAAGACATGATATGAAAAAATTCTACGACTCACTGAAAGCGGTCTATGGTCCTACATCACCAGGCATAGTTCCCCTCCTCAGTGCAGATGGGAGAACATTGGTCACCGATAAGAAAGAAATCCTTCAACGCTGGGCAGAGCATTTCAGCAAAATCTTAAATGCAACTTCCTTCTTCGATGATCAAACCATCAACTGCCTTCCTCAAGTTCCCACCAATGAGACACTTGATGACCTGCCAACCATAGTGAAAGCAAACAAAGCCATCCAGCAACTCTCCAGCGGCAAGGCACCTGGTCCTGACTCCATCCCAGCAGAGATATACAAGGCAGGTGGGCCGGTCCTAACAGAGCAGCTTCACCAAGTCTTTACAAACATATGGGTGAACGAGACCATGCCACAAGATTTCAAGGACGTGTCAATAGTCCACCTTTACAAACGTAAAGGAAACCGCTAATCCTGTGACAACCACCGAGGCATCTACTCGCTTTCAATTGCAGGGAAGATACTCGCCAGAATTCTTCTCAATCGCCTCACGGCCCATCTCGATCAAGGTCTTCTTCCTGAGAGTCAATGTGGCTTCAGAAAAGAACGTGGAACTGTTGACATGATTTTCACTGCAAGGCAGCTGCAAGAGAAATGTCAGGAACAGAACTGCGAAATGTTCTCCACTTTCATTGACCTTACCAAGGCTTTTGATACAGTCAGCAGAGAGGGACTGTGGAAGATTATGGCAAAATATGGCTGTCCACGAAAGTTTGTCCAAATAGTGCGGCTATTTCATGACGGCATGCAGGCAAGAGTACAGGAAAACGGTGAACTGTCTGAACCCTTTCCTGTCACCAATGGAGTGAAGCAAGGATGTGTCCTGGCACCAACACTGTTCAGCCTCATGTTTTCAGCCATGTTGATGAATGCCTTCGAGAACGACAACATTGGAATAGACATCAACTACCGTATGGATGGAAAGTTATTCAATCTCAGAAGGCTGAAAGCTAAAACCAAAATTAACAGCGACACCGTCAGAGAGCTCCTGTTTGCTGATGATTGCGCTCTATACGCCAACTCAGAGGTGGACATGCAACATAATGTTTCAGCTTTCTCACATGCCTGTGCCAACTTTGGGCTCAATATCAACTTGGAGAAGACTGTAGTTATGTACCAGCCAGCTCCAGGGAATAATCACACTGTGCCGAATATCAAAGTGAATGATCATAGACTAAGTGTTGTGGACAAATTCACCTATCTTGGCAGCACTGTGTCACAAGCTGCCACAATTGATGACGAAGTGAATGCAAGAATCTCCAAGGCCAGTGCTGCCTTTGGCAGACTGTACAAGAATGTATGGGACAGAACTGGAATAAGCCTGCAAACAAAGCTAAAAGTCTACAAAGCAGTTGTATTATCCACACTGCTATATGCTTGTGAAACCTGGACTGTTTATCAGCGACACGCTAGGAAATTAAACCACTTCCACACAGTCTGCCTAAGGAAGCTACTGAAGATTAAATGGCAAGACAAGATTCCTGACACTGAAGTCCTAGAAAGAGCATCCATGCCCAGTATCCACACTATACTGATGAAGAATCAGATTCGTTGGGCTGGTCACTTGACTCGCATGCCAGATCACAAGCTCCCTAAACGAATTTTTTACAGCGAACTGCGCTGTGGTAAACGCTCCAGAGGTGGCCAGAGGAAACGCTTTAAAGACACTCTGAAAATTTCACTGAATGCTTTTGGAATTCATCATGACACCTGGGAAGCTGCAGCCAGAGACCGAAATTTGTGGCGTGCATCATTACGCAAAGGTGCAGTCATATGCGAGGCAACCAGGACTGCAAGAGCTGAGAAGAAAAGGCAGGACAGAAAAACCACTGCAGGAAATCCTCCTACAGAGACGTCTAGCATTCTTTGCCCACAATGTCAAAGAACATTTCGAGCCAAAATAGGCCTTATCAGCCATCTTAGAACCCACGGCTCCATACCTTCAACCCCACTGGATGAAATGAATGGTCATCATCATTCTTGATGGACAAACAACACACACACACACATATATATATATATATATATATATATATATATATATATATATATATATATATATATATATATATATATATATATATATATATATAAACCACATTGGCTATTCTATACACTTTTCATTCTCACATTGTACAAACCAGTTTGTTTGGGTAGTTCACACACACAGGCTGAACCGGCACTCCAGGAAAAAAGGCACCTGAAACAATGCATTGGCAAAACTTTGGAAATACAAACATGAAATAAAGCTCTGAAAATTGAATGACTATAATGGAAAAAAACAACAACAACAACGGAAAATGAAAGAAAAGTCCTCTTTACATCATCAAATGGGTACATTAGTGAACGGTTAGACATTATGCTGACAATTTCATGAGTGTGGTCAGCCAAGGGTTCAATGCCAGCTCACATCATTCCCTACAGGAGGGAAAGACTGACCACTTATTCCTCCATGCACTAGGCCTACACAAATGTGATGATCCTATCACTTCACAAACCAACAGCTGGTGCCTGCTAAGGGACTTCAATATTGTTTACATGAACATAATTAGAAATAACCAAGTGGATGCTGCAGCTGCAGTCTTCATCAGCAAAGAAAACAAAAGAGAAATATTTACTAAATTTATTTCTTCTCCTTCTTCTTCAGGTGTCTGGGCTGGAGCTCACGTCATTGATCATGACTTTCTTTTTTTCTTTGTTGTTGTTGTTGCTTGCTCTTGAACTCAAGTGTAGTCCATACATGTGCTACTACTTTTAGCACACTGGACTGATTTTTGCATGTGGATTAGCTGTCCTTATTACCAGTATCCCTTGACATCAGGCAAACCCACTCTGACTTCTAAGGTACTTGTAATTTACATCCCTAAGTCATGGATGAGAAGTCAACATTTTAGTCCAACTGATCCATGTAGAGTTTGAACTTTACTTACTTATAACATCCCCAGCTTGCTTGCCTAAAAAAACATCAAGTTTCTTCCTCTTCTGTGTTCATCCGTAACATCGTTTTGGAAGTAATTGTGTTGTGTATGTTTACAGCAGAGCTGCAATAGTTGCACCTTTCAGCAGACACATCTCACTTCTTCAGGCGTTTATTGACTGGGTTAACATTCTCAGGAATTCAGTTTCATTTATAAAATCCTTCTCAAGGTTACAAGCAGGCGACTCATCTTTGAAC
Source organism: Cepaea nemoralis (assembly GCA_014155875.1). Taxonomy (NCBI): domain Eukaryota; kingdom Metazoa; phylum Mollusca; class Gastropoda; order Stylommatophora; family Helicidae; genus Cepaea; species Cepaea nemoralis. The sequence continues at coordinate 388,859 of JACEFZ010017448.1, read as the reverse complement.
CACGATACTAATTTTTAAATATTTGAACCAGCTCTGATGTGGATCAAACCCATAACCACTGGGCAGGTGAGCTTCTAGCTATCTCAGCTCCGGTAACAGTGTCAGGACAGAAAATTGATACAAACACACCACAGGAAGAAAAGAATCACACAAGCACACGACAAGAAGACAAGAGTCTCACAAACACACCACAGGAAGAAAAGGAGCACACAAACATACCGCATGAAGAATAGAATCAAACAAACACACCACAGGAAGAAAAGAACCTCGTAAACACACCACAGGAAGAAAAGAAGCATACAAACACACCACGGGAATAATGAATCACACAAATACACCACAGGAAGAAAAGAATCACACAAACACACAACAGGAAGAAAAAAATCAAACAAACACACCACACAGTACCTAATTTGAATGAAATGAGACAAGTCCTGTTGGTACATGTGCCTTCAGGGAAAATGATGATCTGAGGCCACTGACCATTGGAACAACTTCTGTTGAGTATCTCACGCACAGCTTTTATCCGGGACTGTGGATCCTCACGTCGAACCAATACAGGCTGTAAGAATTTCAGGAGAGCTGGAAGGAAATAACAAGCATGAAAATGGAAATCTGGTTCTTCATTCGTCCTGAGAAGGACATGTCATCGTGGCGAAGTGGTCAAGCCGTTTGACTCTAGCTCCGAAGGTTGTGGATTCGATTCCTGGCCGCGTCCTTCGGTTCATGAGTGAAATTTTTCGAAGACTCCTGTGGGTCGTTGCTAGAGCTACGGAGTTCGTGCTTTGTGCGACACTTTCTGCGCTGCGGAAAGAGACTGAGCCATATGGGATAAAAACCCGGTGCAATGAAGTCGACCCTGTCGACTTTTAAGCGACTTGTTTTTAAGGACATGTCATCTAACAGTTAAGCTACCCTATTTGTGGTATCAAAAATTTTTTATTTACTTCAGCCAAGCTGTTATGGAAGCCTGAATAAAGTCCTTTGTGCTGCCTGCTTTTCATATTTTCTGTTGTTTCGATTTTGCTGTTCTGTTTGTAAAGAATTTGGTCTTGATGTTCACCAGTATCGGTGTATGGTCTTTCATCCATCGAGCTTCTCAGCCATATTCTGTGTTTTTATTTGGCTACCTATGTGCTGGCTCTGTGGCAAAGATGTTACGTAAGCAGTTTGTAATCCTGCATACTGTGTTCGAAACATGCTGAGGGCTATGTGGCAGCATGTGCCTTGTGTTGGTTTTCATAAAATGGTATGAGTGCCGGCCATTCAGAAAGCAATGGCAAACTACTGAACGTAAACTTGTCAAGAAATCAAACAGTAAAAATATGCTGGGGTTGACTGTCATGTCCTGTAAAGGATATGCAACTAACTTTTAACCATATTTTTACCTTTTGGCTGACACACCTCAACTTGAGAACATGCTGTACACCACCATGAGCTGAGCCTGAAGAGCAACTTAAATATGGACTGGGCAAGCATTTGAAGCCACTGAGACATTTCATCAATAAATACATATTGTTTGGCACTATGATTGTGTAAGTAGGGGTAAGAATTAAAGACTATACAACATCAACATACAAATTACAAGCTGTTAGATCTGTGTATATATTTGCTTTGACTGTTCTTTGTATGTCTACACTGTTAGATCTGTGTATGTGTCTGCACTGATAGATCTGTGTATGTCTGCACTGACAGATCTGTGTATGTCTGCATTTGATAGATCTGTCTGCACTGATAATCTGTATATGCCTGCACTGATAGATCTGTACATGTGTGCACTGATAATCTGTACATGTCTGCACTGATAGATCTGTACATGTGTGCACTGATAGATCTGTACATGTGTGCACTGATAGATCTGTGTATGTCTGCACTGATAGATCTGTGTATGTCTGCACTGATAGATCTGTGTATGTCTGCACTGATAGATCTGTGTATGCCTGCATTGATATATCTGTATATGTCTGCACTGACAGATCTGTGTATGTCTGCATTTGATAGATCTGTGCTTTGATAATCTGTACATGTCTGCACTGTTAGATCTGTATATGTCTGCACTGTTAGATCTGTACATGTCTGCACTGATAGATCTGTACATGTCTGCACTGTTAGATCTGTATATGTCTGCATTGATAGATCTGTGTATGTCTGCACTGATAGATATGTATATGTCTGCACTGATAGATCTGTACATGTCTGCACTGTTAGATCTGTACATGTCTGCACTGTTAGATCTGTACATGTCTGCACTGTTAGATCTGTACATGTCTGCACTGTTAGATCTGTACATGTCTGCACTGTTAGATCTGTACATGTCTGCACTGATAGATCTGTACATGTCTGCACTGATAGATCTGTACATGTCTGCACTGATAGATCTGTACATGTCTGCACTGATAGATCTGTATATGTCTGCACTGATAGATCTGTATATGTCTGCACTGATAGATCTGTACATGTCTGCACTGTTAGATCTGTACATGTCTGCACTGATAGATCTGTACATGTCTGCACTGATAGATCTGTACATGTCTGCACTGTTAGATCTGTACATGTCTGCACTGTTAGATCTTTACATGTCTGCACTGATAGATCTGTATATGTCTGCACTGATAGATCTGTATATGTCTGCACTGATAGATCTGTACATGTCTGCACTGTTAGATCTGTACATGTCTGCACTGTTAGATCTGTACATGTCTGCACTGATAGATCTGTACATGTCTGCACTGATAGATCTGTACATGTCTGCACTGTTAGATCTGTATATGTCTGCACTGTTAGATCTGTATATGTCTGCACTGTTAGATCTGTATATGTCTGCACTGTTAGATCTGTACATGTCTGTACTGTTAGATCTGTATATGTCTGCACTGTTAGATCTGTATATGTCTGCACTGTTAGATCTGTATATGTCTGCATTGATAGATCTGTATGTCTGCATTGATAGATGTGTATGTCTGCATTGATAGATCTGTGTATGTCTGCATTGATAGATGTGTATGTCTGCATTGATAGATCTGTATGTTCTGCATTGATAGATTGTGTATGTCTGCATTGATAGATCTGTGTATGTCTGCATTGATAGATGTGGTATGTCTGCATTGATAGATCTGTGTATGTCTGCATTGATAGATGCTGTATGTCTGCATTGATAGATCTGTGTATGTCTGCATTGATAGATCTGTATGTCTGCATTGATAGATCTGTGATGTCTGCATTGATAGATCTGTATGTCTGCATTGATAGATCTGTGTATGTACTGCATTGATAGATCGTGTATGTCTGCATTGATAGATGTGTATGTCTGCATTGATAGATCTGTGTATGATCTGCATTGATAGATCTGTATGTCTGCATTGATAGATCTGTGTATGTCTGCATTGATAGATCTGTATGTCTGCATTGATAGATGCTGTATGTCTGCATTGATAGATCTGTATGTCTGCATTGATAGATCTGTGTATGTCTGCATGATAGATGTGTGTATGTCTGCATTGATAGATCTGTGTATGTCTGCATTGATAGATGCTGTGTATGTCTGCATTGATAGATGTGTGTATGTCTGCATTGATAGATCTGTGTATGTCTGCATGATAGATCTGTGTATGTCTGCATTGATAGATCTGGTATGTCTGCATTGATAGATCTGTATGTCTGCATTGATAGATCTGTGTATGTCTGCATTGATAGATCTGTATGTCTGCATTGATAGATGTGTGTATGTCTGCATTGATAGATCTGTGTATGTCTGCATGATAGATCTGTGTATGTCTGCATTGATAGATCTGTGTATGTCTGCACTGACAGATCTGTGTATGTCTGCACTGATAGATCTGTGTATGTCTGCACTGACAGATCTGTGTATGTCTGCATTGATAGATCTGTGTATGTCTGCACTGATAGATCTGTACATGTCTGCACTGATAGATCTGTATATGTCTGCACTGATAGATCTGTATATGTCTGCACTGATAGATCTGTATATGTCTGCACTGTTAGATCTGTACATGTCTGCACTGTTAGATCTGTACATGTCTGCACTGTTAGATCTGTATATGTCTGCACTGTTAGATCTGTATATGTCTGCACTGTTAGATCTGTATATGTCTGCATTGATAGATCTGTGTATGTCTGCATTGATAGATCTGTATATGTCTGCATTGATAGATCTGTGTATGTCTGCACTGATAGATCTGTACATGTCTGCACTGATAGATCTGTACATGTCTGAACTGATAGATCTGTACATGTCTGCACTGTTAGATCTGTACATGTCTGCACTGTTAGATCTGTATATGTCTGCACTGTTAGATCTGTATATGTCTGCACTGTTAGATCTGTGTATGTCTGCACTGACAGATCTGTGTATGTCTGCACTGACAGATCTGTGTATGTCTGCACTGATAGATCTGTGTATGTCTGCACTGATAGATCTGTGTATGTCTGCACTGATAGATCTGTGTATGTCTGCACTGATAGATCTGTGTATGTCTGCATTGATAGATCTGTGTATGTCTGCATTGATAGATCTGTGTATGTCTGCATTGATAGATGTGTGTATGTCTGCATTGATAGATCTGTGTATGTCTGCATTGATAGATCTGTGTATGTCTGCATTGATAGATCTGTGTATGTCTGCATTGATAGATCTGTGTATGTCTGCATTGATAGATCTGTGTATGTCTGCATTGATAGATCTGTGTATGTCTGCATTGATAGATCTGTGTATGTCTGCATTGATAGATCTGTGTATGTCTGCATTGATAGATCTGTGTATGTCTGCATTGATAGATCTGTGTATGTCTGCATTGATAGATCTGTGTATGTCTGCATTGATAGATCTGTGTATGTCTGCATTGATAGATCTGTGTATGTCTGCATTGATAGATCTGTGTATGTCTGCATTGATAGATCTGTGTATGTCTGCATTGATAGATCTGTGTATGTCTGCATTGATAGATCTGTGTATGTCTGCATTGATAGATCTGTGTATGTCTGCATTGATAGATTGTGTATGTCTGCATTGATAGATCTGTGTATGTCTGCATTGATAGATCTGTGTATGTCTGCATTGATAGATTGTGTATGTCTGCATTGATAGATCTGTGTATGTCTGCATTGATAGATCTGTGTATGTCTGCATTGATAGATCTGTGTATGTCTGCATTGATAGATCTGTGTATGTCTGCATTGATAGATTGTGTATGTCTGCATTGATAGATCTGTGTATGTCTGCATTGATAGATGTGTGTATGTCTGCATTGATAGATCTGTGTATGTCTGCATTGATAGATTGTGTATGTCTGCATTGATAGATGTGTGTATGTCTGCATTGATAGATCTGTGTATGTCTGCATTGATAGATGTGTATGTCTGCATTGATAGATTGTGTATGTCTGCATTGATAGATCTGTGTATGTCTGCATTGATAGATGTTGTATGTCTGCATTGATAGATTGTGTAATGTCCTGCATTGATAGATGTGTATGTCTGCATTGATAGATCTGTGTATGTCTGCATTGATAGATCTGTGTATGTCTGCACTAGATAGATGCTGTGTATGTCTGCATGATAGATCTGTAATGTCTGCATTGATAGATGCTGTGTATGTCTGCATAGATAGATGTGTGTATGTCTGCATAGATAGATGCTGTGTATGTCTGCATTGATAGATCGTGTATGTCTGCATTGATAGATCTGTGTATGTCTGCATTGATAGATCTGTGTATGTCTGCATTGATAGATCTGTGTATGTCTGCATTGATAGATCTGTGTATGTCTGCATTGATAGATCTGTGTATGTCTGCAATTGATAGATCTGTGTATGTCTGCATTGATAGATCTGTGTATGTCTGCAATTGATAGATCTGTGTATGTCTGCATTGATAGATCTGTGTATGTCTGCATTGATAGATCTGTGTATGACTGCATTGATAGATGTGTGTATGTCTGCATTGATAGATCTGTGTATGTCTACATTGATAGATCTGTGTATGTCTGCATTGATAGATCTGTGTATGTCTGCATTGATAGATCTGTGTATGTCTGCATTGATAGATCTGTGTATGTCTGCATTGATAGATGCTGTGTATGTCTGCATTGATAGATCTGTGTATGTCTGCATTGATAGATCTGTGTATGTCTGCATTGATAGATGTGTATGACTGCATTGATAGATCTGTGTGTGTCTGCATTGATAGATGTGTATGTCTGCATTGATAGATCTGTATGTCTGCATTGATAGATCTGTGTATGTCTGCATTGATAGATCTGTGTATGTCTGCATTGATAGATCTGTGTATGTCTGCATTGATAGATCTGTGTATGTCTGCATTGATAGATCTGTGTATGTCTGCATTGATAGATCTGTGTATGTCTGCATTGATAGATCTGTGTATGTCTGCATTGATAGATCTGTGTATGTCTGCATTGATAGATCTGTGTATGTCTGCATTGATAGATCTGTGTATGTCTGCATTGATAGATCTGTGTATGTCTGCATTGATAGATCTGTGTATGTCTGCATTGATAGATCTGTGTATGTCTGCATTGATAGATCTGTATGTCTGCATTGATAGATCTGTGTATGTCTGCATTGATAGATCTGTGTATGTCTGCATTGATAGATCTGTGTATGTCTGCATTGATAGATCTGTGTATGTCTGCATTGATAGATCTGTGTATGTCTGCATTGATAGATCTGTGTATGTCTGCATTGATAGATCTGTGTATGTCTGCATTGATAGATCTGTGTATGTCTGCATTGATAGATCTGTGTATGTCTGCATTGATAGATCTGTGTATGTCTGCATTGATAGATCTGTGTATGTCTGCATTGATAGATGTGTGTATGTCTGCATTGATAGATCTGTGTATGTCTGCATTGATAGATCTGTGTATGTCTGCATTGATAGATCTGTGTATGTCTGCATTGATAGATCTGTGTATGTCTGCATTGATAGATCTGTGTATGTCTGCATTGATAGATCTGTGTATGTCTGCATTGATAGATCTGTGTATGTCTGCATTGATAGATCTGTGTATGTCTGCATTGATAGATCTGTGTATGTCTGCATTGATAGATCTGTGTATGTCTGCATTGATAGATCTGTGTATGTCTGCATTGATAGATCTGTGTATGTCTGCATTGATAGATCTGTGTATGTCTGCATTGATAGATCTGTGTATGTCTGCATGATAGATCTGTGTATGTCTGCATTGATAGATCTGTGTATGTCTGCATTGATAGATCTGTGTATGTCTGCATTGATAGATCTGTGTATGTCTGCATGATAGATCTGTGTATGTCTGCATTGATAGATCTGTGTATTTCTGCATAGATAGATCTGTGTATGTCTGCATTGACAGATCTGTGTATGTCTGCACTGTTAGATCTGTGTATGTCTGCACTGTTAGATCTGTATATGCCTGCATTGATATATCTGTATATGTCTGCACTGACAGATCTGTGTATGTCTGCACTGATAGATCTGTGTATGTCTGCACTGTTAGATCTGTATATGTCTGCACTGTTAGATCTGTATATGTCTGCACTGACAGATCTGTGTATGCCTGCATTTGGTAGATCTGTCTGCTTTGATAGATCTGTACATGTCTGCACTGATAGATCTGTACATGTCTGCACTGATAGATCTGAGTATGTCTGCATTGACAGATCTGAGTATGTCTGTATATAAGAAGGAAAGGCCTTCACATCCCAGGATAGAAAAGGAATTAAGTGTCGAACTAAACGAGTGCTAAACGAAAAATTTAATTAATTAAAGAAAAAAGACAGGCTAAAAAAAGAATAAAACATAGATGAAACTATCAGTTTGTTAAGCTGCTACATACTTCCAAATAATGGCATTTGGGCATTTTCTGTGCGTGACACAGGACTGGATGGCTGAGTGCCCACACAGATGAGCAGCGTGTCAAACATGCTGGAATGAGGTGCTGCCACCAACAGGGGAGCGATGTTGGCAGGGGCCCTCTCACCTTTGGTTCTCACATGGTGAAACCCTATAATGAAGAATATAGCTCTCCACATGGCAAAATATGGCTTGCTGATGTGCCTACAGAAATCAGGAAAATACAAAATTGGCTGTACAACAAAGCAAACAGGATGTTAATTAGAACCCTAACTCTAATGTTTAGAAGTTTTGGCAGTGTACTCAAATATTCTTACTTCCTCTTTCCCTCTTCTGCATTTCTGCATTAGGTTAACTGATTCAATGCCGAAAGTTAATATATTGGCAAATGTGATCTTCCATTTGTACAGAAGGACGATATATCGCCATACTAGAGTCGTGTTTTTTGTTGTTTCGTTTCGTGGTATTTTCCGCAATTTTAATGCTCAGTGAATGGAAATTTACGTTATAATATTTGTTCATTTGATTGTGTACCATGTTTGGTCACAACCTACGTTTTATTTGGCACTGAATCAGGTGATGTTTAGACGCTTTGGCAGTGTACTCAAATCTGCTTATTTTCTTTTTCCCTCTTCTGCGTTTCAGCATCATGTTAAGATCTTTCTGGACCAAGCCTTTGTGCAGGATACAAGATGGTTGTCCTGAAGCTCGTTATGCCCTTGTGCTGTATATCCACCTTGATGTAAAGGGGCTTGAATGTTCCAATGGCTCCTATAGCTATACCAACAGTAACACAGCTTTTGGTAGGGTTTCCCATTCGAACAGGTCAAAGGGTAGGGACCAGACAAAGACATACATAAACCTGCTGCGTGGTAGGTAGACTGAGGACAGTCAGAGGCTGGGGAAAGCAACACGTGAAAAAATACTGTTGAAGTTGATGTACTTGGCTTGAAGAAACAGTGCAACACAACACACTTAATTAATTATGAAACTATGTCAAGCTCTTTATGCTGTCTAGGTTGATGTTTCTCACAAGTAGAGCATACAGGACAAGTCAAATATAACTTTGGAGCAAAAGCTAGCTGTGCAGATACAAATTAAATCCCATTTTTGGAATGGTCCATGATGGAATGGACCTTGAGAATCTAGTGCCAGACTCCCTCAGACTATACTATCTAAAGGAGTATGTTCACTCTTTGCGCTAGCAAAGCTGTTTGCTATTCAGCTAGATTATTTTGCTGTAACAGTCAGTAACTGTTCCTTCACTGTGACTTACAGGACATACTTGTGTGCTGATGCCGAGGTAGTGGGTTCAACCCCTATACCGGTCAGTAGAACTAAAATGTTGACCTTTCATCCTTGACTTGGGCACGTAAATTAACTGTACCTCTGAAGTTGGAGTGGGTTCGCCCGATGGCATGGGATACAGGTAATAGGGAAAGCTAATCCACAAGCAAAAATCAGTCCAGTGCACTAGAAGTAGTAGCACTTGTATGCCCTATAAAGCAAGCAGAAACAAAAATCATGTAGCAGGTCCTTTAAAGAACACACCCTCATCGCAACCCACCATAAATTCCAGTTAATTCTTGCCATTTCCCTGGCCTCATGCCTCAGGTGTCTGCAATATCCAGTGTCCATCTTTGCGCTAGTCGAAACCTTCCTTTTCTTCCAGGAACCATGCCCTCCAACAATATTCTGTCCAAGCCACTGTGACATTGAATACAGCCAAAATAATTCATTTCCCTAGATATAATGCTGTTTATGATCCAGTCTTCTGTGATGTTCAAATGTAGAATATCAGTACTTTTCTTCTACTTGATCTACTTTTTCAGCAATATTTAAGCTACGAAACCCCAATTTTCTTCTTTAGCTACTGTGAAATGGTTCACGAATCACATCAATATGTTGTGCCAGGAATGAAGAATACAAGCAGAGCCTTATTCTTGGTCTAATATTTCTGCATCATTTAAGCTATAAAGCTCCAATTTTCTTCTTTAGCTACTGTGAAATGGTTCACGATTCACATCAATATGTTGGGTCAGGAAAGAAAAATACTAGAAGAGGCTTTTTCTTGGTCCAATATTTCTGCATCATTTAAGCTATTAAGCCCCAATTTTCTTCTTTAGCTACTGTGAAATGGCCTATGATTCACATCAATATGTTGGCACAGGAATGAAGAGTACTGGAAGACAAAATAATGGGAAAAAAGAAGGCACAGACCAAGAAAAACATTTATAATACAGGCATACACAGATATATCAATGCGGACGTATATGGAATTTAAGAAAGCTGCATAATACAGACAATAATGAAATGGAATGATCAGGAAGCTTCATGACTAGTCTAAGGGTTGATGTTAATAGCTGTCCATCACTTACTGCGATCTTGTATTGACAGTGATAGTTTGTTACCTTGTGCTTCAAAATATATTTAAAAACAACAAAGGCATAACTACAACGAATGGCAGTCAGTTATGACCGGGTGCCACATAGCAAGTGCCCAGATCACACCATACAGAGGATAGAAGGAACTCTCAAAGTAAACAGTGCAAACACACTACGGGATACGGTTGACGTCGGGACATATCATACCAACGCAACGTTAACAACGAAAACATAGTTGTGCGACGATCAAGGTGAACGGGGCGTGTGTTAGATTTATAGACCAACTTGAAGTGGCTATTGGATCGTTTGAAGGCTAGCAGTGAACTCACTCCAAGCTAAGAACAGCTAGAAGCATATATTGAGAACGCCATGGATTTGAGAACGACGGGAAAGCTCTAGACGGACAGAATCAGAGGAAGATGACAGCAAGGACGACCTGAATTAACAGAAGAAATAGAAGTATTACTGAGTGACGATAATGGAAATGCAGAACAGTTATTTACATAAAGGTTAGTGTACTCTTGTAGTAGATGCCATCCCGGCAATAACGGGAAATCTACTGGTTCACAACAAACTATGTTATAACTCTGTCAACTCCGTAATAAAGCGGTGTTTGTTTCCTGAGATCCATTGTTTACTTCATATATCAAGCTTCTTCAGTGAATTCATAAACTGTTATTGTTACACCGTTTTGAATGAGCCCGTTCCTTTCGTAAGTTCTAACATATTCCACATGGCAAAACACAGCGAGGATGGACTTACGATTTGGCACCGGGGATGGAGTTATACTCTCCATAGCACAAAGCCTATGTAATTTATAAAGACCATGTGATGCCCATACAGCATGATCCCTCTATCAGCTTGCCTAGTTTACTCCAGAGGAAATGTAACACCAATATATCTGGAAAAAGACAAGCTGCAGAAGCTGCTAGGATCAGAAAAGCAGTGCTCTAACTGTCCACCTGTTGGAGCTTTGATCCTAGACGTTGCAGATAAAGGCTTAATCCTGGTTTGTCCTGCCACGACATTTAGTCTTTAGGTTGCATTGTCTCACACCAGGATAAGGCTTGTATCCTCCCAATTGCACTCCTCCACCCAAAGTTGTTGGCACAATGTGATGTGTTAGGTTTGGTGAGCGCCACCCAAAATTTGGTGCTAATAGAAAGCAGGTACTACTGTAAGCTGTCCATAGGATTATGAGTATTCTATAAGGAATTGGATTTAACATAAATGACACACACAATTCTTAGATTACCCTGGATCAAGAAGAAAAATACCTACCTTCATGTCTAGGAAACTGAAATATTTTGGCCACAATAAACATCACAATGATTTAGAGTTGAGTTAAGTTGACTCAAGAACCGACATCACAACACTCGGAACATTCCCATACGTGCTTCGTCCTCACCTTCAGTTATCAGTTATCAGTTGGGGTATCTTCATTGCACTCCGGACATGTCCATAGGTGCTCAGATCCTCCCCCCAGCATATGCATCAGCGTCCGGTGGCTAATAGTGCCAGTTCTGTGTTGGTTGACGAGGCGCCTTGTTTTCCCGATGTACCTCTCGCGTCTGGCTGTGCCGATTCTTACTCCCAAGTCTTTCATCCTGGGCAGCGATGTGGATTCACTGACGTCAGTCCTCTGTTCTCGCCATATCTTTAAGGACGTTAATAACATCGGCACGATTCATGGGCTGGCCATCTACAGGGTGTGCAGAGCCAGCCAGTTGATCAGCTCGTTCATTTCCCTCGACTCCCGCATGTCCCGGGACGAAGATGAAGGTGACTTTACGAACAACAGACTTCCGCAGCGACTCAGTCCACTGTCTACGTACAGATCCAGCTTCGACCTTCTGAATCATGCTCATTGAATCACTTAGTACACACACGTTGGTATAATGCTGTGATTCCAGCCATATGAAAGCCTGTGTAACTGCCATCACCTCCATCGTCATGCTGCTCGTGGTCATAGAGTGGGCACCACTGGATTCTTGAACGGTTCGGCCCGCTGAACGGGCTGTAAATGCCCACGCACTTCTCTGCTGCTTTACAACAGATCCATCTGTATAGATGAGCACTTCGGGGCTATCTGAGTGTTCATAGATGAGCGCGTTGACTTCTGCATTGACAGCGGCAGGGTTCTGCTCTCTGCACCGTCTGTCGAGTGTGATAATGCAGGAGAAAGTGCACTTAAAAGCTGGAGGCACCGGCACCCATTCCTTGCCGGGGTTGATACTGGTAAGACTGCAGACCTGTCTGATGACATCTTCCGCCCGACCCATCCATGATTTGCCTCTCTTTAGCCTGTCACCCTTTTCTCTGAATATAGCGTCATGCAGAGGGTGCTGCTCATCTGCACTTATTTTTAAGTATGCACGAGCTCTCCAGATCTTGATCCTGTGTTCCATTGTCGGGAAGTCAAGGAGGTATCTCATTGCTACACAGCTGGTGTCTTTCGTGCAGCCCAAAATGATGCGCATGGCTTCGTTTTGTACCTTTTCAAGTCTTCCAATCTGTGTAGGGCTGACAATGAGGATGGCCAGGGCATACTCGATGCGTGAAAGCACCAGTCCTTGGAACAGAAGTATTAGCAGTCTTTGCTCGATATTGGCAGTCGCTATGACTCTCATTGCTGACAAACCTTTTCGAGCTTTCATTATAACATAATCGACATGATCTCTGAAGGACAGGCTTCGATCAAGCCTCACGCCAAGATATGTCATTGACTGGGTTCTACTCAAAAGGCTCCCATCCATTCTTACTGCCGGCAGGTCTGTGTTCACAATATGGTTGTTTAGGGAGAACCATGTAACCGACGCCTTTGCAGGGTTGACAAGGGGACCGGCATCAGCGCACCATGAGGAAATTCGATCTAGTTCGCCCTGCATATCATTGGTAACCACCTGTCTATCTCGACCCTGTCGGTACACGAGAATGTCGTCAGCAAATGATAGAGTCCTACCCCTCCCGTCCAACTGTTGTTCAGTGATCGGCACCGTATACACGTTGAATAGTACTGGTGACAGTGGTGAACCCTGCGGCAATCCTGGACATATCGTTATCGGCTCAGAAGACCAACTCCCGCATCTTAGCACCACCTTCCTTTGGAGCAGAACTGCAGCTATCCATCGTACAAGGTGAGGGTGCACTTTCAGTCTGAGGAGGGTTTGCATCAAGTGCTCGAAGGATACTCTATTGTATGCGTCCTCTAAGTCTATGGCAGCCGCACATGTCTCTTCTCTGACCTGAAATCCTTCGTAAACATCTTGAGCAAAGACTGCCGCATTCAGCCATGACTCTTTGTTACGTCTGTATCCTCCAAGTGTGGGCGGGAAGCAGCCGAGCTGTTCCAAGTCACAAGCAAGTCTGTGTGCTACAATTTTCTCCAGTAGCTTGCCAACAGTGTTCTGCATCGTAATGATTCTGTAGCCGCTTATCTTGGAATGGTCTTTGTTCGGTTTTGGCAGTGGCAGCAAGTAGCTGTGTAGCCATTCCTCTTTGATCTGACCCCTCTGGATACTGGTGTTGAATTCTCTGGCCAGTTCTTCCATGTCATCATCTGACATCATCAGTAGGTTACCATATCGGATGCCGTCTGGGCCTGGGGCGGTGTTAGGTGATTTCTTGAGCATTGTACATATTGTCTCAGCTATTATTTTGCACTCTTCGTCTGTCCCGACCCCCTCGCACAACTGAGAGAGTTTCATTGTGGTTCTCTGTCTGGCAGGCTCGTCTTTCTGGTCAGTCTGCTCTATGTAGCGTGCAAGAAGGGCCTTACCTTTATCCGCATCCGAATTTCTCCATGTGAGGTCTGTGCCTTGAAAGTCTGGAATACCCCTACGTTGTGCGGCGCCGTTCATGCTCTTATGGAGGCGCCAGAATGTCGTAAGAGATCACTCGGAGCACACCTTCCTACAGAACTCGTCCCATTTCTCGGCCTTGGCCTGTTTGGCGCAGGATTTGAATAAAGTCATCGTCCTATGGACCTCAGTCTTCAGGTCCGCCAACTCAACCTGTGGCATGTTGGCCTTTCTGGCTTTTTGCCAGTCTTTGACAGCTTGCCTCTTTCCCAGCCATGCCTTTTCGACCTCGCCATTCCACCATGGTGGCTGCAACCATCTTTCTTGTCTCCTGCGGGAGGAAGTTAGTTTTCTCCTTCTGATCTTGCTTATGGCGTCTTGACCAGTGTTGTCGTACGGGAAGGCATTTGTCTTGTTTCCTTGACTCCTGGCCCTGTCTTTCTCGATCAGGATGATACAAGGGTAGTGGTCACTGTCGTGGTATCCCAGTGTGCCCCACCGGCACCTTGGTGCGATGGTGGGCGACACCAGAGCCAAGTCAATGACGCTGTCAGAGTCACCTGGTCGAGTGGCTATTCTAGTGACCTTCCCATCATTCAGACAGACCAGGGCAGCAGATGCCAGGGCGTCCTCCAGATCTTCCCCCTGTCTATTGGTGATGCAATTCCCCCATTGACTGCCTCTGGCATTGAAGTCCCCACAGAAGATGATATGCCTTTCATCCATATCGAACAAACTCTGCCATTGTTACTCGTCGACCTTCCCATTTCACGCATAAACATTCATGATTACAAGCTGCACTGGCGTCATTATTCTTAACGCCTGCACTTGCAGGGCATCACTGTTCCAGGCGGACATATCGATCTCAGACACCAGTATGTTGTCGCGGACAAGGATGGCCTGTCCGAGGTGCCGCCTGTTGAAGAAGCCCTGAAATCCCACGACATTGACTGCTCCGTCGCCGATCTGTGTTTCCTGCAAGACTACAATATCGTTTCCGTAGAGTAGTTTTTCAAGAATGGGTCGGCGTTGACTAAATGATGCACAGTTCCAGTACAGTACTCGAACGTGTCCGATGCCCAATCTGTCACATTTTAATCGCCTTCTGCGTGCGCCCGCCCTCTTACCACGCTGTGTCCTTGTCGGTCGTCTGGTCGTCATGTTAGGCTTAACTATCGCCACCGGGCGCCGATGATACGCCGAAGGGAGTCCGGGTGCGCATGCACAAACTCCGTTGCACGGTCCGAACTCCATTTCACCACGAAACACACACTTAAATCCATAAACATTTCGGAAAAAACACGTTCCATTTTATGGGACGAAAAAATGTCCCGCCATCTTTCTCAAGGGAACTCACTCTCTCACCCCTCACCTTCAACAGCCAGCGAAGAGTCCCAATACTAATAATACCAGTAGCAATCTGATTATGTATCTGTCTGACCTTTCCTTGGAGTACAATGGTTTAGAAAAAACAGTAAACCTGGGAAGGTTAACTCGGTTAACAAATGTCTGAAGAAGTCGGATGTGCCGAAAGGCTCAAATATCACAGCTCTGTTGTAAACAGACACAACGCAATTATGTCCAAAATTAAACATTCCTGGTGAACAAAGAAGAAGAAGAAAGAACAGTAATGGAAGGCTATCAGGAAGTAGAGGCAAGGGTTGACCAACATAAGGTGGACATAGGACCTTAAAGACACCTTGGCTATGAAAACGCATGAAGCAGGAGAACTGCACAAGAGAGAGTCTTTCAGGTAGACAATGTTGAGAGCAACATTCTGCAAGGGACCTGCTCTTAACTGAATGAAGAAACTTATCTTTATAGCCCCCTATAAAGTCAAGATATGTTTGATGAAGTGATACTTACTTCCTCCATCCCAAAAGTGGCTTGCTTGAATCTTCTTCTGAACGAAAGGCAACTCCAACTGCTGCAAGAGACCACATTATTAAAAAAATTATGGTGATAAGAAGCAGACGGAGCGGTGCTACTGTAACAGACATTAACGCCACCTGTTGAGAATAAGAACATGAGAAAGATTAAACACATGTCATCCAGCACCAGCGATAATAATAAAGCAGTATTAAAACACAATACAATTTTTATAAACAAATCCATCAAACCATTACTTAACTTTCACATACAATGAAGGAAACTATGTAATCAATACTCTATGTAATCAACACTCTTAGTAAGCTACAACACTCCAACACACGAACAACATTAAACGAAAAAATCAAATCATATCAACCCATTACTCAACTATGAGATACAATGATGGAAACACTCTGTGTAATCAACACTCTGTAAGCTAAGATACTCTAACACTCGAACAACACTCTATGTAACCTAACTATCATAGTAATTAAACTGGTGTCTATGGCTTAGGGGACAGTGAAACCCAGAGTTTCATAATTTCCCAACATACCGAGTCGAGGGTTTGAAATCAGATGCTGGCGATTTGGAAGCAGATAGTTTTGCGTCGATTTCGAAGGTATGAGACGTGGCCGTCCAGAAAGCAATGGTAATGTACTTAACTAAAATTGCCCAGTAAATTATAAGCAGAAAGCAATGGTAATGTACTTAACTAAAATTGCCCAGTAAATTATAAGCAGCTAATAAATGCTTGGGTTGACTGCAACGTCCTGTAGTGGACATACAACTAACTTGTTTAACCCTGCACAGCTTGCCCAAACTTTTGCAAAAGAGGCTTACAGGGAGCTGGTTGAAGGCCTATGCCACAATGGGGGATAAAAGGCAAAAGGCAAAAATATGGTGTTGATTTTGATGACATGGGCGTCAGTTGTTTAGTAAAGGAATGGCAAACTACTGAAGGTACAAAAATGTCTATTAAATCATATACAGCCATAAAATGCTTGTCCTGTAACGGACATGCAACTAACTTAGTTTGCCAAACTAAACAACCGACACTCATGCCATTGTAAACATAAAAAAGTGGTTTGCTTCTGAATCACCTATGGCTGATTTCGAACCTGTATGAGGAATTGTGAAACTGAGTTCACAGCTCCTAAGCTGCTGATGTCGGCCAGTTTAAGTAATACCCTTTAAATTATACATGGGATTATCTATACTTTGCCTTTAAGTAAATCATTTACCTGCAGCTTGTCTACGGCACTCAGTGTCAGCTCACGCACAAAGGGATTTGAAATCTCTGGCGAGCAAAATGATTTCTCACGCAGATTTATGAGTGACTTCATTGTGAATGACATGAATCCCACTTGTGATTACCTTAAAATTGCAATAAATGGTTTTGTTAGGTGAATGCAATGGGCGGGTCCAAGTGTTGTACTTGGTTAGTATGTGGAATGTACAGGTTGAATCCATCTGCAGTACATGGTTAGTATGTGAAATGTACTAGGTGTGTCCAATTGTAGTACTTGGTTAGTATGTGGAATGTACAGGATGGATCCATCTGCAGTACATGGTTAGTATGTGAAATGTACTGGGCGGGTCCTATTGTAGTACATGGTTAGTGTGTGGAGTTTACTGGGTGGATCCATCTGTGGTGCATGGTTGGTATGTGAAATGAATTGGGCGGGTCCAACTGTAGTATATGGTTAGTATGTGGAGTGTACTGGGTGGGTCCAGTTTTAGTACATGGTTAGTGTGGTTTTGGTTTCAATTACCAGCAATAAGCTATAAGTGAATCAGGTAGCTTTTAAGTCAGAGGCTGAGATTAACACTTAGCAGCCACATCCCTCCACATAGAATGATCATTAACCAGAATGTATCTGCAAAAATACTACTGAAATGATATCACCATAACTACAACCAGCATCACCACTACAACCACCATCACAACTATTACCAGCATCACTGCTAAAACTACCACTGCCACAACAACCATCACCATCTCCAGTATTACAATGAAAACCACTACAACCATCACCAGCACCAAAGTTATAACCACGCCCACTAAAACTACTAGAACCACCACCAGCACCATCTCTAAAACCATAACCAGCATCACCATTAAAATTCCTAAAACCACCAGCACCATCACTAAAATCACCAGGGCCACTGACCATCACCATCATCAGCACCACTATAACCACCACCACTAAAATCACTATCGCCACCGCTATCACCACCACTGAAACCACTAGAAACACCATCACCACCAAATCAACAACCATCAACACCACTAAAGGCACCACCATCAACACCACTAAAATCACCACCATCAACACCACTAAAACCACCGCCATCAGCACCACTAACACCACCACCGTCAGCGCAACTAAAACGACCACCATCAACACCACTAAAATGACCACCATCATTACTAAAACCACCATCATCAATACCACTAAAACCAGTACCACCACCACAACCATCACCAGTACCACCACTAAAACCACCACCACTGTCAATAAAATCATCACCAGTACCACCACTAAAATCACCAGGGCCACCACCATCACCACTAAAAACACCGCTATCATGACCACAACCATCACCAGTACCACCACTAAAACCACTACTGTCAATAAAACCATCACCAGTACCACCACTAAAATCACCAAGGCCACCGCCATCATGACCATAACCATCATCAGAACCACCACTAAAACCACCACCATCAACACTACTAAAGCCACCACCATCAACACCACTAAAACCACCACCATCAAGGCCACTAAAACCACCATCATCAATACCACTAAAACCACCACTATCAACACCACTAAAACCACCACCATCAAGGCCACTAAAACCACCATCATCAATACCACTAAAACCACCACTATCAACACCACTAAAACCACCACCATCAAGGCCACTAAAACCACCACTATCAACACCACTAAAACCACCACCATTAAGGCCACTAAAACCACCACCATCAACATAACTAAAACCACCACCATCACCACTAAAATCATTAGGGCCATCACCATCACCAGTACCACCACTGCCAATAAAACCATCACCAGTACCACCACTAAAATCACTAGGGCCACTGCCATCACCACTGAAACCACAACCATCACCAATGCCACCACTAATACCACTACCATCACCACTAAAACCACCGCCATCATTACCACAACCATCACCAATGCCACCACTAATACCACTACCATCACCACTAAAATCACCGCCATCATGACCACAAGCATCACCAGTACCACCACTAATACCACTACCATTACCACTAAAACCACCGCCATCACCAGTCTGCCTGTCACTGTCATCTACTGCCTGTAGTCCCTTACAGTGTAGCACCAGGGGTATTGAGCCTGAGGAATTAAGGCTGTCTGGCTAGTGCAGTTGCCACGAAACTGTGCAGTTTAGCATTTTCTATTTGCCCCCGACAGAAAAAATCCACACCTTACCGAGGATTCAAACCCAAGACTCCTGAAGGAGATTCCGGCAATCTAGCCAATCTCCGCCATTAACAATATCCCCACTAAAATTACTAGGGCAACCTAAATCACCACCACAACATTCACCAGTAACGCCACTAAAATCACTAAGGCCACCAAATCACCACTAAAACCACAACAATCATCACCAGTGCCACTACTAAAACCACCATAGTCATCACCAGTACCACCACTAAAACCACCAACAGTACCAACACTAAAACCACCAACAGTACCAACACTAAAACCACCACAACCATCACCAGTACCAACACTAAAACCACTACAATCATCACCAGTACCACTACAATGCCCGTGTGTTGCAGGGGCCCATATGGGGGAACAAAGAATAGTAACACTGCTGCCTACCATGCATGTCGTAAGAGGCGACTAAGGAGGATATGGTTCTGTCACCCTGCTACTGAGTGAGTGCATGGCACGACACTGTGAGCTGTGAGTTTTGCGTGGAATGCTTTTACATCTGTCCGTAGTTGTGTGTAGTGTGAACTGCATGTTCGGAACGATGGCGGCCGGCTGTTGCTGGATTGACTGGTTTGCCTTTTCGGCTCACGAGTGCATTTTTCAGGAGACTCCTGAGAATCGTCGCTGGAGCTACGGAGTTTGTGCTTTGTGTGGCAGCTTTCGGCGAGTCGTCCTGTGGAAAGAGACCGAGCCATATGGGAGAAAACCCAGGTCAATGAAGTCTTTCTGGTGACTGCCATTTCCATCGACGATGAACTGTATTTTTCATGGAGGACTTTTGTATTGGCATTCTGGCAGCGGCATTATGCACAGTGTACCTGTGCGGGCTGTTGGCTTGCCGATACTCCTGTCTGTTCCATTATTCACTTTTGGCAGTGAGGAGCATTTTGTGTGATATTCACTGGCACAGGAACGGAGCAATATGGGGACAACCCGTTGGAACCACGACTAACTAATCACAATCATAACCAGCACCACCACTAAAACCACCACAGCCATCATCAGTACCACCACTAAAATCACCACAACCATTATCAGTACCACCACTAAAATCACCACAACCATAACCAGTGCCACTACTACAACCACCATAGTCATCATCAATACCACCACTAAAATCACCACAACCATCACCAGTACCACCACTAAAACCATCACAACCATCACCAGTACCAACACTAAAACCACTACAACCATCACCAGTACCACCACTAAAATCACTAGGGCCACCAAATAATCACTAAAACCACCACAACCATCACCAGTACCACCACTAAAATCACCAGTACCACCACCAATATCACCACAACCATCACCAGTACCACCACTAACATCACCACAACCATCACCAGTACCACCATTAAAATCACAACCATCACCAGTACCACCACTAAAATCACCACAATCACTAACCAGTACCACCACTAAAATCATCACAACCATCATCAGTACCACCACTAGAATGACCACAACCATCACCAATACCACTACTAAAATTACCACAACCATCATCAGTACCACCACTAAAATTTCCACAACAATCACCAGTACCACCACTAAAATCACCACAACAATCACCAGTACCACCACTAAAATCACCACAACCATCATCAGTACCACCACTAAAATCACCACAACCATCACTAAAATCACCACAATCAGTACCACCACTAAAATCACCACAACCACAACCAGTACCACCACTAAAATTACCACAACCAGTACCACCACTAAAATCACCACAATCATCACCAGTACTACCACTAAAATCACAACCCCCACCAGTACCACCATTAAAACCACCGCCATCACTGCTACAACCATCACCAGTACCACCACTAAAATCACTAAATGTCACAGAAGCTCTTCTTTCATATGTCACATAAGCATTTTCAAACACTCAGAAGACTGCAGTCAAAAGTCACAAAAGCACATCCAACAATATCACAGAAACACTTCTTTCACAAGTCACAGAAACATATCTAAACAAGTCACTGGAAAACTTTCACATGTCATTGAAGCATGTTGAAACAAGTCACAAAAGCATGTCGAAACAAGTCTCAGAAACATTTCTTGCACAGGCAATGGCGCACCTCTTGCACAAATCACGGAAACACATTCAAACAAGTCACAGAAGTACTTCTTGCACAAGTCATAGAACTACGCCCAAACAAGTTCTGAACACATAATTCTCACAACTGAAGAATACAAAACAACTCTAAGCTAAGTAAAATCAAATCAAATCAAATCAACTTTATTAGGGTTACAAATTGGGCGTGCAGGCCCATCTTACATTCGGCCCTTCCAATCACTCGTCTTTCATTCATCAAGAGCATTATACATTTACATAGGAAGAAAAATAAACATTGTGAAATGAATGTTGTAAGCAAAGTGTAGGCGGTTAATTTTTCAAGGCACATGTACCCTTACCTGAAAAGTTTACTGTGTACGATCGCCCCCGCATTATACCTAATCCCTTTGTTACTAACTTTATAGGCCTATCAAATACAAAGATTCATCATGCTACTTTATTGAATGTTTTAATTCTGCAGTATAACCTAACGAGATACAACAAAATGTGTCAGACAATAAACTATGCAACATATTGTATGTGTTTTCATTATTCAAATATATTTAAAGATCAAATTACTTAGTATAAAGCAGTCATGAAAAACTCCACATAACGACAGTATTTGTGTTTTGTTTCCCCTAACTGAGCATTCAAAAGAACCTCTTTCTTAAAGCAAAAAGAAAAAAACAACTTGAAGCTTAACAGAAAGATATCCCTTTCTTTAAGATACAGACAACTTAACAGACCTGCACTGCTATTTAAAATTCCCAATGAGTAAAGCGACTATGAAAGAGTAAAGAATTATGAATTCATATAGCAAACAATTGAAATCCACACACATGAACCATCATTAGTTAAGTAGGCAAAAATTATGCACTTAGCGTTAAAGTTAAGTGGGTACATCCTTCCCTGCCTTAAAAACGCTACATTCATGTTCATCAAATCACTGTTCCTATCAGGACACTCCCTCTCTCACACACCCCTTCCCTCCTCTTTAAAAACATTCTGTAGCAGATCAGATGAATTAAGTTGTAACTAATTAACAAAAACTTGAAAACCTACCAACCCATAAGCTCTATTTAACCATGTGTCCCCCCCCCCCACCTAGTTTTCTAGGGTGACAACCAACTCATTTCAATTTCCAGCATATTTTTAGTGTGTGTAAATTGTAAATGGAGAGCAGCTTCTGTTTTCGCCCTGATATCAGAATGCTAGATATCTATATTTCCCAGGTGCTAGGTGTGACGCAGACATCAGCATTCATGACTCTCCAACCTTCTCTGTCGTCTGATATTATGATGAAGTTGGTTAAATCAATCTTAACCTGAGTTAATGCATGTTCTAATTTGAATATCACTTATCTTATTACTGTTGTCTCTAGTTAATTTAGTTCTAATTGGAATATTACCCAACTTATTACTATCGTCTCCAGTTAATTTAGTTCTAATTGTAATATCACTCATCTTATTACTATCATCTCTAGTTAAATTAGTTTTAATTTGAATATCACTCATCTAATTACAATAGTGTCTAGTTAATTTAGTTCTATCTGGAATATCACCCATCTTATTACTATTGTCTCTAGTTAATTAGTTCTAATTGTAATATCACTCATCTTATTACTATCATCCCTAGTTAAATTAGTTTTAATTTGAATATCACTCATCTAATTACAATAGTGTCTAGTTAATTTAGTTCTATCTGGAATATCACCCATCTTATTACTATTGTCTCTAGTTAATTAGTTCTGATTGGAATATCACTCATCTTATTACTATCGCCTCTAGTAATTTAGTTATAATCAGAATATCACTCATCTTATTACAATCTTCTCTAGTAATTTTTTTCTAACTGGAATATCACTAATATTATCTCTATCTTCCCTAGTGATTTGGTTCTAATTGGAATATAAACCATCTTATTACTATGTTCACTAGAAATTGTCCATAAATATTTTGTAAAGTAATGATATGATAGCTACTGAACTGTGTAGTCCTTTGTAACAGCGCACAGATAAATAGGACTAACGAGTTCTATGTTTGAGTATAAATAGAGGTTTATTTCATCTTGATGACAACTTCTACAACCTTCATACAACATGGCGTCTTCTCTCTTCCAGGCCCAGATGTTGACTGGTTCCTAACAACAAACTACGTCACGACTTGAGCATCCTTCTTCCCATTCCATCCTGATGCTCAAGCGTGCTGTAGTTTTGCCCACCCAATATACACATACTGCTACACCTTCCTATGTTTTCGAAAGACTTTTTCTCTTAAAAAGTCTTTACTCCCAATCCCCTTACTCTATTCCCCCTCTTTCCTTACCTCCCACAACTCCTCTAACCTTCCCCAAACCAACTTTATTTTAAGTAAAACAATCTATTCGTAACTCTTTCCCCTGCCATATAGTAAACCACTATACATTTCTTGTTCGTTTTTGGCTCTTCACAGTTCCTGTACAAAATATATATCATAAGAACAGCTCGTATAATTGTTATCATACACTTGACATTATGAAATTCCTCACTCTTTCACAACACAGAAAACAATGTAGTTAGAAAAAGTAAAGAAGGGGTGCGCACCCAGTGAAAAGTATAAAGAACGAATAGTCAACACAATCACATTTACATAAAGGAATGGATAGTCAACACAATCACATTTACCTCTCTTGCCAACAAAAAAAAATTTTGTAAACAATTTTTTTTTTTTAAATACATCTTATGAAATACATCTTTGTTCCCTATAAATCAAGTTGATATAAGTTTTCTCAACATTTATATATTCAACATTTATATTGCCATCCACAATTTATATTTCCGTTATCTCATCTTTGACCACGAACCAACGTTCATATTCCATGAACATTTTTAATTTAATTAACGCTGATTATTCACAGCTCCTATATCTTGCCCCCTCACATCCCATGATCTGCTTCCTTGTCCACCTATATATATACCCCAGCTTATATGCTGCCCTTCACAGTCATATACCCAACCTTATATCTTCATATAATGCAGCTCCTACTTTACTTTCTCACAGCCATCCCCGACCTATGTTTCTAATACTTCATATCCATAAGAACCTTTTCATGCCGATTATCACAGCCACATAATATTCACAAAGAGAATGTATGTGTCTCTCTATTAGCCCCTTAGTAGTTTTATTAACTCTTTTCTGAACGAAGGGTCTTAAATAAAGCCCCATGTATTTTCTCTATTCTAGCCAACACCATAACTATTTGAAAACTAAACTTACTTAATTAAATTTGTAACAAGGTAACCTAATTCGGTACTAACAAGGTAACCTAATACACAAAATATCTTATTTAAATTATGAGTTAAGCTAAATAAAATCAAAACAGGACATCATACCCCCCAAATAGTTTTTTACACAAATTTATGTTTCCCCTCATATTAACTAAAGATATCAACTCATTCAAAGAAAAACACATTTTAAAAATAATATAACATGCATCTTATCAAATCATAAGAAAATATTCTATTACTACCTATCACTACTGGTCTCTTTTACGGACCAATAGTTTGTACGCAAAAGTCTAAGAACACCACAATCCTATTCTACAATCAAATAATAACAATCATTTTACAGGATCAAACCAAGCAAAAAAAAAACATATTATATATGAGGCATTAAAAACTCAGACTCAATAAAACAACTGTCTTCTCGCTAAAGAGAAGGTTTTCAAAAAAATTTAATTCACTTAGAATTAACTACGTAAAGTGACCAGCAACATTGGCCTCTTATACGAACCAATGTAACACATATCTATTCACACAAGTCATTCTATTATTTTTATAACCGAGAAAAACAAAACAACTCACTGTCAAGTATATATATCTGTTACCTACAGACCAATTTCTTAACTTAGAACAATATCTGTTCTCTCTACACAAAAAAAAATCACTAATCAACAATGACCGTACTATCATTGATTCTCTCCCCTCACAATTTTCTATCTTTTTCCAGCCTAACTCCTAACACATCACAATATCTGGAATATCATCTTAAGCAAGCACTGTAAACTACAGGTCAACTCATTTTATCTATTACTAATGTGGCGATTATTCTAATGTCATCTCAATGTACCAGCCGTCATCTATCTACTAATTAACCTGTGGCTCGGCACACCAATTGTTTCCCTTGGATTTGTACCAAACATCACTACAAATTCTTAATCATTACTGTTAACCACGGTATTTCTAGCACCAATAAAAACTTGTCTATTTACTATAGAGTACATCTACCTGCTGTACCATTAACTAACTTATCTATCTACGAAAACTCAAGAAGTTGAAACATAAAATCAACCAGCAATTCCATCACAGAGAGAAAAAAATATATGCCTCACTCGAACCTACATCTATATTAGTTATCTCAATGCTTAACTACTCCTCACAGCCATGTACCAAACATCACTACAAATTCTTAATCATTACTGTTAACCGCGGTATTTCTAGCACCAATAAAAACTTGTCTATTTACTATAGAGTACATCTACCTGCTGTACCATTAACTAACTTATCTATCTACGAAAACTCAAGAAGTTGAAACATAAAATCAACCAGCAATTCCATCACAGAGAGAAAAAAATATATGCCTCACTCGAACCTACATCTATATTAGTTATCTCAATGCTTAACTACTCCTCAAGACCATTTATGAAAAGTATCCATAGAAGCCTTTTCCATTTCCACCGTTTCATATACTTCATCAAGTATCTCTTTCCTTTTTACATCATGAAACTTATATCTTGCTATCTGCAGTATTTTCTAATCATTTACTTCTTACGTTTCCACTTCTTCAATAACTCCAAGTTTTTTTTTAATAAGTGCTATCTCCACATCAATATCTTCTTCTTCGTACAACTTATTAGTTTCTTCCATACTACTATTTGATTCTGACTTTTCATCCATTTCCTCTTCTTCACCTGTATGTCTCTCGCTAGCAGCCGCTAATCTCTTCCGTTCAATATCCCACCTAATTTGTCTATCATTATTTCTTAAGGACCTTTCTAGTAGAGGCATATCTTCACCGCTTGTTGAATAATCTCTAATTCTTCTCTGTCTTTTTACTTCTCTTTCTCTTTGTTTATCCATTCTTCTTTTCGTTGCTTGTCTAGTATTCTTAAATGGAGCACCTGTTTCCTCTTCCATAGACTTTATACTATCATAATGACTCTCATTCACGTTTTCTTCTTCTACCGTTTTCGGTATTGTCTGTTCTTGAGTATCATCGTAAACTGGAGTTGTTATTAACTGATTTTGTGCTGGATCTTTTCTATAACCTGGGGTTATTGTAGCTCCTCTGACGACCTGTTCATCTAAGTATCCAGTGTCTGCATAATAATTATTATTATAATTATTATTTCCCCTCTCATCCTCATCTCTTCTTAAGTGTTCCACGTGTGCCCTTGCCACATGTCCCGTGACCTGGTTCTTGATACTATACGATACTTTTCCTAGCTTTTCCAAAACGTAATAACCTGGAACCCAACGAGCATCAAACTTAGAGTTCCTTCTATGCTTCTTATAATAAACTCTATCACCTACTTTAAACTCCTGTAATTTTGTATTCACATTTTTGTACTTTTTCTGTCTTTCTCTAGCTTTAATTATATTATTCTTTAGTCTTACGTGTGCTTTATGCATTTCCTGTATGATAGTCTCTTGAAAGTCTTCCCCCATATATTTCCGTCTTGGTTTTAACAGATATAGGTAGTACTGGTTCTCTCCCGTGTATTAAATAGAATGGTGAAAACCCCGTGCTCTCATTTTGATTTGTGCGTATAGCGCTAAGCGCTGGTCCCAGGAACAAATCCCAATCTTTTTCATGTTCATCGACGATCTTTGCTATAATATCGTATAATGTCCTATGTTGTCGTTCGTTCTTAGCATTTGAAGAAGGTCTATAGTATGAGGTCTTTATATGGTTTATATTCAAATCTTTTAATAACTTTTCGAATTTTTTATTTACAAATTCCCTACCATTATCCGTAAGTATACTTTGTGGGCAACTAAATCTTGGTACGAATTCTTGTAAAAAAATATTAATGACAGTATCTGCGCTCTTATCTGGGATTGCATAAACTTCCGGCCAAAGACTGTAGACGTCTACTATATGAATTAAATACACGTTTCCTGACAATGTTCTAGGGTGAGGACCCGATATATCTAAACTAATTTTTTGCATAGGAAACTGAGGAATATCTGTATCTTGTAAGGGACACTTAATTATTTTCATATTCCTTAATCTGCATCTTTCACACGTATCTATATATTTACAAGCAGATTTAAATAAGTTCGACCAATAATATTTACTCGTAAGTGCTTTCACCAATTTATCACGACCGAGATGACCATTCTCATCATGATATGCTTTTAAAACTTCATTTTCCAAATGTTTTGGAATATATTTCCTTAGCTGTTCGTTCCTTTCACTCATATAATATAACTGTTCGTCGTCTTGCAAAACTAAATAATTCTTCTTATATTTATTCTCCTCCGTTTCTTTTAATTTCTGTTTTATTTGTAAAACTTTTGGATCTAATTCTTGTTCTTCTTTCATATTAAATTGTGCTAAATGTGGGTCTTCTGCTCTAGGTTCAGACTCTTGATCCGATGGTAAACTCTCAAACTCTTCTCTATTTATTATGGCAGAATCTAATATATTTACTTGCCAGTTTCGGTCGTCGATCTCTGGTTCACCTTCATCTTCTGTATCTCCTGATGACTGTGGATACGGGATCCTAGACAATAAATCAGCACATGTGTTAATCCTACCTGGTACGTATTCAATTTTTGTATTGTATCCCTGTAGATTCAATGCCCACGTCTGTATTTTCCTGTTCTGCACTGGAGCTTCTAACAGAGATTTTAAAGGCATATGGTCAGTTCTAATAACAAAATTTGCGTTATGTAAATAGTAGTTAAGTTTCTGTAGAGCATAATGAATAGCATAAGCCTCTTTTTCAATAGTCGACCATTTCTTTTGAGACCTGCTAAGTTTATGAGACAAGAAATAAATTGGCCTTTCATTTTTAACTCCTGGTATTCCAGATTCTTTTCCTTCATGTGGTTGAACCAAACACGCTCCTATAGCATTATCCGAAGCATCTGTATATAGTATTAACTGTTTATTCAAATCTGGATGCGTCAATAGTGGTACCACTGTTAAACTGTTTTTTAAAAACTCGAACGCTTTTTGACACTCATCATCCCACTTAAATCTAGCGTATTTGCCCGTTAAATTAGTAATAGGTTCTGCTATTTTTGAAAACCCTGGGATAAAGGGCCTATAATACCCACAGGTTCCAATAAAAGCACGCACTTCTTTTACGTTAGTTGGAGGAGGTAACTCTTTAATAACCTTTATTTTGTCTTGGTCTGGTTTAATTCCGTCTCTATTAATAATATACCCCAAATATTTTGTTTCTGTTTTTAAAAACTGGCATTTACTAAGCTTCAATTTAACATCATGTACTCTTAATCTGTCGAATACTAATCTGACATGTTTTAAGTGATCATCCACATCCCCTGCTGTATAGATTAGAATGTCGTCTATGTATGCCAATGCAAACTTTTGCATACCCTCTAATACCTCATTTATTAACAGCATGTAGTGAGATGGAGCCGTTCGAACCCCGAATGGCATTCGTAAGAATTCATAAGAACCCATATGAGTACAAAAAGCACTCTTCTTTTGAGCGTCTTCCGACATCGGGATACACCAGAATCCTGATCTTGCGTCTAGTGTCGTGAAGAATGTAGAGCCATTAAGCAACCCCAAAATATCATCAATCACCGGCAATGGGTACGCTACATTCTTAGTGATTTTGTTCAACGCCCGATAGTCACAGCAGAACCGATTTGAACCATCAGGTTTGGTCACAATTACTATCGGAGATGACCATTCTGACTTCGATCTTGTTATTATCCCTGCTTTCAACATATCTTCTATTGCCTTTTCAACAACTTCCCTATTTCTTAATGGAGTTCTATATGGTTTTAAACTAATTGGTGGATGGTCTCCCGTATCTATTTCCATTGTAACTGTTTTTGTCCTTCCCAATTCTAAATCATTAATTGCAAATACATCCTGATTTTCTTTTATAAGTTGTTCTAATACTTTCTTATTTTCTGGTGGAGCTTTTAACTGTGCCAACAATTCTTGTTCCCTTGTCATTTGTCTAGTGAATGTATTTGGGCTGTATTTCTTCTGAATGGATGGATCAATTCATCCATTTGTACGTTCCCTCTTCTTCCGCGTCCGCGTCTGTTATTAACTCTTTCACTAGAAGTTTTTGAATAATTTGTTCCCGACATTTCTACTCTATCCGTTGCCAATATGTCACTAATGTTATGTTCTAGTTTGGCTATTACACATCCTCTGTATAATTTAATTTCTCTACCTGTATTGTTAATAATCATTACTGGAAAGGTTAAGTGTTTATCTAACGATATTATTCCATCCGGGACCTCAAGACCAGGCTCATCAATTACTTCCTTTTGCAATTCAGTGATTCTAACTGTGTGTCCTGCCACATAATATGGGTTTCTCTTTACCTTGGCTTGTATCAAATTAACCGACTGTGGTTTTAACGTCGTGGACATTTTAATTCTAACTAGTGCCGATATATGCATGTCTTCTTCCATATCTACATACACGTCCTTGAATTTTAATTTGTGTAAATCAAAGAGAAGTCTTACTCCGTTTTTTATTAAAAAATCTCTTCCTATAAGCATGTTTCTATTTAAATCTTTTACTACATGAAAAAGATGTCTTACGTTGATCCCCCCTAATTTAAAATTGATCATTGTCTGTCCAATTACTTGTAAATTCTGTCCTGTAACAGAGTGAAGATTATTATGACTCTTAAATATTCTACAATTTCTCATTATTTTATACAAAAAACTTTCTTTAATTACACTAACCTGAGCTCCTGAATCAATTAATGTACGAACTCTATATTTTCCTATTTCTATTATACATGAGCTATGATCTGTTTTATTTTCTGTAAACTGTTTGATTTCATCTAGTTGAAAGTATTCTCTACTCGTCCTACTATGCCTGTTATTAACATATTCTTTAAACCTTGGGACCTTATTATTTTCCCTCCTACTACAGGTCCTATTCAATAGGTAGGGCGCCGGTTTTCCTGCGTTCTTGTACCTGTAAAACTCCTGTGTCTATCTTCAACATTCCTATTCAACCTGCTATTGCCATTTCTACTTTGTGTATTCGACTGGACACGCCTGTTATCACAAAAACGAGAAACATGTCCGCGTTGACCACAAAACCAACAGACTATATTTGTGTTGTTCGTTTTACCTACTGTCTCACTTGTAGGATACCTCATATGTCTTCTTTCATCATAAGCACTTCTATTACTACCTTGTAACGTCTGTATACCTCTTCTCCTATTCCATCCGAACCTTGTTTGTCCTATCTCCATAGGCTCCTCAATCCTGTCTTCTCGACTAGTTCCTATTTCTCGTCCTGTTCTCAATCTAAATCTACGTCTCAAATTTTCTTCTTGTACCGCAATATCTACAGCTTGTGATAACCTCTCGGGGTTTTCTCTCATCAGCTTAAACTTCAATCCATCGGATTTTATGCCATCTACAAAAATCCCGACTAACATCCTCTCCACCTCCTCTCCTCGTACATTCTGTCCTAAGAATGCTTCTTCAGCCAGGTTAATCAACCTATCGCTGAACAATTGTACCGTCTCTCCAGTGTTTTGTTTAGACTGTCTCAACACCGAAAACGCATGTTGTGGATCCGTTATTTCCGCGTATTTATGGGCTAGGTCGTCTTTGA
This sequence comes from Cepaea nemoralis, assembly GCA_014155875.1. NCBI lineage: Eukaryota > Metazoa > Mollusca > Gastropoda > Stylommatophora > Helicidae > Cepaea > Cepaea nemoralis. Next base: position 357,525 of record JACEFZ010017448.1, on the reverse strand, counting down.
ACTGCTCCCATGTCTCATCTACTCTAGCCTCTAATTTTCTTCAGATATGATCTGAAACCGGTTCTGTTGCTGCCTGATAAGCAAGTCTCATTTTCTCTTCATCTGATGCTGACACCAAATATGCATATTTCTCTATAGAAGTTACCCACTTTTTAAAATCTCTGGCCTGTCCACTAAACTTGACAATTTCAGTTGCCATTCCCTGTTGTTTTATGACCGTATTAAGTCTACCTACCGCTGTTCCTACCCCCGTTAAAACTTGTGCCAATGAATCTTGTTCCGTCATGCTGAAATATTTCTATATATAGCAATAAAATCAATTTCACACTTGTAACCAGCTAAATTAACAATATGATCGTATTTACTTTACACAACAGAATTGTTCAACTAGTCAATTGTACGTAAAATAATATTTAAAGTTCACCAATTACCCTAATTTGCTCCCGATCCAAGAAAGACGGATTCTTCTACGTTCGTTATCAGGTAGAATTCAAACGCCAGGAGTCTGTGCTAATCGAAATGCTCCTCCAACCGATCACGCAGTTCACGATCACGATTCAGGGAGTTAGGGAGTTTCTTCTTCCAACGTCTCAGTAACTTCAGCCCCTGGTTGAGCCCCTACCAGACTTCTGGCTTCTTTTCACCCTACAACAGGGCACATCAAAGCGACGTCTTGAGAATTAGAGTACTTCAGTAAAGCGATAATTTGGATCCCCTCTTCAGTAGGTCGGCAGCCCAGTCTGCCCCTCCCACTTCCGAGAGTTTCCTGACGATATCGCTGCTGTTGATAACCTTTTCATTTCTTCAATTGAGTGATTGACTTTGACTTGTTTCTTCAAACTCTCAAAAGGTCACAATTTAACGGTTTTCAGTTCGCTCCAGACAATCTTGATGCGAAGTAGATAACTGCTACTTAATTCGTCTTGAAGTTTCTTTTTCTTGAGCCTCTTATTTCAAAGGATCCAGAAAAAACGTGCTGGTTTTTCTCGCTCTTTTGCTCAGCAAGATGATAACAATCGCACAGCAACCCGTCCTGGCAAACTGGTTTTCATATCTCAGCTGATAATGACTGCCTGTACAGCGAGGCTTCTTGACAAGAGGTCCTTATAGCGAGGATTCTGAAAAATGTTTACAGACAACCACCCCTAGCCGGGCTTTTGGCTGCTGTAATTCTCACAGACGACGTAGTGGCCATTTATCAACTTCGCTTTTTCGTTCAACATAAGTATAGAACCGTGCCGTAATTCTGTCTCTGGGTATTTGATGCAAGCAGAACGAGATCTTCAAAACTTTGATTTTAGTTCGATGTTCGACCTGGACAGCATATTGTGATTCCGCGACACTCCAAGTTCGTATCCTGTGTCATGGGCACCAATTCAGTCCTTTGTAACAGCGCACAGATAAATAGGACTAACGAGTTCTATGTTTGAGTATAAATAGAGGTTTATTTCATCTTGATGACAACTTCTACAACCTTCATACAACATGGCGTCTTCTCTCTTCCAGGCCCAGATGTTGACTGGTTCCTAACAACAAACTACATCACGACTTGAGCATCCTTCTTCCCATTCCATCCTGATGCTCAAGCGTGCTGTAGTTTTGCCCACCCAATATACACATACTGCTACAATCATCTCTAGTTAAATTAGTTTTAATTTGAATATCACTCATCTAATTACAATAGTGTCTAGTTAATTTAGTTCTATCTGGAATATCACCCATCTTATTACTATTGTCTCTAGTTAATTAGTTCTAATTGTAATATCACTCATCTTATTACTATCATCTCTAGTTAAATTAGTTTTAATTTGAATATCACTCATCTAATTACAATAGTGTCTAGTTAATTTAGTTCTATCTGGAATATCACCCATCTTATTACTATTGTCTCTAGTTAATTAGTTCTAATTGGAATATCACTCATCTTATTACTATCGCCTCTAGTAATTTAGTTATAATCAGAATATCACTCATCTTATTACAATCTTCTCTAGTAATTTTTTTCTAACTGGAATATCACTAATATTATCTCTATCTTCCCTAGTACTCAGAAAGCATGCTGAGAAGGGTGAGAACAGGTAGGCTTCGTGCGGAGTGGCTTGCTTCACTTCAGAGGTCACGGGTAGTAAGCATCACCTGGATCTTTTCTCCTGGGCATGCCGGTGTGCTGGGGAATGAACAGGCGGACAGATTGGCTGGCTCGGCAAAATTTGGTGGAGTATTGATGCATGACAAGGCAGACGTGGTTGCGGCCTTGTGGGAGCACGTGTACACCTTGGAGGAGCAGATGGAGCACCATGGTCTGGTAAGAATGAGACAACGAGGTGTGACGAGGGGATCTGGCCGACGCTCGGCGCTCGGAGGAAAGGCGAGACGGACATATAATCAGATTGCTACTGGAACTATTAGTGTTGGAACTCTTCGCTGGCTGCTGAGGATGGAGACGGAGCGCTTATGGGAATGTCCCGAATGCTGTGATGTCGGTTCCTAAATCAATCAATCAATCAATCAATCTTCCCTAGTGATTTGGTTCTAATTGGAATATAAACCATCTTATTACTATGTTCACTAGAAATTGTCCATAAATATTTTGTAAAGTAATGATATGATAGCTACTGAACTGTGCAGCATATTTCTAAGTTTAAGCAAGCAACAATTGCAGGTAGCTGTGGAGCCAGTCGTCTGGCACTGCCGCACTGAAGCTACTCAGTACTTATTTAATGCTTACCTCACCCAATTGTTTGAAATACTGGTACTGGACTCTATCAGAGCCAAGGGACAGCGCAGATACTTTTTGAGGTATGCGTAATAGCTTCTACGTAGATTATGGTCATCACTAGGAAGAACGAAATACCACAATATAATATACAAGTAAATGGGAATAGTCTTAAGCAAGTGAATCTGTACAATTATTTCGGAACAGTCATAACTTCTGATGATAAATGTCTTGAAGAGATTAGAACAAGAATCCTCCCCCGATGTGTCTCCACCTTGCCGTGGTGGGGGAGCTTGCGTGTCCCATCGACCCCATGTGCTTGCCGATGGGTGAAAACTACATATCGGACGGCTCGTGGGATAGGGACCAGACTAAGAGAGACACAACCTGCTGCTCTGCAGGTAAGACTGAGGATAGCAGTCAAAATCAGGCAAACGATCTCTAAAATCTCAGTCCGGACATAACCTCTAAGGCTCCCATCCGAGGTGTATGGCTGAACGTCTCTAAGCCATAAACTCTCGGAAGTGAGAGCCTGATCGACACAAACCTACATCAGAATTGTGATGATGTGCCGAGAACGCTACATGCTCGGCGCAGATTCGATCGATGGCTCTTAGCTGGGGGATATGAGGTATCCCCGGATGAAAGGTCCTGACCGTTACTCGCCCACAGACGCACGGAGGTAAGGTGCTGAGCCGGCAGCACATGTAGCCTACCTCGTGAGCGAGTACAAAAGGTGGAAAAACACCTCGGTCGCACGTCTCGCAGACGTCCGATAGTCTGTAACCACACTCATGGAGTGAGTGTTGTCAAAGGTGGAAAATTGTCTCCTTGTCAAGAAATGGAACGCCTGTCTTGCGAATCCATTACGTGGCAGCCCGAAGCGAAAGCTTGCTGTGTGGAAGCCGATACAAGAGTCTCGAAACCCGAGGAAGGCTAACCTCATTAAAAAATGCCCGCCGGAAGCCGGAAGTGTCGTCCTACGGGTGGCAAACTAAAAATTGACACTACGCAATTACGTCCGAGTGAAATGTCTCGTCCGAATGTCTCTCGTGCTAGGAACAGCTCTGACTACCTAGTTTCCGAATGCCGCTCTTGTTCGGAACAGCTCTGACTAGGTAGTTTTCCGAATGTCTGTCGTGCCTGGAACAGCTCTGACGGGCGCAACGACAAGCACATGTCCGAAAACTCGCTGAGTGGATGCCGTCTGCAAACCTGTCTGGTTTGTGCGGGAATGGCCCGGGGTAAACGAAATGACCAATATATTGAAGTGAGGATTTAAAGCAGCCATGAGCAGGACGTGACGATTTCCATCGGTGAGCCCAGATCCAGGGCGTTATGTGTCGGCCCTGCAACTATGGAAGCAACCTTGGATGGCGGAAAATGCTATGGACTGTCCCTGCCTTCCTTTGAGGGATGACCGTTGTCTTCGACCATTCCAACTTGGCCAGCAAGGTTGCAGATGGCACCACAAAAGTGAGAGTCTCCCAGGAATGCTACCTGGTCAAAAAAGCACGCTAAAGTCGATGTGTTGGCCTAAGGGTTTCGGCCCAAGGGCGCATAACAGACACACCGCAATCACATCTGAAAAAACACTCCGGATGAACGAAAAGAAGAAGAACAAGAATCGCCATTGGTGAAGGTAGCCTTTTGCAAGATGGAAAACATACTGACTAATAAAAAGATGTCCTTTGCAGCGAGAAAAAGAGTGTTGAGGTGCTACATAGAACCCATGCTTTTGCATGGATGTGAAGCGTGGACAATGAGCAAACAGGCTGAAAAACATCTGATGGCTGTGGAAATGTGGTGTCTGAGGAAAATGCAAAGAATACCATCGATAGACAGAAAAACCAATGACCAAGTCCTACAAGAAACAAATGAAAATTGTATACTGATTAGAGAAATTAGACATAGACAGTCAACATTTTTTGGTCACGTTATGAGAAGAAATGAATTGGAGAACTTGGTGACAACTGTGAGGGGGAAAAAAGCCAGAGGAAGGTAGAGAAGCACATACCTGTATTTCTTGGCCATGTGGTATGGTTGAGACAAGAACGATGAGCTGATCCACGACTCTGGTGATCGAGTAAGATGGCGAGACATGACCGCTCATGCTTACCGGCATGGCACATGATGATGATGAATGGCTTCTACAAGGATAACAATGACAAACATATCATCACAGATGGTTGCTTTCAAGACATTATCCCTTATGTACCGGCACTGCTATCACTGTTGTCAGTTTGAAACACACAGCACTGGTAGGATACTTGTCCTTTCTCTACCTCAGCCTGCAGGATGTACCTGATGCACCATTAATATTAGGGGTTCACTGTTAAGTTCTTCTGTTCATGGCGTAATGAAGATTCCAAAATTTATGAATGCTCATCTGTTCCCATCTCAGTAACAAAGTTTTCCCCTGCCTTTCCCTTGGATTCTCTTTTAATCTATAATTTGTTTCTTCATCTCCTTCATCCCTGGACCTCTTATATCACATTACCTGCCACTCTCTTGTTGCTTTCTTGTTATCCATCCATGCCATTTCTACTGCCTCCTTCCACCAAGGTGGTTAATTTTTTGAGGTTATATTTTGCCCCACTTTCTCCCACTCCAGGCATTAGTTGTAACTGTCTGGGAGTGAATGAGCTAATACTGTCTATACAAAGCAATTATTACTCAAAGTAATACACATTTTGATATGAAGGATGACACCACAACTGTGGGAGAGAAAGTGTTAAAATAACAATTGTGCTAGAGCGAGTTAATGTAACAACTTGCTGTGTAATAGGGAGTTAAGACAAATTGATTTAACTGCAGTAAAGCTGCAAAAACACAAGGAGTAAATTAATGAAAACAGACAATTGAATTTGTCACTGGCATATTGCCATCTTGACAGACGATAGTTTGTTACATTGTGGTTCAAAAGACCAGTGATGTAGTTATACCTTGACAAAGTGCAAAGCCTGCGCTGAATTGTAGAGACTATATGTTGACCATGCAGCACAATTCCTCTCTCAGCTTGTCTAGTTTACTCCAGAGGAAAGTAACACCAATATATCTGGAACAAAACAAAGCTGCAGAAGCTGCCAGATCATCCAAGCAATGATCTTTCTACCTGTTGGAGAACCGATCCTAGATGAGTTGCTGACCAAGGCTTAAGGCCTGGTCTGCACTGCCATGACATTTAGTCTTTAGGTTGCATTTCCTTGCACCAGGATAAGGCTGGTACTCCCCCAATTATGCTCCTCAACCTGAAGCCATTAGCCCAATGTGGTGAGCGCCACCCAATATTCGGTACTGACAAAAAGCAGGTAGTACCTTCTATTGCTATACAGTACCTCAGACATGACTAAGACTTGACATGACTTTGTCAGCTCTCATTTTATTTGTACACTCCAAGGGGCATTTCATTTCATTTGCCTATTCTGATGGCAGATATTCATCAGCAAAGTAACTTTTGAATATTTTTTATGCAGTAGTATGAATGTCTGTCTGTTGTTTATATGTTAACGCAGGCTGTTGCCACAACTTCCATTCTGTCAGTTGTCATTGTTATTTATTTTTATCCTGTTACAATTGGGATATATATATATATATATATATATATATATATATATATATATATATATATATATATATATATATATATATATATATATATATATATATATATTTATATATATATATATGTTGTACACAAAGCATTATTTTTATATAATTTCCCAACTATTGTTTCTAAAAATATATTAATTTACATTGTATGTAAAGTAAAATTATGTCTATCATATAGTTGTGAATGTTTATACTGATTATATATATACTAAAATGTTGACCTGTCGTCCTTGACTTGGGGACATAAATTACAAGTACCTCTGATGTCGGAGTGGGCTCGCCTGATGGCATGGGGCACTGTCAATAGGAAAAGCTAATCCACATGCAAAATTCAGTCCATCACTACTCTAAATAGTGTGTATGGAATGCACCTGAGTTCAAAGCGAGCGATTGAAAAAACATTTATATATATATATATATATATATATATATATATATATATATATATATATATATATATATATATATAGCGAGAGAGAGAGAGAGAGAGAGAGAGAGAGAGAGAGAGAGAGAGAGAGAGAGAGAGAGAGAGAGAGAGAGAGAGAGAGAGAGAGAGAGAGAGAGAGAGAGAGAGAGAGAGAGAGAGAGAGAGAGAGAGAGAGAGAGAGAGAGAGAGAGAGAGAGAGAGAGAGAGAGAGTGTGGAGTCAGGTCTTAGATATAACTGAACTACCGTATAACAGTTGACGGTACTATCTGCTTTCTGTTAGCGCTGAACGTTTGGCGGCGCTTACCAAACCCGACACCCCACATTGTGCCAACGGCTTCAGGCGGAAGAGCGCAATTGGGAGGGTACAAGCCTTACCCTGGTGAGAGGAATTGCAACCTAAAGGCAAAATGTCATGGCAGGGCAGACCAGGGGTTTACGGCACTGTGGATCATAAGAGGCAGGACTGGTTTGCGGCAAACAGCGAGACTCTGCAGCCCTTGATTGATAAGAAGAAGATGGCTCTCTTAAGAAACAAGGAAAGACAAATGCGTAACACTCTGAGTGAGCTAAGGCAAGCTAGAAAGGATGTGCAAAAGGCTGCCAGGCAGTGTGCAAATGATTATTGGATCAAGTTATGTGAGTCCATTCAAATCGCAAGTGATAAGGGAAACATCAGAAGCATGTATGAAGGAATAAAGAAAGCCTGTGGTTCAATGATCAAAAGAAGTGCACCATTGAAAACCTTGACTGGAGAAATCATAACTGATAAGAAACAGCAGATGGACAGATGGGTAGAGCACTATTTGGAGCTTTACTCAAGTGAGATCAAACTGGCGGATGATCCCCTCAATGCCATAGAGGCTCTACCAACTCTAGACCACCTGGACACACTTCCCACCATAACAGAAGTTAAGTGTGCTATAAATGAACTTGCATCTGGCAAGGCTCCAGGTAAGGATGGGATTCCAATCGAGGTTATCAGGAGTGGGCAAGACACACTCACTCTACAGATCCACCAGCTAATAGAGCTATGCTGGCGAGAAGGACAAGTCCCACAGGATTTCAAATATTCAAGCATCATAACACTGTACAAGAACAAGGGCGATCAGAGTGACTGCAACAACTATAGGGGTATCTCACTTCTGTGCATTGTTGGAAAAGTATTTGCCAGAATTGTTCTGCACAGACTTCAAGTCCTAGGAGATCAAGTCTACCCCGAATCACAGTGTGGCTTTCGACAGAACCGGATTCCATTGATATGATATTCTCATTGCGACAAATGCAAGAAAAATGCCGTGAACAGAATCAACCACTGTTTATTGCCTTCATCGACCTCACAAAGGCATTTGATTTGGTCAGTCGTGAGGGTCTGTTCAAGGCACTAAAGATTGGTTGCCCACCAACTCTTCTGTCCATTGTGGAATCGTTCCACACAGGCATGAAGGGTATAATCAAGTTTGATGGTGCAACCTCAGAAGAGTTTGAAATCAAGAGTGGAGTTAAGCAAGGTTGTGTACTAGCTCCCACCCTCTTTGTAATATACTTTTCACTTTTACTGAAATATGCCTTTCGTGATCAGGATGCTGGTATATACATTCACTCATGCTCAGATAGCGGCCTCTACAATGCTCAGAGATTGAAGGCCAAGACCAAAATTAGGAGGGTACTGATCACAGAGTTGCTTTTTGCAGATGATGCTGCAGTTACGACCCACTCTGAGGAAGAATTACAATGTCTACTATCTGCATTCTCCAGTGCTTGTTCTGAATTTGGTTTAACAATTAGCAAAAAGAAAACACAGATTATGTCACAGGGTGCACATGGGGTACCATCAATCTTTATTGACGATGACGAACTAAAGATGGTAGACCATTTTACATGTCTGGGATCAGAGGTAAATAGCAAATTATCCCTAGATCAGGAAATCAACAAACAGATTGGTAAGGCAGCAACAACAATGAACAGGTTAAGAAAGAGTCTGGGAGAACAGGAAGCTTACTGCCAAAACAAAAGTCCTTGTCTATCAAGCCTGTGTCCTTAGTACTCTTCTTTATGGCAGTGAAACCTGGACAACTTACACCAAGAGAAACGTTTAAACAGCTTTCATTTGCGGTGTCTGCGAAGAATTCTTGGTATTAAGTGGCAAGACAAAATCACAAATACTGAAGTATTGGAAAGATTAGGTTGTGTGACGGTTTATTCCATGCTCAGTCTTCGTAGACTTAAATGGATAGGACATCTTAGGAGGATGGATGATGGTAGAATACCGAAGGACATCTTTTTTGGTGAATTACAGATGGGTAAAAGGTCTTAGGGTCGGCCTCTACTACGATATAAAGATGTTGTAAGTGGGACATGACTGATACAGGCATTGATAATGCACATTGGGAGCAAGTCGCCGCTGAACGTGTTGCATGGAGAGCAAATATCAGAAATGGAATAAAGACAAAGGAGAAAATTATTGCAGATAAGTCACACACCTAGCGCGTGAGACGTAAGATGGTGCATGATGGTGGAAATGACCACATGTTCACATGCACCCACTGTGAACGAACATTTACAGCGCGAATTGGCCTTATCAGTCACATTCACTACCGCCATGGGTAAAAGTTATTATGCCTTTTTGAAGCACAAACTATCGTCTGTCAAGACGGCAAGGTGCCAATGAATATAGACGGTGGCATAGAGGAATATCATCAGCAGAGTTGATCCAGAACACCAAAGATCGAGATCTGTGGAGAGCCATGAACGCCTATGCCAGCTGGCAGGGCACTTGATGCTGATGATGATGATGATATATCAATCAATCTTATCATGTGCCATGCCTGAAAGCGTGGGCGGTCATGACTCACCATTTCACTCGATCACCAGAGTCGTGGATCAGCTCAGTGTTCCTGTCTCGATCAAGCCATCCAGGTATTTACATCTTGGTCTTCCCCTTGGTCTGTTCCCTTCGATCTTGCCAGTTGTCACTAAGTTCTCCAATCCATTTTTTCTCATAACATGTCCAAAAAATTTTGACTGTCTACGTCTAATTTCTCTACTCAATTTACGATTTTCATTTGTCTCCTGTAGTACTTGGTCATTGGTTTTTCTGTCTGTCCAAGGTATTCTTTGCATTTTCCTCAGAAACCACACTTCTGCAGCCATCAGATGTTTTTCAGCCGTGTAATGTCTCCAGATCTTGTTTCCCTATACAGTGAAAATATTTTCAGAAATGTAGAAGATATAAATGGAATCAGCACTGGAGGACAAAACATCAATGACATTAGATATGCAGATGATACAGTATTGATTGCAGACAATGAGCAGGATCTGCAACAATTAGTAGATGCAGTTGTTGCATACACTGAACAACTGGGATTAGAATTAAATTGTAAAAAGACACAGATTATGGTCATCACTAGGAAGAACAAAATACCACAATGTAATATATATACAAGTAAATGGGAATATTCTTCAACAAGTGAATCGGTACAATTATCTCGGAGCAGTCATAACATCTGATTGGAGATGCCTTGTGGAGATTAGAACAAGAATCGCCATGATGACAGTAGCCTTTAGCAATATATATAATTATATATATATAACTATTAACCAATTTCACTTTAGTTTTCTTGAATAAATCATACGGAGTTAAGGAGCGTATATCTTGGGAGTAGTAATAAAATACTAAGCATGCTGATATGATTGTTACATAATCAGTAAAAATAGTTATAAAAGAACCCAGGAAGTTTTGTTTTGGCTTTTGCCTCCCTTTGGTGTCAGCTGCAAAATCAAAACACTCGTAACGTCGTAAAGTAAAGTATCTACTAATCTAGATTCGTTGTTCCCCCTTCCTCCCCAAAACATGCAAATTAGCTTCTTCTTTTGATTTTCCGCTAAGTGAATACTGTTATTTGAAATCTTAGCAATCTTACATAAATGTCCATGCAAGTACCAGACATAGAGTAGAAAAATAGCAGTTGTTGGTAGTGGAATTCTCACCGTTCATATATGACCACCATATTTATGTTTGGTTCTCCGTGGGCATGCGCAGTGGCGGATGACGACATTGACAATGAACTCTGGGATACAATTGACTTTTGCTGCTACACCCAAGATGGCGACCAATTCCCGTTTGTAAGTAAGTAACGTCCGAAGGTTTTTGTGTGTGACGCTGAAACCATTCAAATAACTAACTCTTTCACAATGGAACAGTCACAAGAACGAGCGGGGAAGCAGACCGGAGAGTTCATAGTTGGTTTAAAGTACAGATTGGTCCGTAAAATAGGCAGCGGATCCTTCGGTGATATTTATCTCGGGATCAACATTACAAATGGTGAAGAGGTTGCTGTGAAACTCGAGTCGTGCAAGGCACGACATCCGCAGTTGTTGTATGAAAGTAAACTGTACAAAATTCTACAAGGTGGTGTGGGTATTCCTCATATCCGTTACTATGGCCAAGAAAAAGAATACAATGTTCTTGTTATGGATCTTTTGGGGCCAAGTCTAGAAGACTTGTTTAACTTCTGCTCCAGAAGGTTTACGATGAAAACGGTCCTCATGCTTGCAGATCAGATGATTGGACGAATTGAATATGTCCACAACAAGAACTTCATACACAGAGATATCAAGCCTGACAATTTCCTCATGGGCATTGGAAGACACTGCAACAAGGTGTTTTTGATCGACTTTGGTCTGGCCAAGAAGTACAGAGACAGCAGAACTCGAACCCACATACCATATCGTGAAGATAAAAACTTGACCGGTACGGCCCGTTATGCCAGTATCAATGCTCACCTTGGTATTGAACAGAGCCGAAGAGATGACATGGAGTCTCTTGGGTATGTACTCATGTATTTCAACCGTGGAAGTCTCCCATGGCAAGGTCTGAAAGCTAACACCAAAAAGCAGAAATATGAGAAAATCAGTGAAAAGAAAATGTCAACGCCAGTAGAGGTTCTGTGCAAAGGTTTTCCAGCTGAATTTGCCATGTATTTGAACTACTGCCGCGGCCTCCGTTTTGAAGAAGCTCCAGATTATATGTACCTACGCCAGCTTTTCCGAATTCTCTTTCGAACCCTCAACTACCAGTATGACTATACCTTCGATTGGACCATGCTGAAACAAAAGGCTGCACAGGTAGCTCAGTGTACAACAACTGCTACCCCAACAACCGGCAGGGGCTGATTCTCCAGAGACAGTCTGTCTGGGTTGGTCCTATTCTATGGTAACATCAACTTGAATGCAGAGAACGGTGATTAAACTTCCAATATATGAAATCACATGCAAGCATTCATGAACTGTGAACTTTCCACAAAAATGTTTTTAGTGTTTGAGTGAGCTTATTTGACAGCAACATTATTTCACAACTTTGGTGTTAATCCCTTCAGAATTAGTTTGGTTGTGTTTTGAGGGAATATACGTGTTTGTTTGTTTTTTTATTGTGACATGTTTGTGCGGGACATACCTGATCTTCAAACATTGAGAAATAGACGCAGAAACAAAATGTCCTTTACTTTGTATTTTAATTTTGCTCTTCACACTTAACTACATGTGTGAATCAAGTAGTTTGGCATGTAACAAAGATTATCATAACATTGCTGTGTATTTTATCTGCTAAATTTATCTCAACATTTACATGCTAATTTTTTTTCCCTTTGTAAATGAGCGAATGATGTGAGGGAGATTGGATTGTGGTATTTAGGTAGAGGGTAAAAATAAATCATGCAAATTAATTTTTGGTTGGCGCTTTGTTTTCCCTGTCTGTTGATTTCATATTGTCATACACAGAAATATTTTTGCTAACAAATAGTAATATACTTCAACTCTGTCCCCAAATTATTTTGCTTAATCTAATAATTGGTTGGGTACATGTGTGGTAAAGTCTTCTCCTTTGTTTCTTGTAGCTCTTTTTTTTTGGGGGGGGGGGGGGGGGGGGTGGCTATTACACCCTGCCTTGCAATTGTTTAATTCAGAAATCAGTGTGACGGCCAATGTATTGCTATTTTTTCAATGGATGTTTAACTTCAGTGATGAGTTCACATTCAGAAAGAAATGGCAAACTGCTGAATGTAAAATTGTCAAGAAAATCAACTTGGGGTTGATAGCAATGTCCTGCAAAGGATATGCAACATTTTGCTTATACCTTCCATTTTCACCCTCATCTGAAAAGACTGGATATAAGATCTTATTAGTTAGGAGATCAGGGGAAAGGTCATAAGTAGTCAGTGATCCGTGTAAACATTCTCAGGTCCATGCAGGGACCTGCCCTAGTAACTTATGAGCTAGAGGCAGACACCAAACTCTGATGTAAAGTAATAACTAGCTGAGTAATGAGATAGTAAAATAATTGGATGGGACAGGAGTTGTTAGCATGATATATTTGACATAGTATTCGAATCCAATGGTTCCTGTAAATATTGCCTGCCAACCCCATGCTGGGAATGAACTTGGTTACTTCAGAGTTAAAGACAGGCGCCAAAACCTGAGCTTAACCAATAACTGACTGAGTAATAAGAAGGTAAAATAACTGGCTGAGTAAGGAGAACTAACATAATTGTCTGGGCAGTGAGAAAGTAAAATAACTGGTTGAGAAAGAAAGTTAACATAACTGTCTGGGCAGTGAGAAGATAAAATAACTGGCTGAGTAATGGGTAGCTAACTTAACTGTCTGAGCAGTGAGAAGGTAAAATAATTGGATGGGGTGGGAGGTTTTAGCATGATACATAAGACAAAGTATTATTAGAAATCAATGGTTCTTGTAAAATTTGCCTGCCGGTCCGATGCTGGGAACAATTCCTGGTTACTTTCAGGCCAGAGACAGACACCAAAACCTGAAGTAAAATACTAGCTGAGAGAGTAGAGGGTTAACAACTTGTGTGTTATTTTATCTTTGCGCATGCAGTGTAAATCTTGATCAAATATTGTCTGGTGTTACTGTTACTTGTTTTGATTATAAATGAATTTTTGGTTTGAAGCTAATCTCTGTGGCATTATTATAATACTTGGTACATGTATTAGCAGGTGTCATCTACATTTCTTGTTTGGGTCAGTTTTAAAGTAGATTTTTTTTCCGGAAGTATTTGGAGCTATATTGCCACCCCGCAGTAGTATTTCTGGGACCATTGCATTTTGTGGAAAGTAGACAATAAAGGTAATCCCATGGCTGATGTGTTGTTGGCGATGTAAAATGTGAAGCCTTCACATATACTAGGTCATAACATTGTCAGGTGGTGTGTGGTTCTTTTTCTCCTTTCCAGTAAATCTAGGGTGTTAATTTTGCAAGTATAGGTCGACAAAAATGGCATATTTGGGTAACAAACTGTCATTTACTGCCTATAGTACCTTACGGTGTAGGACAGGGGGATCTTGAGCCTGAGGCATTAAGGCAGCATTTCTAGTGCAGTCGCCGCGAAATGTGCAGATTAGTGTTTTCTTTTTGCCCCTGACAGAACAAACTCCACTCCTTACCGAGGATTCAAACCCGGGGCTCCCAAAGGATAGCCCAGGATTCTAGCCACTCGGCCAGCCACTCCACCATATACACTTGCCGCACTGCATGTTGAATGTTGGGTTATTGTTGGTAAGCCAGTCAGCTGTTCACTATGCACCATGGCTCCTAATATGTGAGAAAACCAAATAACATTGACTGAGAAATAAATATGTATTGATTGGTGCTCACAGAAGTAAATTAAGGAAGTAGAAATTAGAGAAAATACTAGGCAGTATATAAATTGAAAATTGTAAGGACACCAGGGTTTGGATCTACTGCCTGCAAATGACATTGCCTCACTGAAGGAAGGTTTCACTCCTGTTGTCCTTATAGTTTTCAGTTGTTATATTGTGTATCTTCTTACCTCTACTTGTTTCCTTTACTTATGAGTGCACATCATTAGCTTTGAATTTATTTCAATGGCCTCAAGTATTTGCCAGCACTTGGTGCTTGTGTGTATTACAAAATAACATGACGTGTGTGTGTGTGTTTTTCTCCTGGTATACAATATAGTATGAAAATTTGCACATTTAATTACATACAAAAGGAAGTTTTACGTTGTAGTTAATTCTGATCTCTCTGAATACCATGAATTGCAGTGTAATGGTTTGGGCATGTACTTACCATTATTGTAGTTTTGGGTTCAGTGCCTATTAGTAGCAGTGTTTTTGTATTTTCCAAGTCAGGTTATGATGTGTCAGATTGTTGCCAGAGAATAACTTAGGGAAGTAACAGTAGCTACTGGCCAAATCACTACTTGTGTGCTACCCATTGACTGAAGATGTGGGGCTTAACACTATATCCTAAAAATGCCTTGCTGGCAGTGTAAGCAAGAGTACTTTATTTTCCCTAGTGCACTAGATAATTTTGAACATCTAAGAAAACTGGCTCGCATACAGCATCATGTCTCAGAAACTGAAATACTTTAGTCATATTAGTCACAGTGGTTTCAAAAGAACAGTGATGGAAGGCATGGTTTCTAGAAGAAGATATGGGACCAACATGAATATTGTCACAGAACATTGTGCATGATAACGCAGGGGGGTGGCCAAGGAATGACATATTTTCATTAAGGATCATGATGAGAGCAGCATTCTGCATATGACACTCTACATGATGATACTAGTTAAAGATGATTGTTTATCAAGGAGACATGGTCAGCTATCATTGTGACACACATTGGCATGTACATGTACTTGATGACCAGCAGCTTGTCAGATCTTGATTTTCTGAACAAAATATTGAATTCTATTTCACTGTTACCTCTCAACATGAGGTTAAATCTTTCATAGTGAGCGAAATATTGAATTCTTGTATTTTATTGTCACCTCTCAATATGAGGTTAAATCTTTCATTCTACACAATATTTTGAATTCTTTTTCACTGATGCCTCTCAACATGAAGTTAAATCTTTCAGTCCTGGAAGGTTTTGTAACAAATGCCTGAGGGTAGAAAATAATGAATGAATTACTTTCAAATAAGTGTTGTTTAAGACTTCTGCATTCAAACTTCCAGTGTGCTGAACATAAAATTGCCTAGAAAATCAAATTGGGGTTGGGGTTGATTGCAACATCCTGCAAAAGACACATTGGAAGTAGCCACTGGGGCAGCCAGATTTCTTGTGTATACTTCCACTAAATGTAGTAAAATGTTAGAGAACATATTACATAATGATTAGGATTCACAGGAAGGATTCAGTCACATTATTTGGGACTGCAAGAGATATCTGGAGCAAGTTCTGATGTCTGACTCTACACAGAGTCATTCATTATCTTCAGTGTTCTATCTTTGTAAGGGCAGCTGGTTCTTGTTGTATTGTGCCATAGTGGTATTTCTTCTTTTGGATCATTGACTTTTAGTAATCGTAAGTAAGAGACAAACACTGGTGTTCCCTTTAAATCTTTTACCCAGCTGTCTGTATTCTTCCACCTCAGGTGGCTTTTATTGGTATTTTCTTTATGACACTATCATTACTGGATATTGTACCCATTACTGGTGTTGGCCAAGAGTGTGTTTTCTGGACTGGAATACAGATCACTTGCCTAAGCAGTTGCAGCATAGTGTATACCAGACTTGATTTCACCCCTTGTAAGTGCAGATTCCTTGCCTTACAGCAGAAATTTGTTCTCATGGCCTAAGATGTGTGAGGTGGGTTTCTGTGTCTCTCAGCCACTTGCTTCACATGAAGCAGACTAAAAAGTTGAATCATATGGTACACATTGTTTATTGGAAGATGTATTATTTTATTATCTGAAATATCACTGTCGTCAGCAGAATTTTTGAAGAAAAGAAACATGTTTGTTTCCAAAAAGAAATTATGATTCATGTTATTTCCAAAAATAAATTATGAATATTTTATTTTTGCATGTCTTTTCCAGTTAGGAATTTAATTTTTTTTTTTCATGTTTGTTTCCAGTCAGAAGCTATGCTATGAATACTTCATTTTTTTCATGTTTATTTCCAATCATAAACTAGGAATACTTCATATTTTTTTCATGATTGTATTTTCAAAGTTTTACTTCAGGATATGTACACTGTAATGTAGTCTCTTTTTTTTTAAAATACACTCTTTCAACCAGAAGCAACGCATGAACTGTGATGGGCTCTATTCTATGAATCCCAACCATCGTGTGATGTGTTCACTGACTTTTTACATTTATTCAGAATAAAATTAGTGGAATTGCAGTAACGCTATGGAAATGTTAATATGAAATAACACAAAGTAATGCAGCTTTACAGAACTATGAAAAATACAGGATGTTGCAGTGTCTAGCCTTCATCAGCAAACAAATAACATACACAAAACATAATATATAATCACAGAAAAGACCCTCCAGTGACTACATTAAAGCATAAGAACAGGATGAGAAGAATGAAAAGATGAAGAAATGAGAACAATGAAGAGAAAATGATAATTTGAAAAAAAAATTGTTTCAATTATCTCAGAATCCCAGACTGATACTGCAGCCTGGGATTTTGAGATAAAGTAGCAAACAGTTTTCTACAGAACATTTTCTTAAACACCTGGAAGTAGTTTAAGGGTATTAATTTGATGCTTTTCTTTATGAAAGATCCCAAACAAGGTGTTGTACATACACGTCAAATAAATAATCGCTCTCTCTAACCGGCTTCCATAAAGACTGTCTGCAGTTTGAAGCTGTACTGAAATGTATCAATATGACGTTGCCATCATCATCCAGTGCCATCTCTGTATCCAAGACTGGCTGTCATGAGTTTTCATTGATAACTGTAGCCTCTAATATTGTCTTACTCTTCCATGCTTGCCGTCAGCTCGTTCTTTTATCAAAGAGCTGTTTCTCTATTCATCCCCACAGTGATTATGAAAACTTAGTTTCATTCAGTGTATTCTTCAGTTCCAATTTTGTTACTTTTCTGATCTTATCATGAGATTTCTCCTTTTTGTTGATACAGCTCCATTTATTAATTATGATGTTTCAGTATTTCATACTTGTTTACTTTACAGCTGAATTAGTTAATATTTCAAAGAAATTAATCATTGTTATCAATTTAGAAATGTTTTTCTAGAGTCCTATTTTTTTTTCCGCATACCTTTTTTCAGCTGTGTTATGCCTTGGCAAGTTTTACATTCAGTATTTTAGAGTCCTATTAACCGATGGAAATGAGCAATATGTGTGTTTTAGTTGAGCTAATCTCACGTTAAGAGAAACCTCAAAGTCCATACAGTGAAAGGGTTTCATACGTTGTCAATAAGTCCATTGTGGGCATTAGAGTTAGTCATATTTATACATCAAAAGTGGAACAGCACTAGGACATTATAGGCACCCTGTGTTCATAACTTTTTTTTTTTTTTTTAAATTGTACAATTTGTTTGTTGCCCAACAGTGTAACATTGATCATTATGTTTGTGCTTATGTGTGTTAATTGTTGTTATGCCAGCCGCAAAAACCAGACTCCTTACAGGAAGTAATACACACATTTGTTTCTTCTATATTGCTGTCAGATGTTCATTTCCTTGAAGCAGTTTCTTTAACTACTGTCCAATGTAATATTGGTCATTATATATATGCTGACACGTATGTGTTGTTAGTAGTAAAATAGTAAATGACTCTTTTTACATGTCTCAAAATGCATCGGGTAGTAATGGTGTGAGACCCATAAAAATACCCATAAAGGACAATTGGCGCTTGGTGGGTGCTGTTGTCAGTATTGGGCCAGCTGCCTTTACTTCCCAAGACATTTCCTGGTGTCCATTTGAAGCTGGGTGGACCTGGGAGTGAGTTGCTACCATCACAAAAACTACCCTACACGCAGGCATGTACATGACATTTTGGTTTTTTGTTTTCTTTTCATTGTTGAAATTGTAACATGATTGCTTTCCTGAAGTGACATTGCTCGTTAAATATAAGCTAAACATGTGTCAGGTGTTGTCATAACTAACCATAACAGCTACATCCATGCTGTGTTTTTCATTGTACATTGATTCCATCTAATGTAATTTCTTGTGTTAGCCTTCATTACTCTGTAGTTTAACATTCACATTTGAACCCTGTTCTCTTTAGTCTTCAGACACCCTGTGCCAGAGCACACAATATCTGTTTTCCGTGGCTGCTACTGAGATGTTTATTTTGTCTCGTGAAATTTCAAAGTTCACTTAAATATTGCTATTGGCCGCAGACACCTTTGTTTATAGCTATCTCATCACTCCATTTGTACAGCTTTTCCATTGCTTCATTGAAAGAAACATTATGGTTGGCCAATATATTAAGCCATCTATTATTAGTGTAAGATTTTGTCCTCGTAAAAGTAGGCATACAGTTTCTAGAGATACCAAATTGTCATAGAATTTGGGTCAAAGGGTTAATCATTGTACGTATGATTATATATTTGATTTGCTTGTGTGTCATCCATTGTGAAATTTACAGGTTATTGGCCACAGAAATCTTTGTTTGCTGCTATTTCATCGCTCCATTAAAAGAAACATTGTGGTTGGTTCATATTTTATGCCTTCTGTTGTTAATATAAGATGAACTCCCCCAAGCCTGCAAAAGCAGGCATACAGTTTCAAAATATCAGAATTTTGGGGTCAAAGGGTTCATCGCTACATGTATTTTTACATATTTGATTTGTATTCATGACTATACACAAAAACTATACACCTTACACGCAGTGTGTAAAATTATATCTTTGTGTGCATGTGTGTTTTTACTTGTAAGTTTAAGATCATTTCTTTTGCTACTCTCCAGTTTAACATTGATCATTATCTGTGCGCTTACAATTGTGAATTTGTTGTCGATGCCAGCTAATCAGAACTGTGCTACCTCCATATGATGTGAATATTTGACTTTGCCGTTGTGCTTACAAACTTTGTTGCCCACAAACCGTTACAAGTGAATACAAATTACTCCAGCTATTTTTTATTTCGACCATGGCTGGATAAATCAGTATGTCTTGTTACTGCCCTCTAATTGAATAGTTGTTTTGTGTTTTTGTTTAATATGTAGCTGTTGACATAGTTGATAAGAACTGCATTGATAATGTCATGAGCCCAGTCGGACAAGAAATTGAGCCCTCTGCTCATTGTCTTGCTAAATGAGAGAAAGACTGGCCACCCAGCCGTCTGTGCATTCAGGCCTACAAAATGTGGAGACCTTATCACTTTACAGACCCATTGCAGGAAACTGCTCGGGGACATAATTTGTTGTTAATGATGCTGTAATATATTATCACTCTTCTACCCAGACTATCCTGGGGTTTAATCTCCCTCCCCACCTCACACCAATTATTCCCCCACCCCTCACACCCAATATGTGTAGCATTGTCAGTAACAATTAAGACTTTCTGAATTAACATTACAGTTGGAAGTGAGTCCATGTTAATTAAAGAGTGAATTTATCATGTGTGGTTGGCTAAAAATAAGTGCACCTGTGGATGCTGGCACAGCTTGGAGAGAACATTGTACCTAACCAGTATTTGTCTGGCATCAACCAGGCTTTATCAGAATGTGGCAAAGGTGACCATGTGCCCTGCCACCATCATAAGCGTTCAAGTCTCTCTACAGAACTCTGCTTATGATATTCCTTCATGCCACCATCTGTGTCCATCCAGCGTAATTTCTCTGTTTCTGCTTCTTTTCCCACCTTGCCAGTGACAATGTTTCCCAGTGCCTCTCGTCTCATCACTTGACCAAAGTATGCTGCTTGTCTCTTTCTTATAGTTGTATATAATGCTGTACTTTCATTAACCTATTCCAGGCAATCATTGTTACTCTAGCAGTTCAGGTACTTGCAAGATTCATCTCAGGAACCACATCTCCGTTGCTTCCAAGATCTTCCTACTATTGTATGCTCATTCAAAGAAGGCACTGATGAATGTAACTGTGGAATTGCTAAAATGACAACTAAACAAGAGTGTCCAACATTTACAGAACAAAAAACATTATTTTGGCCTTCATTCACACCATTTGAGGACAAACTATGGAGTCAGTAAGCTCAAATTGACTACTACTTTCTTTAAATATATTCAGGCAGACGTCTGAAGGTGTACAAAGAAGAAGAAAATATGCTCATTATGCCTTTGTGGCATGTATATTTGCCTTTGTGGCAAGTATGCAAAGTTTCTTTGCTGACTTTGTTTCAGTTATGTGTGGTATGTAAGGAAGTTTGCTATTGTCTTTGGATTTTCTGTTTTTTTTTTTTTTTCTGAAATACATTTTGATGCTGTTTGTGTCCATGACCTTCTAGTGGGTTTCTTATTTGGTTTGTTGCTGTGTGTAACACTTGGGGAATATGCCGCTGAAGGAATACTGTGTAACAATAACTGCTGGTACATTAACAATTCTATACCAAGCAACGGATCATGTGTTAAACAATGACCACAATAAATACTTCATATTCTATACATATTTGTTCTTTTCCAGGTGGATTATTGCATTCAGGGCATATCCTTAGGTGCTGCGTCTCCTCAAGTTTGGTGTTAACAAGCTTTTGGTATTGGTTATTCCAATCTTTAATCTGAATACTTGTACGCTATCAGTGGTTACATTATTCTGTTGAAAGTCCTTGTTTCTGTCTGTGACAAGATCACCTCGGATACTGAGAGTTAACCACACCCGAGGTGTCTCTAGCACTCCCGTGTATTCTAACCCCAGGGGTTGGACAGGTAGATACACTGTTTACTCTGCTGTTGACCTCATATTAGTTAATTATGTCTACAAGCCCCTCCAGATTCTAGACCCCCACTATCTAATGACAATGAACAATGAGGCATCGTCCGAGACCACACTCAATAATTGTACAAAGAGTAAGTCAACATACACAAAGTTTATTCTACCCTTGAGAATATAGAACTGAATTGAACACCCTGATAGAATAATTCTATTTACAAAAGTAGAGGGTAGAGTAGAGACAGAATCAGAGATATGGCTTCAATTATCATCAGGCTGAGAAGTAATTGGATGCAGATGTCCCGTCCAGTCGGTCCGCCACTCACCCGGCTTCCTTCCAGTGAGATGACTAGAACCTTGGAGACCACTCCGTCCCCAGAGCTTGGATCGACAACATGAGGAGTTAACCACTTGAACCTCACTCAACTGGATGAACTGCACTCCATCACTTCCTAATGAGTCACTGTTAAAGGCACTAAACAGTTCTCTGTAAACAACGTGGCTGGGAGACCCTCCTCCTTGAGGTGACCCCAGTTACTCTCGACTTCAATAAATGTCTGTAGCCAGTGACCAATCTAATGGTCCTTGAATAATATCACGTACCCCTGGTTGGGTAATAGTATAGTTCTGCTGCGAGTTCACTAGAGTCCTCTGAGAAAACCATTTCACAGTTCGTAAACTCTATAGTTACAGACTTTAATTAAGCATCTATTTCACAATTTAACTGCAACAATGTTCATTAGGACAATAATTAGTTGTCCTATATACCTGTTAACATGTTAGTCACTATATGTAAGCTGGTGTAGGTCTCATCATGACCTGCCACTAGTGCTGACATAGGAACACACAAGGTTATGTGGCCATCACGAACATGTTCTAGATCAGTGATTCTCAACCTTTTTTGGCCTGTGCCCCCCTTCACCATATTTTCAGAATGTCATTCCCCCCTTTCGTATTTCCTAACTAAAAACCCTGCCCCCGCCCCTATACAGTATACATAATAATGGAAGCTAAATTTAATAGCACATGCTAAAACAAGTCTAGACGTACGTAATAATGGAAGCTAAATTTAATAGCAAATACTAAAACAAGTCTAGACGTCCACATAAAACATGATTTTTAGGTCTTCTTACTTTATAAATTGAATTTTAGAAGGGTGAGACATACAGAACTGTACAGTATGAAGGGAAAAATAATATCAAGTAATCGGTTCTTGTATTAACGTGATCTTGAAATAATTTTAATTCCCTCCTGGGGGGAATTCCCCACTGGTTGAGAACCACTGTTCTAGACAGTCGGCTTAATACTGACCACATCACTCTGTGTCACTTAATTTATGCAAATATGGAGCTGACACCTCATGGCATGTGAAAGGATTCTTTGCTGTTTACTTATCATATACCCACAACACTTAACGCCATGAAAAAGGGTCTTTTACTGACTGACTAATTCATCATTTAAAAGAAAAACTGGTTTGTCAAGATTTCAAGCCATCTGTTAGTAGTGTAAAATGCAAACCCCCGTAGCTCATGTTTTCAGGGATACCCTGCTCAGCATGAAAGATCAGTATTCTGGCTCAAAGGGTTAAATTTTAAAGTTGTATAGGCTGTAACTGATTGGTGTATGGCCCGTTGCTTAATATTTTACAAAAAACTCATTGCTGAGTATAGTGCCTGCTGTGTTGGAGGTAGTAGGTCTTGAACCTGAGGAATTAAGGCCGTCTGGCTAGTGCAGTCACCACAAACTATGCAGGTTAGGGTTTTCTTTTTGCCCCTGACTGACAAAAATCCATCAGCTTATCGATGATTTCAACTCAGGTCTCTTGCATGGGAGCCCGACATTCTAGCCAATTGGCCAGACACACCTCATTGCTTGGTATAGATTTGGTTGATGTACCCTGTAGGATCATTTAACATCAAAGGCTGAGTCTAATGGTATACAACAAAGGTAGATAATCTATTAACAGGTACTATAGAGCTATGAAAGGATCGGGATTTCACATGTTCCAGGTCACATTGTCATGGGGTGAGGTGACTTGTTCACTTTAAAAATATTTGGCAAAGAGCAGTGTACTGATTTTACAGCTGGTTGTATCATGACACAGTGACCTGGTTTTGAAGTCTTAATAAAAATTGAACTCTTAACCAAACCACAGTTACATGGTTGTTGGTATGTGTGGCAGTGAGTTATGCTGATTCTCATCTGGGACAGAGATTTGCCAGCATAGCAGACCAAAGTCTTGCTTAGTTACATCACTTGAACAGTGTTGTAGGTAGAATGTCAATCAGGTGCCGTCTCCACAATGAAGGTTAGCTGCAATGGATCTCCTGTCTGTCTCTCGCCCTGACTGTAGATTCTGTCAGATTGATGTTTGTCCATCTCTTGATGTTATCTACCAACTTGTATCATTGTCTACCTCTTGCTCCATTGCTCTCCAATATGGTTTTTATGAGTGTTATGTTTTTTAACATGGCTGAAATATTTCACTTGTCTCTTTTTTATTTCTTTCAACTCTTTCATTCCCAGTTTTTCTAGAACCTCTGTATTTGATTGTTTTTGTTTCCATGAAATACGACATATTCTTCTGTATATCCACATCTCCAGGACATCTATTTGACTTTCTAGTTGCTTGTTCAATGTCCAGGCTTCCGCGCCATACAGTAGTGTTGAACATACGTATCATTTGACAATTCTCATTTTTAATGTGTTGTTAATCTCTCTCTTCTTGATTTTCCAACCATTGAAGAGAGAATGCAAGTTTGCAGGGCACGCGCCTACCTCAGAATTAACGCAAACACACAGCATCCACTGCATAGTGAAATTAGGAAGGTGAAGGGCAGCAGGTTAAAAAGAGGACGGTCGTGGATGGGTCAAGCCGAAGACATTCTTCAACAGGTGTGTTCACTTGAGGACTTAGAACCTGGCGAGGAGTGGGTGCAAGTGCCAACAGACTTCTGCACATCCTTTTCAGTTTGCATCCAACTAGATAGAAAATGCAGACAAGAAAATCCGGCTGCTGTGGAGGCTGAAGTACAAGCGTTGATTTTCGAGAATTCGCTAGACAGTGACGCGGTCATCTACACAGATGGGTCGGTCGTCCGACATGTGAGAAGCTCATGGGCCTTTACAGCTCGGGCCGGAGGGAGAATTGTGAAGGAGGACTCTGGTGCTTTCACTGAAACCACAAGTAGCCTGACCATGGAAGTCATGGCAGTAAGTAAAGCAATAACATGGCTCGAGACACAGACATTCACTAGGGCTTGTTTCCTTAGCGACTCAATGAACATGATCAAGAGGATAGAGGAGGGGTCGATCCGAAGAGAATGGTTGCTGCCTCTGGAGCGGTCTCGGCTGGCAAAGATTAGTTTCATCTTCGTGCCAGGTCATGCGGGAGTACAAGGAAATGAGCGGGCTGACAAGCTCGCAGGTGAGGCTACTGTGGAGGGCGGACGCGCCATGGACCAGGCTGACATTCTGAATGCTCTACGAGAAGTGAGACTTTTGCAAGAACCAAGTGATGACTGTGAATCTACAACAATGGCCAGACTGCGAGAGCAGCAAATTAAAAGAGGGGTGGCCAAACAAGAACACTACGCAGGAAGCCAAAGAAGATTGATAAACCAACACAGAACTGGCGTCGTTAGCCGCTACACGCTGCGGGATTTGCTGAGGAGGGGATCCGAGCACTTATGGACTGAATGGTCCGATGTGCAACGAGGATGATCTGTCGACTAACTAACTAACTAACTAACTAACTAATCTCTCTGATTGTTAATACTGATTTCATGCTGTTGAAAGCATTTTTGGCCATTCCTATTCTCTTTTTGATTTCTATATCACTTCTGCCATCATCTGTTATTGCATATCCAAGATAGGAGAAACTTGTTACTTATTCTAGTATAAGGTAGAATAGCATTTGACCTATTTATCATCATCATGTGCCCTGCCAGCTGGCATAGACGTTCATGTCTCTCCACAGATCTCAGTCCTTGGTGTTCTTGATCAATTCTGTTGTTATTCCTCCTTGCCACTGTCTCAATCCATACAGCATCATTTCTCTTGGTTGCTTCTGCCTCTTTTCCCATTGATCTTTCCGGTTGTATTAATGTTCTCCAATGCCTCTCTTCTCATCACATGACCAAAGAAAGCTGTCTTCTTATTGTTGTGTATAATGTTTTAGTTTCTAATATTAGCTTCTTTCAACAGTCTTTGTTAGTTACTCTGGCAGTCCAAGAGATTTGCAACATTCATCTCAGAAACCACATCTCTGTTGCTTCTGTTTTCCTAATTTGTACATTGACATTCCAAGACTTACTGCCCTACAGCAAACCATGCTCTATATAACATATTCAGTACTCTCTTTCTTACATTCAATGATAGTGATGATTGCATAAGATACTTCTCATTTTCTGAAATGCAATTTTTGCTTGCTCTATTCTATTATT
Source organism: Cepaea nemoralis (assembly GCA_014155875.1). NCBI lineage: Eukaryota > Metazoa > Mollusca > Gastropoda > Stylommatophora > Helicidae > Cepaea > Cepaea nemoralis. The sequence goes on along the minus strand of JACEFZ010017448.1, from coordinate 331,703 downwards.
AATCTTGGCCTAGCCAGGAATAGTAACATTAATATGTTGTCCAAGCCAGGAATATTAACATTAATATTTTGTCCAAGTCAGGAATAGTAACATTAAATTTTGATCATGATAAAGTTAATTGCATGTCCTTTTCATGATGTTGCAATCAACCCCAGCATTTTATAGCTGTTTGTTATTTACTAGGCTAGTTCGCGTTAATTAGCTTGTCATTGCTTTCTGAAGGACCATCACTCATACCATTGTTTGAAAAACCAACACAAGGCGGTTTGCTTTCAAACTCCCTACAGTTGATTTCAAATTCCGGATTGTGAAACACGTTCGCTACCCCTTCACAGCAGATGTCAGCATATGTCAGGAATAGCAACAATAGTATTTTGTCCAAGTCAACAGTAGCAACATTGATATAGGGTGTATTTGTTATGACTGTACAGTGTTTGAAAATATTGCCGGTCCAAGTTTTGTATTCACCCTGTGTAAAGTTCATGCAACACAATAGGTAAGTACAAAACTTGGACTGGCAATATTTTCAAACACTGCATAGTCATTAAAAATACACGCTGTACATTAATATTTGGATAGGTCAGAAATTGTGACATTACTATTTAGTCAATAGTAACATTAATACATCAATATTTGGACAAGTCAGTGGTAGTAACATTAATACTTAGTCAAGTCAGGAATAATAACATTGATATTTAGTCAGGTCAATAGTAACATTAATACATCAATATTTGGACAAGTCACAGGTAGTAACATTAATACTTAGTCAAGTCAGGAATAGTAACATTAATATTTAGTCAGGTCAATAGTAAGATTAACACATCAATATTTGGACAAGTCACTGGTGGTAACATTAATATGTAGTCAAGTCAGGAATAGTAACATTAAGATATCAATATTTGGACAAGTCATGAATTGTATAAGGGGCGTTCATTTGAAATTTGTTCGTGCCGCACCGCACGTAATTGCGTATGTTGAATATGATCATGTCATAAGTACTAACCAGTGAATAAAAGAGCATGTGCTTATCCTCCCATGATGCATAGGTTCTGTTTCTGACCGTTGAGAAAATGGCCGGGTTGATCCAAAATCCGTTCAAAGAAGCTCAAGGAGCGATGATTCCGTTTCTTTCACTTGAAGGATGTCGACCAGTGGATATTCATCGAAGAATGCAGGCAGCGTACGGTAACAAATGTGTGTTGAAGACAACAGTGACAGACTGGGCATGAATGTTTTGGAAAGGACGTCAGTTCACGACAGATCTTCGATGGCCGGGTCAAGCGCTTATTGTTGCAACAGAAAAAACCATCGCCAAAATTGATGCAGCAGTACAGATGAACCATTGTTGAAGCATACGTTCACTAGCGAAAGAATTTGATGTGTCGATTGGGACAATTCAAAAGGTCGTTCGTAAGAAACTGCAATATCGGAAGGTGTGTTCACAGTGGGTACCACGGATGTTGACCGACCACCAAAAAGAGAAACACATGAGATGGTGTTTGACCACTTGCTGCGTTACAGAGTGGAGGGTGATGCATTTCTCTTCCGCATAGTGGAAGGCGATGAATCATGGTGTCACCACTTTGAGTCGAGCAGCAAAAGAAAGAACTGTGAAAGGGAGGTTCTAGCCGTAGTCCAGGGGGTACCATGAACGTCGGCAACACAGTAACGCCCCAGCCGCCTCGCCCGCAAGAGATCCGAGGTGTATAATGGGACCACGCCGGTAACTTGGCGACACCCCAGCCACACACCATTGCAGGCCAAGGGGTCGTGGAGTAGCCGGGGTCTAAGGGGACCTGAGTGTACTGGTGTGAGATACCTATTTAGAGAGATATATTATCTAGTATACCAATCAAGATGGGTCTAGGCAAGAACACCTGTAAGTGGTTGCGCTTGTAGCTTGTACTCCACCGATGCATTGGGGAACACTGTAAGGTCCACCTAGCCCAGATGCGAAAGGGGTCGAGCACAAAGCCCTGCCATGTTTGTGGAACTACTTATCACTGTGCCTAGACTGAATATAACCGCAAGAACCGCCTTGCTTGGTACCAGAATCATGTGAAGCTGAGGTTAGCTAGGATCACACCATTTTAACTCCCCATTAGAGACTACGGAATTATATATTGTACTGAACACGCACCCCTAATAGAGACTGGGGAATTGTAGAGTGTACTAGAAACCATTCCAACCTTAAAACAGATACAGCAGCAAGCATGTGAGTATGGGATGCCATACAGCGGGCGGAACAAGGTAACCCTCGCCTGGGAAATAGCCCAGGTGCGCGATTGAGTCCGCGTGGACCTGCTCGCTTGAGCCGCCGTGCGATATCCAGCACTGCTAGGGCAGGTCCAAGATGAGGCCGAACATGCTCGGGAGTGGGAACAACTTGAAGCCAAGACCACTGCAGCCCTACATTATGTAAATGGGGCCACGCCATGACGCAAAGCATCAGCTGAGCCACCATGCGAGCCATTCGTTGAACCACCGCGCCCAAAGCCACGCACCCTCATCTCACGCCGCGAGCCAGCCACCGCACCAGTCATTGAGCCACCACGCCCAAGATCCATCCCAAAGCCACGCACCCTCATCCCACGCCGCGAGCCAGTCGTCAAGCCAGCCACCGCACCAATCATTGAGCCACCACGGGCAAAGCCACGCAGCCTCATATCACGCCGCGAGCCAGTCACGGAGCCAGCAGCTTTTTTTATTTTTCAAGTTTATTTGCCCATATTCTCGTGCTGCATGATCAATCAGAAAATTCACGAAATTATAATTGGTTTCGACCGTGTCTGTTATTTCCAGATGGGATGGTCATAATAACATTAATTATAAATAGTCAACTGTTGACCAGACTAGCTACTAAGAACTATCAAGTCTGTATCGCAGTCCTTCTGTCCTTTGTAAGGTTGCCAAAGTGTCCTTCTGCTGTGACATTCTAAGTTTTTCTAATATTCTGCATCTGTCAGAGATATTTCATTTGCCATGTAAGATGCCATACTATTCTGGTTCTCTTTTCTAATATGTGTTGGCCATGAGTACAGTTGTCCTGCCAGTAAATATCTTTCTAAGTTCCAGACAACTTCAACGTGCTGCTTCTCATGGGCCTCGTATTGGCCACCCCTGATCTAGATACTGCTGACTCCAGTTTGCTAAACTAAGTTCCTTTGTGGAAAGATCACGGTAGGCATTAGTGGAGACTAATTGGTGTTGTGTAACTGTTGTTGGCCTCTGAGTGGAAAGGAGTATAGAGGTTACATGGGTGTTGCATGCCACTTAGCTGGCTTCTTGAGTGGCACTGACAGTCCGGGTGTTTGTTTTCGATGAATGATCCTCTGCTCTTCATGGCAACACCAAGGAGAAGACTCATCCTTTTCGGATGAATTCAACACTCAGTATATGGATATTTCCAGATTAAGTAACCATATGTACCAATGCACCATCACCCATCATCTGTTACAAACACAAATTCACCTTTACTCATCATAAAATAGTGAGAGTTGGGGAAAAGTGCACATATACTACTACATCAACATGAGTCAGCCACACCGTCTTCCGATGTGACCAATGTCCCAAATATATATCCACTTAACATAGACATCCCTCTATCTAGTCTGCAAGACATGTCTCATGTATTTTGTGCACCGAGCGTCATACTCAGTAGTACCATCAATTTCCCATTGATCTATTTTACTGGTATGACTCTGATTAAGAGTAACATCTCACACTGGCCTTTGTTAATATTTTCCTTCCTCAGGATAGGGGCAACATAAAATCATCACATATAGAATTCATATGTATACATAGTCATGCCATTAAGAATATACATGTAAGTGAGATAATAATGAAATAGTAAAAGAAACATTATGGTAGATCCTTCTCATCAATCATAGACTGTGAAATAGTTAAATAAAGATAATCCCGTATTTATCTTATGAACATGTCACTTCATATGACAGAACTCCTAACCACTTATGACATTTACTGTCTCTGAGTCTACAGATTATTGCATTAAAGGTTAGTCATAGTCAAATAGAGACACTCAATACTTCTTCAGATTAGTTAGGACTAAGACAAGAGTGTTAGTACTACAAGCGGTCTGCCATACCTTTTGGTAACAGCAGGCACCCGTTAAGTCCAAAAGAAGTCACCACAATTTTCTCTGGTCAATGCTACACGACCGACTGCTTAAAACAGATTTATATACTCACTTATATGCCTTACAGTGTATCTACATATGTAAGCATTGTAACTCGTAATACTGAACACTAACTGATCTCACCTGGTAACAGGAAATAAAAATCATGTAGCCAAGTGAACAGTTCACATTTTAATTCTGCGTTACAAAATGATAAGATTCAATTCATGTAGAAACATAGAGCGCCCTTGCCGCAGGGTCGGTATCTATTTAAAATATCTACGAATGATCCTACCTAACTCTGTCCTGTTCACCTTGAAGCCTAATTTCCATTCCACAGTTCCGTCGTTCAGAATTCACCTAGGTTTCTGTTGCCAGTCCTTCTATCAATGGCTTCTTATCAACAAATTCCTCGTCCTGTTGTTCACTTGCAGATCATCATATCATTGCATCCAGATATCCACTTGACACAGAATTTGGACAACACAACCGCTTGGTAACACGGCTTCATAACGTCTGTCTTTTTGTTGTCCTATGACATCTTGTGTCTCCCTTGGTTTCCTTGTTCATCATCCACTTTGGTGCATCCTTATGCTAAATCCCTTTATCCTTTTTCTGCATCGTCTGTTGGCGTGCTCGTCATATGGCATTATATTAAATTACTCTATTGTTCTCCCATGTTGAAAACAAGATAACGTCTAGCCTGCATTCAACTCCATTTCAATGTCCACCTTGAAATAATATCGCCTGGCTAAAACAAATAGGCTGGTGGAAATACATTATTTGTCTTAACACAAACAACACTGGCTATTCTTATTGCTTGTTGGTGTGCTAAACATTGATCGTTTAGCTTTCCAACTGTAAATCCAAAAATGTACTTTTGGTGTTGCGATTACACAATATCAGAAGACTCCCATCTACGACCTTTCTTGCTATGGAGAACTGGAATATCACGAAAATGCAATTTTCAAAATCCTCAGATCTAATCAGTCTGTTCCTTATTGGTTCCTTTTGCCTCTGGTTCTGTTAAAGTATCAGGAACAGGATGTCGACTGAGAGAGTCTGCTCCAACATTTAGTTTTCCAGGTACATATTCAATCAGGAATTAATATGGTTGTAGAAGCAGAGGCCATCATATCAGTCTCACATTCAAATTCATCGAAGTTGCCAGAAACATCAAAGTTTGATGGTGATACTGCACTGTAAAGTATTTCCCATACAGATAGGCTTGAAATTTCTCCACAGCCCAAACTAATGTCAAACATTCCCTTTCAATGGTAGAATAATTTCTCTCTGCTGAGTTCAATTTTCTGCTTGCATAGGCAACTGGAAATAGGACTGAGTGCTCATCTTCCTTCCTCTGAAGTAGTGTAGCACCAATTCCAATGTTGTTTGCATCTGTCCAAAGAATGTATGGTTGTCTGAGATCTGAAAGATGAAGTACTGGTTTTGCAATTAATGCTTTCTTGAGTGCTGAATAAGCATTTTCACATTCTGCCAACCATATGACTTTCTCTGGTTTCCCTTGTAGGTTGGTTAAAGGAGCAGTGAAGGAATTGAAGTCCCTGATGTATTCCTTATAGAATCCACATAATGAAACAAAAGATCTGACTTTTGTTTAATTTTTGGACGAGGTACTCATTGTAGCTTCTCATTGTTTCTTTCATGAGGGGCCATGAATCCTTCAGACACCGTATGTCCAAGAAAATCAAGTTGTTGGAATCCTAACTAACATTTCTTTGGTCATGCTGTCAAACCAGTTTCCTTAAGGCGTTTGAAAAGAAGGTGAAGTGTCCTTACGCTGCTCATCAAATGTTTCAGTAGCAATCAGGATATCATCCACGAAATTGCTGATAGTAGGATGTTGAAGTGGGTTAAGTAATTTCATCATCATGTGCATAAAAATACTGGAAGCCTTACTCAATCCAAAAGGAAGAACGTTGAACTCATAGTGGTTCCTTGATCGGTCGACCAAACAACAGAGTTGCCGGTGCAATTCCAGTTGAGTGATGGGGTTCTTCCCTGTAAGCAAACAATGCTGCTGGTACATAAGTATCCAATATCTCTGGTTTTTAATGAGCTAATGTTCTCAAGATGCTGATAAAGGTACCGTTAAATCATTCCACTGTCCCATTTGGTGCCGGATAATTTAGAGATATGTGAATCTCACGAGAATGGAAGAGTCTGAAAACTTCCTCCATAACCTTCCCTCGGAACTGTGATCCATTACCAGTTAGGATTCTAAGTGGAAATCCTAATCTGGTATATATGCCAAGGAAAGCTTCAGCTACATGCTTTCAATCACTTGATGGCATAGCCACTGCTTCAGCTGCACATCGAGCAAGTGTCCACAAGAGTAGGTATAAAGCAGTTCCTTCTCCGTTCTGTTAGGAGGTCCTACTATATCCACAGCCACTTTTTCAAATGGTGTGCCAGTGATGAGACTTTTCTTAAGGTACCTGGTGCTGTCCAGTGCTTTGGGGCTACTCTCTGACACTAGGGACATGACTTGACATATCTGACTATGTCTGCATTCATTCCAGGCCAGTAGTACTGTGTAGAAATAAGTTTTGAGTTGTAGCATTGATCCCCGTGTGTCTACTAAATGGTAGACTATGGCCCATATCCAAAACTTGAACTCTGTAAGAAGAAGGGACTACGAGTTGCACATGCCCCTGTCCTTCTTTTCCTGCCCTTCTATGGATAAGTCCATTCTTCATATACAATTCACCTTTATGTGGAGGTGAATGTGCTTTAGGCAGTTTATGAAAACATGCCACTAAGGTGCTGTCTGCTGCCTGGGCTTGTTTCAATTCCTCTGCTTAAGGATGTGTGGGAGTTGTCAACGCCGGAGCCTTCTTAACTTGCTGTCTAGTCATAGCTAAGACTATCAGAGGCTGTACAGGATCTCCTAAAAAGAAGTATCAACATCCCAACATTACAGGGTAAATTGGCTCATCTAGGACACCTGCTCTTATTTCGTCAGTCACATAAGGTGAAATTATGCTTACCTTTGCCACTGGTAATGACATCGGGACTGAGCGTTTTACCAGGCCTCTGGAATTCTAATTGTTTCCTCCGTGGCTTGATCAGGATTCACTAACGAGGTGGAAACAGTTGCATCATATTGTATACCAGTGTCGTAGAGAGACGTGGTATTGAATCTGTTAAGGGTAACTGATTATACTACCGGAAGTCTGGTATTGGTGTCTTTATGTTCCTCCCTACATGGATGGTCCTGAGTGTTCACCTTCCTCGCTTCCGATTTAGCCACACATGCCACGCTGTGAGGTATGGATTTAAAGCAGCAGTGCTGCATGTGCTGTCCTACAATATTACATTTCAGACTATATTGTTTCCCCTCTTAATGCATGTTGAGCTCAATTTTGGGTTTTGGTCTTCTTCTTATCTTTTGGCTTACTGTTACTGTTGCCATTATTGTCCTTGGTCTTCTGAGAATTATCATGTGAGGTAGTTACTGTCTTCTGACGAGCACCTCCAGATTCTTTCAGTGACTTTTCAAATCTCTCTATCATGGTAATAATAGCATTCAGTTTCTCATCTCCATGCTGAGTAAGGTAAGGAGTGTCTTTATGTCAGATTCCATCCTATCATTCAGTTGATCAATTATGATCAACCCTTATAGGTTTCCTAAAATTTACCTAATGTACTCCACTTGTGTAAATATTTTTGTAATCTATCAGTAAACTGTGCATAGTTTTCTCCTGGCTCCTTCTTAGCAGTTTTGAACTGTTTCTTATAACTTTCTGCGACACTTCAAATCTTGCAAGTAATGCCTGTTTGAGAACTTCATAGTTGTCAAGTTCCTCTGGACGCAGTCTAGAAAACACCTCATATGCAGTACTGTGCAAACTCTAAGACAATGTTATACTCCATTTACTTTGCTCTATGCCTCACATAGCACACATCTGTTCAAAGTGGTGTAGATAACTTTCAGTTGTGTCACTATGCTCCGAAAATGGTTCCAGAGGCAACACCATGGCACCTGTCTGAGGAGAAGATGCTTCTGCAATTGCTTCGGCTGTCGTGCTAGCATTACATGAGGAGATTGTTGAATGGTTTCCTAACCCTATTCTCCTCAGCTCAAGATAATTATCCACCTTCCAGCATGTTGACGCTCTTTCTCTTTATTAGCTATTTCAGCCTGTAACTTTTTCTCCTCTAATTCAATAGCATGCTGACGATCTTTATCTTTGTTCTCTAATTCAGCCTGCAGCTTTTTCTCTTCTAATTCTCTGTCCAGCCTCAGCCTTTCATGTTTTTTCTTCAGATTCCTCTTAAATAAGTTTTCCCGTTTCCATAAACTTGGTTCTTAATTTAGTTGTGTCTGCCATTCTGTAATTTTGCCTCCAGTTAACAACAGGTGAGATATGCTTATAGTTAACCCCAAAGATGGATACTTTAGAGACTGAGCAAGCACTTTAGATTGAGCAGGCAAGATGAGTAACAGCTAATTAAACTAATAATTGATTACACAGTGTATATGGACATGCACATGCAAGAAAATATTCCGTTCGCCACCAACTGGGCCTTAAAAATTAACCTCTTCTTTGAGGAGTAAACTGGTCTAGGGGTAGGGATCATAATTATATTCATTGCTAATTTGTAAATTATCAACTATAATATCCTGGATGACCCTCACTTGTATTTAAGAATAGAAATGGGAGATAGTATCCCAATTCGTTGTTGCTAACTATTATAGGAAAACCAGGAATTGGCTCGTAAGACTCCATAGTGATAAAACAGATATGTCTTATAAGATTCCATTAGGTATAAGTCAGGTTTTCTAATAGAAGGCTAGGAGAGCACAGGGAAGTAACCACTTTTTGATAAAATAAAGCTCAATCTGATTATATTGGAGGCTAGTATTCTCCCTGCCACCTACTATCTCTGGATTATGATGTCAAATGAAGTATCGCTATCATACTGGAGTTGAACACAGTAATACACATTGACTGTGGTGACAGTAAATAACTCAGTAGGAGAAGTTTACAACATTGTAATGGGAAAAAAGTGGTGGGGGTTATCTCCATGGGCATATCAATATTATAAAATTATTCTTATACTCTGACACAATTGTTCTTAATTGTCATGCAATGGTAACTACCTCAATTGTTTTATCTTAAAACAGCCCCCCCCCCCCCCCCCCCAAAAAAAAAAAAAAAACTGGAAACGCCAGGCAAAAGTCTAACACAATTAACTATGGATGACTGTTATTATGTCTCTGCTTAAGTTAAGCACTGATTCTAAATGTTTATTTCCTAGGTAGATCTGATAACAACTAGTTGTTCTTGATACTGCTGATTCCAGTTTGCTAAACTAAGGTTCAGATTCCTTTGTGGAAGGATCACTGTATGTATTAGTGGCGACTAATTGGTGTTATTTAACTGTTGTTGACCTCTAGGTGGAAAGGAGTATAGAGGTTATATGGGTGTTGCATGCCTTTTAGTAGGCTTCTTCAGTGGCACTGGCAGGTCTGAGAGTCTATTTTCGATGAATGATCCTCTGCTCTTCATGGCAACACCAAGGCGAAGATCAATCCTTTTCGGATGAATTCGACACTCAGTATATGGATGTTCCCAGATTAAGTCACCATATGTACCAACGCACCACCACCCATCATCGGTTACAAACACATCTTTACTCATCCTCATAAAATATTGGAAGTTGGAGAAAAGTGCACATATACTACTACATAATTATAAGACAGTAAGACCGTCTTCGATATGGTTTTTCAATCCCATGATCTGACATGACAAATGTACCATATATATGCCAATTTGACATGGCATCCCTCTAACATGTCTCATCCCTTTCGTGCACCGAGCCTCAAACTCAGTAGTACCGTCAATTTCCCATTGATCTATTTTACTGGTACGACTCCGATTAAGAATGACATGTCACACTGGCCTTTGTTAATATTTCCTTTCCTCACTATAGGAGCCACATAAAATCATCACATATATAATTTATATATTTGTATACATAGAGTTGTGTCATTAAGAATATACAAGTGAGATAATAATGAAATAGTAAAAGAAATATCGTGGTAGATCCTTCTCATCAATCATAGACTGTGTGAAATAGTTATAGAAAGATAATCCCATATTTATGTTATGATAATGTCACTTCATGTGACAGAACTATTAACCACTATTATAACATTTACTGTCTCTGAGTCTACAGATTATTGTATTAAAGGTTAGTCATAGTCAAATAGAGACACTATATGTCTTCAGATTAGTTAGGACTAAGACAAGAATGTTAGTACTACAAGCGGTCTGTCATACCTTTTGGTAACAGCAGGCACCCGTTAGGCTAAGTCCAAAAGAAGTCACCACAATTTTCTCTGGTCAATGCTACATGACTGACTGCTTAAAACATACTTCTATACTCGCTGTTATTAAATTTCTCTATTTTCCCCCACGTTGAAAACGAGATGGCGTTTAGCCTGCATTCCACTCCATTGCAATGTCCGCCTTGAAATAATATCTCGCCTGTCTAAAACAAATAGGCTGGTGGTAATACATTATTTGTCTTGACAAAAACAACACAGGCGCTTCTCGTTGTCTGTCGGTGTGCTAAAGAATGAGCATTTAGCTTTCCAACTGTAAATCCAAAAATGCACCTTTGGTGTTGTCATTGCAATATATAACACCCATGCAGCACGATCCATCTCTCAGCTTGCCTAGTTTACTCCAGAGGAAAAGTAACACCAATACATCTGGAACAAGACAAACTGCAGAAACTGTCGTTCAGCAAAGCAAAGGTCTAACTGCCCGCCTGTCGATGCTTCGATCCTAGACCAGGTGCTGACTACGACTTAGGACCTGGTCTGCTTTGCCATGATATTAGGTCTTTGGGCTGCATTTCCTCACACTAGGATAAGGTGTGTACCCTCCACCTGAAGGCCGTTGGCACAATATGAGATGTAGGGTGTAATGAGCGCTGCCCAACATTCAGCACTAACAGAAAGCAGGTAATATCATCTACCATACTGTCATATGCTAACTCAGTCAAATCTGACTGGCCATTAAACGTAATTTAAGTTAAAGATGTTATTTTGCGGCAAGTGCAGAAGTTAAAATATCAACGTATGCGGATACCATCACATGGTAGATGCACGACATAGATAAAGAACTGAATTGGGCAAGCAACACCTGCGTTCTATCAAATTAAGAAAAACAGTGGGGGCGGGGGGAGAAGCTTATTGTATTAGTGCAGGGGTCACCAAACTTTTTCACAACAGGCCAGATAACTGACAAAATGACAATCGCAGGCCGCATACTCATTCTGTACAATACTTGCGCCGGCCTCCGTGGTGAAGATTTTTCGGACATGGTTCGTAATCCCGTATACGCGCGATTTGGCAGCAGACCGCATTGCGCTTGTTTTTTACACTATGGTATAGGTACCGGTCGTTCAGAAAGCAATGGCAAACCACTGAACGTAAACTTGCCAAGACATCAACAACGGCAAAACAATGCTTGTGTTGACTGCAAACATCCCGTAAAGGATATGCAACTATAACAATACTTACAAGCCAGAACGAAAGCTCTGGGAAAAAAGGCGAAAACTTAAGTTAATCATGAGTGTGACGTGTAGTGCACACGACAACAACAAAACAACCAACATATTTATTTACGAAAAAGGTTATCAAAGTAGGCGATTTTAGCAAAAAGATAGTTACATCAGACCTAGTGTGCACATATCCCAATCTCACAAACTAAGCAGCAAAAAAGGTTAGTGAGATTTGTGAAACTTATATTTGGCTTTCAAGATATCATCAATGTTTGTTTTGGAATTGCTGCATCCAGTCAACAGAATGGTTTTCAAATGTTCATCTGTTATTCTCGTTCGATGTGTTGACTTCACATACTTCATTTTTTGAAAATGTTTGCTCACAGACAATAGTTGTCCCAAACACTGATGCTATACCAGCGGAAAATTTCTTCAGTTTCTGAAACTAAACATCAGGTAAGCAGCGGCAAAATTCAACAAGTTTTCCTTCTCTGTGCTTCTCTTTCAACAAGTCGTTTGCTTGCAAATCAAGAGCTCCAAATGTAGTTCAACTGGCACATCATCAAAACAAATGGATTCTGGAACAGAAGAATGTCATTCTCAGCTCTGTCAAGATCTGAAAATCTCTCCAAAAATGCTTCTTCAAGTCATGATGAATTTCCTTTTTGTTCGGTAAATCAATGTTGACATCTTCGGCGATTGTAGCGCAAATCTCTTTGAAACAGTGAAAATGAGAAAATTCCTCTCCTTCCAGTTGTGCTTCAAACAATGACAGCTTTCTCCGAAATCCTTTGATGATTCTGTAGAGATCGCAGACAAGATTATTCTTTCCCGGAAGTTTCAAATTCAGTTAATTCATGTAGGATGTGATGTCGACCAAACATGAAAACTTTGACAACCAGGTAGGATCTGATAGCTGTGGATCAGCTCTATCTTTTTCAGTGAGGAAAACATCTATTTCGTTTCGGAACTTGTAAAAAGGAGGCAGGATTTTACAGCAGCTGAGCCATTTCACTGATGTATGCTAAGGCAGGTGACAAAATTCAGAATCAATTTCTTAAAGAAAAGCCTGCAACTGACGGTGATTGAGTGCATGTCCCTGAATGAAGTCCACAGCAGAAACGACTGGTTTGTGTACACAAGAAATATCTATGTCTTTCCCACAGAGTGCTTGCTGGTGTATGATGCAGTGTATGAACAGAGCACCCGGAATTTGCAAATCTTTCAACTAAGTCCTGATCTGCCCCATCAGACCCTTCCTCACTCCAGCCATGTTTTTCCTCCGTCAACTAACACCTCGAAGCTGCCTCCACTGAAGGTTATAGTCTTGCAATACTTTTTGCGCTTCTATGAAAAGTTTGCTGCCAACAGTTGCCAACTCTTCCGTTATCTGAAGGTCCAAATTGACACCACGAATGAACACAAGAAGTTGTGACGTATTCGAGAGATTGGTAGACTCATCCAGCGCCAGAGAATACCGTAATAATTTCCTAGTTTTCTCTCGTATATTTAGCACTATGTTCTCTCCAAGTTCTTCTGTTCTTCGCACAACTGAACTTGCCGAAAGGCTGATAGTTCCAAACAAATCGGCTTTCTCAGGACACATCATTTGCTGCTTCCATCATACACGCTTTGATGAAGTTGCCATCAGTAAACGTATACATACTTATAAAATGGATGACTGGCAAAAAGAAGTAAATTTTTCTGGAGCATCGGACCTGTGTTGACAGCCGGACGCATCCGGGGGAGGGAAAGATGTGTGTGTGTGTGTGTTGCCATAGTAACGTCAGAGCGTAGGCGGCGCTACCACAAGCCAGGGAAGGACTTGGGATGGCGCGAAATGAGCAACCATTACAATAAACAAGAAAATCTACATACAATAATTTATAATTGAAAATAGTAAATTTAAGACACATAGGAGCCAGGAGGTCTTCGCATGTATGAAGATCGCCTATTATTCTAAACATAATATTTACATTTAAATTGTATTACAACGTCTCGTGTTCCATACGTTATATCAAGCAAGTTTGAGTACCGTCGGCGGGCCAGATGAAATGACGTCGCGGACCGGATCCGGCCCGCGGGCCGCAGTTTGGTGACCCTGTATTAGTGTATCACTGGAAGGTATATCTACATTACGATAATCTCTGAAAGAAAGGGAACATATGTGTGATTATCCAAAGTGCTGTTGTGTTGATTCTTAAAACTAAGATCTTTTAAATACCAGTCTAAGCTTGTAATTCATAGTGATCGATTTCCCCCGACCTTCGCATTTATTACTGTATTTTAAGTTAAGCAGTCATATCTCTGATAACACATATTGAATGCGTTGTTAATCCCTCGATTGTCGTGTGTGTCAGCCTGTCTAACCCGCCAGATTCAGAACTTTCGCTTGGACATACGTGTCTAATTATAGACAAGGTGTGCAGTCGTGCAGCCCGCCAGGCTAGCACGGCATTGGGCAGCATTACAACGATAGCATCAGAAAGCACATTTACTTTACCAATGTTTGAACCAGGATATGTGTTTTTAACGAGGTTAGTGGTGTCGTGGGCGGATCGTATTTTCTTTTATATAGTAGGAAATTGTTTGGTCTCTCTCTCTCTCTCTCTCTCTCTCTCTCTCTCTCTCTCTCTCTCTCTCTCTCTCTCTCTCTCTCTCTCTCTCTCTCTCTCTCTCTCTCACTTGGGAGTCTGTGTGTATGCGTGCGTGGTTTTATGCATGCTTGAATATATATGGGCGTGTGTGTGTGTGAGAGAGATAGAGAGAGAGAGAGAGAGAGAGAGAGAGAGAGAGAGAGAGAGAGAGAGAGAGAGAGAGAGAGAGAGAAAGAGAATCTAATAGTAATAAGCGTGAATGATTTAGTGATTATCAGTTATCAGTTGGGGTATCTTCATTGCACTCCGGACAGGTCCATGGGTGCTCAGATTCCCCCCCCCCCCCCCAGCATATGCATCAGCTTCCGGTGGCTAATAGTGCCAGTTCTGTGTGTGTGTGTGATTTAGTGATTGTGAGTGGGTATGTGTGTGCATATTAGGAAGTGTGTGTGGCTGTGTGTTTGCGTCGATTATGTATGTATGGGTGTGTATGTGTGTGCTTTGCTGTATGTATGAATGAGGATATATTGGCGTGTGAGAGAGATGGAGAGAGAGAGAGAGAAGAGAGAGAGAGAGAGAGAGAGAGAGAGAGAGAGAGAGAGAGAGAGAGAGAGTATATGTACGTACAAGTAAACTTTTGTTAGTGAGTTTGTTATTGTAAGTATACGTGTATTCGAGGGGGTGTGTGTTTGTATGTTAATTTAGTGGGTGCATAACTGTGAGAGTTTGTGTAAACTATGTAAGTATTATGCAGGTATGCATGTGCTTATACATGTGTGTCTGTCTGGATCTTCTGCAACGCAAGAAGAGATAAGATCAGAAATGAAGAAATCACGACTAAAGTGGGGGTTATAGCTGCTCTAGATTTTATTAGAAAGCAGCAAGTCAAATGGTTTGGCCATACAAGTAGGTTACCATCCAACAGCATACCACAACAAGCAATCATGTACAGACCAGATGGAAACAGGAAGCAACGTAAACGTTGGACGGAGGGAATAGCAGAGTCTATGGGAATATCGATTACTGAGCCATAACCGGGCACTCTCACGATGGTTATACTTCACCTCGACACCGCAAGGTACAAGACGAACATGAGAGAGAGAGAGAGAGAGAGAGAGAGAGAGAGAGAGATTACCCGATATCCCTGAATTTGTGTGTGGTCTTTGCCAGGCTTCAGCAAGGGAATCACATAGCTGTGTAACCACTCTTCCCTGTGCTAGCACTCCCTATGCTGTTGTACATATCTGCTAGTTCCTCTAGCTCGTTGTCGGTACACATATTGATGTCATATCTTATACCATCTGGCCCTGGTGCGCTGTTTTTTGTTCGCCGGAGCACAGCCCTGATCTCTGTCACTGTGTCTTCAATTGCAATGTTCTGGACCTTACACTTATCTGAGATAACCACCATGGCAACATTTCGGCCTCTCATGTCTATCTGGTTGCTCTGCTCTAGATAGTGTTAAAAGGACTTTACCCTTATTCTCGCCAGACCTCTATCAGTCAGGAACACCCTTATACTTGACTACCTCATTCATACTTTTATGTAATTGCCAGAACAATTTTAGTGACTTTTCTGTGCTTATTCTTTGACACAGCTCTGCTCATTTTTCATTTTTAACCATTTTAACCAGTTTTTTTTTTTAATAGCTAAATTTGGTGTCCATCTTTCTTCCCAATGCACAATAAATCTAGGATGGCAACTCTGTTCTTCTTGGCGTTTTGCCATTTCCTTACAGCACCACGCTATCCATCCAGGCTTTTCCACTTCACAATTCCACCAACGTGGCTGCTCCCAGCTTTATTTTTTCTGCCATGATGATTGCTGCACTTGTCGAGCATTATTTTACTCACCACACCTTGCCCTGAACTGTCATCTTGGAGGTCTTGACTGTTGACTTGTGCTGCCTGGTTCTGCTGTTCTCCACCAATAGGCTGCAAGGGTGGTGGTCGCTGCCATGGTGCCCTTGGACACTCCATCTACATACTGTAGTGAGTGAAGGAGAAACCAGCGCCAGGTCAATAACACTGTCCTCATCACCTGGGCGACTTGCTGTCCTGGTGACACAGCCATTGTCGATACAAACAAGGTCATTGGTTGTAAGTGCCCGCTTCGAACTCCTCTCCCTGTGTGTTGGAAGAAAATTTACCCCATGATTGGCCTTTGGCGTTGAAATCGCCACAGAAAATGACATTCCTCTCATGGCATAATGCGTCACTCAGACACTGCCACCTCTGGGAATCTACACTCGCGTTACAGGCACAAACATTAACCAACAGGAACGATACACCGGATTGAATTCTTACAGCCTGTATTTGTATTTCATCACTGTCCCACTTGGACATATCGAGTTCTAAAGCCACTATGCTATCTCGAATCAGAATCGCCATTCCTAGGTGTCGCCTGTTGTAAAAACATTTGAAACCGGCTACACTTAGTGAATTAACTCCCGTCTCATCACCTGAAGCGCTATTATATCGTTTCTGTATGCCATGCTGTCCAAAATGGGGCCACTTTGGTTAGCGCTGGTACAGTCCCAATATAGATTACGCATGTTCTTGAGGCCAGACGGTCTCATTTTCGCCGGTGACGCCTGGCTCCAGTGCGTCTCCCCTGTCGTGTACGTCTTTGACCTCGTCTAGTCGGTGGTTTCTTAACCCTTTGTCGGGGACACAAACACTGGTCTGTCATGAAGAAGAAAACCAATAACACTACTAGTCTACACACCACTAGTGTACTACACAGTAATCTAAACATGCTGCGAAAACACCCAGGATTGATTCGCATAGATGCACGAAACTCCGTTGCACCGGCGAATATCTTTAGAGGAAAATCCTGGTTTACATTCTAGCGCAGAAATTACATGCACGAGATGAAATTATCCATCTCCTACGTGAAAAATGGAGCGGTTTGAAAACAACACGACCGCCCAGCCAAACTCCTTCTCTTTTATTTCTGTCCTCCTTTTAAACTTCTATTATCCGTTTACACGTACACTCTGTACACCACCCCTCCCCTTCCCCCCGTTTCACGCTGTCGCCGTGTTCATCCCTGATCTTAATCACTTATACTTCTCCATCTCCCACTTTGTCTTCCAGGCCTCACGGAACCCTTCTCTACTCCGCCCCTGCCTTAGAGACAACTCAACTTCCTGTGTAAACAAGGAAGTAGCAAGCACACGACAATGGACAACTTGACCGTAGAAACGGTTCTAGATTTATCATTTCACACGGAGGACGTGTCCACAATAATAAACTAGTCAACCATTTTAAGGACTTTCTGAATCACCCTGTCAATAGAGGTATCCGCTCATTGTTGATATTTTAGTAATTCAGATTGTGGAACATATTTTATGATAAAAAGCGCGGGGTAAGTTAACTTCCGATACCCAGTATAATATATGAGTATCGGGTTGGAAGTTTAGATATTAGATTAGTTAGGTCGCTGAGCCCAGAACCGGACGACTTTCGGACTTGCATCTGCAGTTAAGTTGGTGTAGAGACTTTTCTCCCCACTCGGTTCTAAATTACCATCTCCACAGGGTGGTGTTGGAGAGCTCTCCTTTCCTTCTTCCAATCTCAGAAATGGGCAGGGAATTAATGCAAGACAAGTAGTTTAGGGTTTATTTTTAAACTGTGCAGTGTTTGAAAATATTGCCGGTCCAAGTTTTGTATTCACCCTCTGTAAATTCACCCAACATAATGGGTAAATACAAAACTTGGAACCGCAATATTTTCAAACACTGCAGTCATTAAAAATACACCCTAATATTACTAATAATACTAATATATCTATTTCACCTCTTCTACCTGTATGGCAGAGTAAATAGTGGTCGCTGAGATTTTGAGGCATAAATATTTGAGTAAATTTTTGAGGCATATAAGTGTTGTTTATTTGGTGTCTGTTTTCTAACATCAGAGTGTTCAAATAGTGGTGAACCCATGACACGTCCAGCAAACCGGTATGGAATTTATTTGTTCCTGTACTGTTCCTCAAGAATTATGGAGGAAATTGAAAGAAAAGAGTGACTATTTCAGCACTCACATCGGAAACAAGTCGAACAAGCAATCAATAACAGCTAAAGTAAAGTAGATTGATGACATTAAAAACAAGAATCACCATGGTGAAGGTAACCTTTTGTAAGATGAAAAACATACTGACCAATAAAAAGACGCCATTTGCAATGAGAAGAAGAGTGTTGAGGTGCTATAGAACCTGTACTTTTGTATGAATGTGAAGAGTGGAAAATGAGCAGACAAGCTAAAAACATCTGTTGGCTGTGGAAATGTGATTTCTGATGAAAATGCAAAGAATACCATGGACAGGCTGAAAAACCAATGACCAAGTCCTACATGAAACAAATGAAAATCGTACACTGATTATTATACACTGAAAATTATTTGGTCACATTATGAGAAAAAATAAATTGGAGAACTTGGTGAAAACTGGCACAATCGAGGGGAAGAGAACAAGGGGAAGGCAGAGAAGTAAATACCTTGATGGTTTGGCCATGTGGTATGGTCAAGAAAAGAACACTGAGCTGATCCACAACTCTGGTGATTGAGTGAGATGGCGAAACATGACCACCCATGCTTATCGGCACGGCACAGGATAAATGACAATCACATGGAATTACACTATCTTTTGCCACCCATTGAGTGCTGGAATGTCAACTATTCCACCCAACGACGCTTCTTGAAAGAAGTAGAAGATGATGATGATGACATAGTTTGTTTATATGCCTCATTAATTTCATTTGTCTTTTCCTTATAGTTTTGATGAGTGATCTTGTAACACCTCCAGCTCACAACACAACTTATTATACTTACATTATGACTGTAGGCCATAGCTTGGTTTAAAATTGTATCCTTAAAAGTCGGTAGTCTTCCGTGGCACCATCATGAAGACAACTGCTTCACACCCTGAATGTCTTGGGTTTGTTTTCAAACTCCATTATGCAATCCACGGGTGAAGTTTTCTCAGAGACTTCTGGGGGTCGTTGCTGAAGTCACAAAGTTCATGCTTTCTGGACGTTTTAGGCAGGCTGCTTGAGGAAAGACACCAATCCAAATGGGATAAAACTCGGTGTAATGAAGTCAGTCATCTTGCCTTTACAGCAATGAAGCATTCCCTTAAATATATAATTCAAACAGGCATATGTAGCTCCTGCAAACAGATGAGACATACTAAACATGGACACAATGTACATACCTTACAACGGACTCCATACAGTTGAACATAAATCACAGAGTTCACCGTTATGGAATCAGTTGTGAGGTATGTACATTGTGTCCATGTTTAGTATGTCTCATCTTTTTGCAGGAGCTACAATATCTAACTGTTTATATTTCATATTGTTATATCCTGCTGCAGCCATTGCATCTCTTAAATATGTAACCTGGCCTTTGGTCTTCAGTGCTAGTCATACCAGGTCTTCTTTTACTTGGGCAAGCACTGCTTCTACCTCTAGACTTTGACATATTGCCTGTTTGTGCATCTGGTCACAAATGTCTGTCCTTTTCAAGATCCCACCAAGAGAACACTCATCACATGTGAGATGAAGTGCTTGAGAAAGACTATTGGCATTTCCTGAAGAGGGAAGCCCATTTCAATTTTAAAAATTCCTATCTTGATCACACAACTATCGCACTGGTATCAATTGGGGAACCCTTTGAGGCCACTAAGACAGTTTATAAATAAAACACACATGTATTGTTTGGCACTTATAGAAGTAGAAGAAAGAAATACAGACTAGAGGACGCACTAGACAAAAAAAATAGAACGCTCTAGTTACTGACCGGGATTCGAACATGTCACATCCAAATGACAAGAACGCATCACTGTGGGAACAAGTGTACTTCAACGCATGACCAACAAGTCACCCATAAAATGGGCTGGTAGGCAAAGATATGCTATGTGGCTACCATCTATTTTTAGTTGTCATTGTTAAAACATAAATATATGTAATTTCTCTTCCGAGTTACATTTGATTACTTTTTTTCTGTCTCAGTTACCAACAGAGAAAAGTTTAAAGGCGTTGTCAATGAAGTTGCTGTTTTGAAAACAGAAGATGTAAGTATGGTGAACAGAGGATATAAGTATGGCAAGCAATGTAGATGTAATTATGGCAAACAGAGGATGTAAGCATGGCAACTGATAATGTAAGTATGGTAAATAAAGGATGTAAGTATGGCAACTGATGATGTAAGTATGGCAAATAGAGGATGAATTTTGGGAAATATACGATGTAAGTATGGTAAATAGGTAATGCATCTTATGAGAAGAAATAAATTGGAGAACTTGGTGACAACTGGCAAGATTGAGGCGCAAAGAACAAGGGGAAGGCAGAGAAGTAAATACCTGGATGGCTTGGTGACGTGGCATGGTCGAGACAAGAACACAGAGCTGATCCACGACCCTGGTGATCTGTGAGGTGACGAAATATGACCGCCCATGCTTATCAGCATGGCACATGATGATGATGATTATGACGTATGGCAAATAGAGGATGTAAGTATGGTAAATAGAGGATTTAAGTATGGCAAATAGAGGATGTAAGTATGGTAAATAGAGGATGTAAGTATGGTAAATAGAGGATTTAAGTATGAAAAATAGAGGATGTAAGTATGGTAAATAGAGGATTTAAGTATGACAAACAGAGGATGTAAGTATGGTAAATAGAGGATGTAAATATGATAGAGGATGTAAGTATGGCAAATAGAAGATGTAAGTATGGCAAATGAATCCTACAGGGCGCTGTGGTCGTGCACTGACTAGCACACTTTCCTGCTAGCTGTTGGTCAAGAGTTCGAATCTCCATCGAGGCAGGAACTATTTGTTATTGATCTGGGCTGCCAGGTTGTCTCAGCCAAAAATAGGTACCAGGAAACAATCTGGAAAGTAAAAGTGGCAGTAGTAACACTGACTACATCACCCTCATAATGCCTGTTGGTTTCTAAAAATATGAGGCCAGCATCATAAACCCAATATTAGGTCAGCATGGCTGAATGGATAATAATGTGTGTTATTAAACATCCGGTGTACTGATGCCTAGGTAAGGGGTTCAACCCCTACACCGGACACTTGGACTAAAATGTTGACCTATCGTCCTTGACTTTGGGACATAAATTACAAGTACCTCTGAAGTCAGAGTGGGTTCACAAGATGGCGAGGGACACTGTTAATAGGAAAAGCTAATCTGCATGCAAAATTCAGTCAAGTCCTATACAAGTAGTGTGTATGGACTATGCTTGAGTTCAAAACGAACGAGCACACAAAAAAACAAAACCCAATAGACCTGATGGCATGGACAAATGCTTCTTTATTTTACAATGTTTGATGTGGCTAGTACTTCCCAACACATTTCCAGCATCCATTTTAGACTGTCAACCTGGCAGTCAGGTCACTTAAAAATCTGCCTCAATGGGGATTTGAGCAGATTACCTCCGGGCTGGCAGGCAAGCATGCTAACCACTGCTTTATCATGACTCCCAAAGTGAAGAGTAGTACTATATTATTTGTATATGTAGCGGAAAGGCTTTGAGATATGGTGTCGACCTCTGATTTGTACACAGTAATGAACCCAAGGACGTTATATTTTCCATTGACTCTGGAGTAGTGGATCAGATACCTAGCTTTAGCAGATTAGGGTGAAAAACCAGTAGGACCCAAGTTCACATCGTGTAAGTTAACAGTTTCTCAGCAATTAGAAATAAAATAGAGTAGCAGAAAAGACCGCTGGTTAGCAAACTTAGAAAATCTATCCTAAAATATTTGTATCTTGTTTGATTCTGGCATGCACACATTGGAATCTTCATCGTTGTTACAGAGTTTGTGTACTGTATTGAGATTCTCCTATTGTGATATGCGGATGAGAAATTTTTTACTCTGAGGTATCTGTGTGCATGGAATGTAATCCGTTACAAACAATTTTATTCCTGCCTACACTTTCATAAAATGATGTGTCATTCTATCTTAGGGTGAAAAGATTGTGGTGCTGAAGAAAAAGTACTGTCTTGTTTTAGCAACTTCATCGTCAACAGTGCCTGCCAGTACAGACTCCATGAGTGCCATTTCAACCCCTCAGCCTGGTGTGTATATACTAGTTTTGTTGTTGTTGCTGTTAAATATTTAAATCATTACCATTTGAGTTTTAGATTTAATAAAAATGACAAGAACCAGAAACATTGACAAATGAACAAATTCTGGAACATGTAATAGAACAAAGAAGACTACTTAAGGTTTTCTACAAGTAAAGGTTCTCATATCTTGGTCACATCCTAAAACATGAGGAAATTTCAAAGAGAAACCTAGAGGGCACAATGCTAGACCAAGAAGAACAGAAAAACAGTTGTAACTCAGGCATGGATAGATCTATCAATACAGACATCATCATCATGTGCCATGCTGATAAGCATATGCTGTCATGTTTCGCCATCTGACACTATCACCAGAGTCATGGATCAGCTCTATGTTCTTGCCTCGACCATGCCATATGGCCAAGCCATCCAGATATTTACTTCTCTGCCTTCCCCTTGTTTTTTCCCCCTCAATCTTGCTAGTTGTTCCCAAGTTCTCTAGTTGATTTCTTCTCATAATCTTCTTCTTCTTCTTCTTCTTCTTCTTCTTCTTCTTCTTCTTCTTCTTCTTCTTCTTCTTCTTCTTCTTCTTCTTCTTCTTCTTCTTCTTCTTCTCCTTCTTCTTCTTCTTCTTCTCCTTCTTCTTCTTCTTCTTCTTCTTTAGCATTCTGAGCCATTGAGGTTCTTTACTGCAGATACAATCCGTCTCCATTCGTCTCTCTGGTTGACCTTCTCTTGCCAGTCGTTGATTCCAAGTGCTTGTAGGTCTGTATGTATATTATCTCTCCACCGTCTTCTTGGTCTACCTCGGGGTCTACGGTCATTTATTTCTTGAGTGTAAGCGAGTTTTGTTTATTATTTTGTTATTTGGAAAGGGTCTGATTTCCTGCCTTTATATGTTACTATATTATAAGTATCTTCCATGCATAGTCTGGTCATGCTGATTAACTTCCTTGGTATTCCAAATTCCTGCATAGCATTCCATAGACTATTCCTATGGACACTATCATAAGCCTTTTTAAAATCCACAAAAATGTTATGGAGATCTCTTTTATATTCCCAACTTTTCTTGGCTATTTGTCGTAAGATAAATATCTGATCTATTGTTGATCTGTTTTGTCTGAAACCCGCCTGGTAGTCACCTAATATGTCCTCTGAATAAGGTTTAGTCTATTTAGTAATACCGCGGATAGTATCTTATAGCTTATGGGCAGGAGCGATATTCCTCTATAATTTTCACATTGGAACTTGTCTCCTTTCTTAAAGATAGGTATCAATAATGACTCTTTCCAGTCATGGGGTAATTCTTCTGTCCTCCAGATTTTTATTATTAGTTCGTATAGCTTTAGATGTATTTCATGGCTGCCTGCCTTTATAAATTCAGCAGCAATTCCATCAGCCCCAGTTGCCTTATTGTTTTTAAGTTGTGTGATTACATATAGGATTTCTTCAAAAGCAGGTTCTTCAATTTGTGGTTCACACGTTAGAACCGCTTCTCATAATGTGCCCAAAAAATTTTGACTGTCTACGTCTAACTTTTTAAATCAGTTTATGGTTTTTATTTGCTTCTTGTAGGATATGCTCATTGGTTTTTCTGTCTGTCCATGATATTCTTTGCACTTTCCTCAGAAACCACATTTCCACTGTTATTAGATGGTTTTCAGCTTGTCTGTTCATTGTCCACACTTCACATCTTTACAAAAGTGCAGGTTCTATGTAGCACTTCAACACTTTTTCTTGTCGCAGATGACATCTTTTTACTGGTCAGCATGTTTTCCATCTTGCAAAAGGCAACCTTTGCCTTAGTGATTCTTGTTTTAATATCTTTGAGGCACCTTCCATTAGATGTTATGACTGTTCTGAGATAGTTGTACCGATTCACGTGTTTAAGAATATTCCCATTTACTTGTACATTACATTGTGGTATTTCTTTCTTCTTAGTGACAACTATAATCTCTGTCTTCTTACAATTTAATTCTAACCATAGTGCAGACATATATGGCAGTAAAGAAAATGGTACAAGTAAGATAACTAAAGATTTGAATGATCTAGAAGCTTAACAGCCAGCCCAAGGACTTAAATACTTGATGATGATGATGAAATAATTAATTATTAGTTGAAAATTTATACCATGGCAGAATTACTTATTTACATTTGTTAAGGTATACACAGACAGTTCTGTGAATCGTGGTGAGAAATATTTGTGGAGATTCTCATCTAGAGTTGAAGAAAGGTCATATCTGAGCAGAGCGGGGTATATAGGTCTACAATGAAGGTCACCATGGACAAATAGATAAGAGCACTTCTTCTTAAACATCCAGTGTGCTGATGCTGAGGTAGCGGTTTCAACCCCTACACTGGTCAGTTGGACTAAAATGTTCACTTCTCGTCCTTGACTTGGGGATGCATTTTTTCAAGTACCAGGGAGAAACATATGAGGGAATGATTCTGGCATGTTTACAAACATCATTTTACTGAAATGATGATCAATCTACACTTTACAACACTGCTGAGGAGGACAGGGCACCTCTGGGTTTGCAAACCCTCTCACCAAATATCATCATCATCATCATCATCATGTGTAGTGCCATAAGTGTGGGTGGCCATAGTTTCCCACCTCACCCGATCTCCAGAGTCTTGGATTGAGTCCATGTTATTGTCATGAGTATGCTGTGGCTAAGCCATCTGGTTTTTTATCTCACAAATGTGACCAAAGAATCTTGACAAACCTCAGTATTGTTAAAATGTGCTGTAATACATCTATCTGTCAATGTTAAATTCTTTCTTAGTGTTCTGTTTGACTGACTGATTTATATAGAATCTGAAGCTGACATCGACAGCTGTGATGGAGGCATGATGTCGAAGGCCAGAGCTGATGAAAACTTGACAGTAGCAATGCGACACAGCAACAGAGTTTCTGTCTCAACGAAAACGTCAGAGGACAGCAGCAGTCTGACCAGCAGTGCTTCTCTGACATCTGCTGTAAGTGTTTTAGCATTGCTTTTTAAATTTATCTGGACGTTGGGTTGGGTCATTGTTGACAATGAAACCCATGAAGGAAAGATTACAAACTTAGACCTTATTTCATAAGCTCTGTGAACCACTGAACTGAAAAAGCATGTGAAGTTAATACAAGAGTCAACATTGCAGATACAGGCAAATTTTGAGCGAACTAAAGAAGAATAGAAGGGTCCAATTCCAGCAAAAGTTTTGCTGGATCTTTGGCAAAGGGGTTAGGATGCAATTTGTAAATGGCCATTTACAATTCAGTTATACTGGTAACTGAATAACTGAATTGTAAATGGCCATTAAATGCTGGGTTGGCAGTGACATCCTGTAAAGGATATCAACTAACCGTGTGTTCTGGGATGAATTATGATCTGGTTACATCATAATATACCTCTCCACAGATGCATAATTCCAGTACAGGTCTTGCACACCCCACTAGTTTCTAAGCTTGGAGAGGGAACAGAGAACTCTTGAACACAGTCACTGTGGAGATGGTTCTTTGGGACTGAGTCAAGAGAAAAACTCTCTACACCAACCTCACTCTGATAGAATAAATTAATATGAAATAAAGATTGCATTCTGGATATTCCCACACTTGCTTTGTTCCTGTCTTCAGTATCCAATAAAAAGTTCCTATGCTGTTGGTACTAGTGGTGGCCTGATTAAGCATCTGCCTGTATTTTCCCCAGTATGTTGAATATCAATCAGGTCCTCTACTTAATGTTTGTATTTGGTGTCTATGTTTAGTGTCTGTATGTTAATTCTGCAGTCAATGTAAGGAAAAACATTATTAGGGAAAGGTCAGTTTTGTGAATACATGGATAGCTGAATGCTAGAAGTGTAGAGATCTTTTCTTCCAATCATATACCCACTTAAGGCTGAATGCCACAAGTGCAGGCATCTATTGTTCTAATCATGTACCTATGAATGCTGAATGACACTAATGGAACGCTGAATGCCACAACTTCAGAGATCTGTTCTAATCATTTCCCATGGAAAACAATAATCATGCCATTGAACCCCAAGACAAGTCTGGGTTTAATCCCAGCAGTAACAGGATTCTGTTTTCTGATGAGTATATCACTGGGATTAACTCAGCCTCATAAAATGGGTGCTTGATAAAACAAGGTTTAAAGGCGAGAAGTTCAACTTCATTGCACCAGGTTTTATCCCATATGGCTCAGTCTCTTTCCACTGGTTAATTCATCCAGTAGCATGTCCTTTGCAAAACCTCGCTCCCACAGCAACCTTCAGGAAAACCACTCGATCATTAGCAAGATGTCCCGCTTCTGATACACCCATCTGGAGATCATCCATCACATCCTGCACCCATCTTCTCTTTGGCCTTCCTCTACCCCTCCATTATTGTTTTCTCAAACTTTCGTGATGTTTCAAGTGACCAAAATATTTCAATTTTCTTTGTTTTATCATCTTTAATAGCCAACCTTCTTCAGTATTCAGCGCTTGAAGTATGGATGCATTTTTTTTTTTCTTTATTCTGCCGAAATCATCGTGCAAAGCACAAACTCCATAGCCCCAACAGGAGTTTCTGAGAAACCTACAACCTTCAGTGTGTGATGTAGGTTACTAGATAACTTTGTTGGAGTTGTCTGGAAATAATGAATCTCCAAGAGTACAGATAGTCTAGTATAATAGTGCATCAAACATTTTTTAAAAAATTCGCATATCCTTTATAGGACATCGCTGTCAACAGCAGCATCTTTCAGCTGTCTGTTGATTTCTTGGCAAGATTACGCTCAGTAGCTTGCCATTGCTGTCTGAGCGGCCGGCTCAGTTATCCCGCAGGTCACCAGCGAAGGTAGAACCGCCTCCAGTTCTCGCCAGCTATAAGACTCTGCGTGATAAACGGGATTACGGAGAAAGTGGTATAACCCCTCGGCCAGAGAGACCGGCGCATCAAACATTACTAAAAGGAAATATGTAGTGACAGTTAAACAGTTGATAAACAGCCTTTGGACAGTGTGGTTCCAGGCTGTGACACTGCTCTGAATCCAGGTCATGGCTAGTTGCATGCAAGAAAGGGAACTGGCCACTCTACCTCATTATGTTATGGCCTAGAAAATGTGAAATCCTAAGAACTGACTAACTAACTATCTACTTACCTACCCACCGAGCCAATTCAGCACACCTTAAGGTGTGTGAAAAGGCCGTTTTATTATATATGTCTTCAATGTGTTCTCAGGGGTCACAGAAGTCTCTGACATCCAGCACGTCTGGTGTCTCCATGGATGAGGATGCTAATACTTCCATTGACAGCGTCAAAGACAAGATTAAAAAGTTAAACAAGAATATCTCTGAATCAGACCTGACTCGTATGAAGCCTAGCGGAGGAAACAAGAAAAGTCATAAACATGCAGTAAGTTGTTGTTCACATCCTCTGCCTTTCTTTTGCAATTTTATCTTTGATCTCATGCCCGTCTACTCTACAATGGGATGATACCCTCTGCAGTATTGTTTGCTTTCTAACGGCAACCTTGCTTAACTGATCCTGTGCCAAACTAAAAACAGGTTTGGACCAAACAAATTATTATAAAGTTCATAGAAAAGTATGTTAAGTTAGTTAGTTGCATATCCTTTACAGGACATCACAGTCAACTCCAGCATTTTTTGGCTGTTTGTGATTTATTGGCAAGTTTACATTCAATGGTTTTCCATTACCTTCTGAATGACCGGCACTCATACCATTTGATAAAAACTAACACAAGGCAGTCTGTTGCCAAATCGCCTACGGCTGTGTTTCAAACAATGACAAATACTATTTCAGGACACACACTGGCTCTTGCACAATACCTCATGTAGCAGTTGTAAAGATCAAGTTACGCATACACAGTAGCGATTACAATGTGGCTGCCCCACAATCGACTTTCAGTGAGGAAGAATTATGAGGTTTATTCATGTTTTGTGGTCAATGTTGTGAAATCTGCAGAAGGATGATTATGGAGACAGTTGTTTGAGTCAGGGAAAAGCGTATGAATGGGTAGAAAGATTTCAAAATGGAACACAAATGTCATTGATGAACCGCTGAGGACTTCTCTCAAAAAGAGTAATGCTGCTGCACATATGGCTGCACATACAATAGGTAAAATATGTGATCTGACATTTGAGGTCTTGAAACATACAACATATAGTCTAAACTTGGCATCATCTCTGGACCTTTGAAAGAACATTTGCACTATCAGAGGTTTGCAGATGACAACGAGGTATAGTAGGCACTGCAAAACTGGTTTAAGGCCACACCCAAAAACTTTCCTAGAAAGCTTCAACAAGCTAGTGGACAGGTGAACCAAGTGTGTTGCCAGATAGGGGGGACTATGTTGAGAAATAGAACGCAAATAAAACTCCTTTTACTTAATGACTTCCCCTCATGTTTATAGCATATTTTGAAGCATGTAATTTAACACAAAATTGAAAAAAATACAGGAAATTGCTTGGCAAATTTGTACTAATTGTACTCAGTTATAGATTGAGAAGCAATGTATACACTATTATTATATTTTATTTTTTATATCTTTCAGGGAGGAGACGATGAGAATTCACACTATTATGACTACAATGTCAGTGTGAGTATCCATGTCTTTGTACATTTGAGAACAGTTTAATTAACAGGGATCTTACATCTCCTTGAGATAACTCGTGGCACGGTTTGGATTGATTGATAGATAGTGCTGCAGATGAAGACTCGATCGTAGCTCGTTCATGGATCCCAAACTGCCATGATCAATATTTATATTTATGTTGACATTGTTCAGTTCAATATTAGTGTTTACTTGGCTCGTTAGAGTTTGTCAGGAGCATCCCTCTCTGTCATTAGCATCTGGCTCGTTTGACTCTGGTGTTGTTGTAATATCCGTGATTGATCGCAGTCAAGACCAGTTGTACTGACTATTATCTTGTGTGACGTTCTCTTTAGACTACCTTTTGGCATCATTAAGTAGGTTGACTTGTTACTGTTATGTTTAACATTCTCACTTCTTTCAACTATCGTACTACAATCACAGGGTAAGATGTCATTTTGAATAAACTTCACAAAACTGCACGGATTTCCCTCATCTATTCTTACATCGACACTTTACATAATCAAGCTATTATTCATTTATAAAATGTGGTCAATGTAAAACCACTTTCGGACTGCATCTATACAATTCTTAAACAAGTGGCGGCTGTTTACAATGTGGCCATTGCCGCAACGAGCCTCGACTCATCCAACCTGGACTGCCGTTGATCTCTCACTGACTTGTTTAGGTGAGAGCCTTCAGGCCAAAGTGTATTTCACGCCGTAAGGCGTGAATGTGATCAGAGCTCACATTTCAGCCCATGACATTAACAATGGTGTGGGAGGAAATGAACAGGCTGATAGACTGGCTTCTGCTACACCTTTAGGTGGCTAGCTAGATCAGACAAGACTGAGGTGATGAAGGCTGTCTAGGATCTAGTGGCAAGTGCAGCAAAACAAGGCTCCCACATCTTGAGAGACTGATTCAGCTCAGGGTGAACAGAGGGTCTGTAGAGGGAAATGCAGATGGACGTTCAGTCAGGCTGCCACATGTACCATCAGCACAGGTTCTCTTCATTGGTTACTGGAGAAAGAGACAGAGCGTGTTTGGGAATGTCCCGAGTTCAATGATATTGATTCTTGATGTCATATTTGTGGCAGGCACTATGACGGGGGTGTTTAAAGATTTCACGTATATTAAGAGAATTGATATATTGACAAATGAAAGGCAAGATGACATCTGGAATATTGACATTCAAATGACAATTTTATAGCTGACAGTATTTTAACTAATTTGAGGAGTAGCTGTCAAGGAAGGGGGCCTGATAGAGAGCAATGGTGATAACTTTCTAGCTGATATACTGACATGCAAACACTGATATACTGACATCCAAACACTTATATACTGACATCCAAACACTGATATTCTGACATCCAAACACTGATATATTAACGTTCAAATGATAATATAAGAACTGATATCATCATTCATCAATTAAACATTGGCCTCTGTCAGCCCCCTTCCCTGACAATTACACATCTCATGACCCACCCATCTAAGGGAGATAAACCTGGATCATAACACCCATCTTCTTCTGCGTTCAACCGGAGTTTTTTTTTTTCCGGACATGATTGCGTTGTGCCTGTTTACAGCAGAGCTGCGTTCTTGGGCCGTTAGGCCAACACATCCGACTTCTGCGGGCATTTGTTGACCGGGTTAACCTTCCCGGGGGTTTCTTAGGATGTTTGACTCTCACTGTTGTGGTGTTATCCCCCATTCCAGCTGGCCCATTTAGAACAGCCAAAGACATCCTGGTCAGCCCTCAAGGGAAGGCAGGGGCAGACCATGGGCATTCTCCGCCATCCAAGGAGGCTTCCATAATTGCAGAGCCGACACAGCTCTCTGGTACTGGGCTCACCCAAGGAATCGTCACATCCTGCACATGGCTGCTTAGCCTCACTTCCGTATATTGGGCTTTCCATTCACCATAGGCTGTTCCTCCGGAAACTAGAATAATGCAGTCTGCAGATGACATCCACACAGTGAGCTTTTGATTCGGACTTTCCATGTAATGGATTTGCTATTCGAGCAATATTCCATTTCATGCCACAGCCTCTTTTATACAGGTCACGGCCATCAAATCATGCGCATCCCACGAACGGGATCGGAAGACATTGGAACACTGTCTCATCTTCCAGTTGGGCACACTCTCCCCTCACGGCCTTAATGTCCAACACAGCTTCATTTAACTCCCTACCCCACCCCCTCCCACCCTCTAGCTTACAGTCCACCATCTAGGTACGTGCAGGTCCTTTATAGGACATCACAGTCAACTTTATTGGTAGGTTTACGTTCAGTGTTTTGCCATCGTTTTCTGAACGACCGCCACTCATGCCCCTCTGTGTGGACCAACACTGTAGTTTTCCGCAGCGGTGTTTCCGAGCGCTTAACGAGAATTGCTAATTGTCAACTGCGTCCGCGACATCTTTGCCAGTCTTAAATTTCACTTTTCCGCACACATGGGCGCTTCTCCACCCCACTCCCCTTCCGCTTGACCTTTGACCCATGTACCATACATCCGGTCTATTAATCCACTGGAGCCCTACGCGTGTCAGTCTTTCCAAGCACGGACACAGAATCAGATGAGTACATTTTATTAGTTTAATAGTTTAATATTGTCATAGTGTGTTTCATGTAGGTTTGTGTTGGTTTGTATTTGTTTGTCCTGTGCTGACGAAGGCTTTGGCCGCAACGTCC
Source organism: Cepaea nemoralis (assembly GCA_014155875.1). Lineage (NCBI taxonomy): Eukaryota > Metazoa > Mollusca > Gastropoda > Stylommatophora > Helicidae > Cepaea > Cepaea nemoralis. The sequence goes on along the minus strand of JACEFZ010017448.1, from coordinate 300,070 downwards.
AATTTGTCTTTTGTAGTCGTGTTTTAGTAAAGCTCACAATCTACTTCTCGTTTTCTTTGGGTGATTCATTCATTTCATGCCACTATGACACTTTTTCAACCTTTTATGAAGCCCACACAGTGAGCTTTCGATTTGGACTTTCCACTTAATGGATTTGCTATCCAAGCAATAATCCATTTCATGCCTCTGGGACGCTTTTGTAACCGACATACCTGTGGTATGAAGTGTGGCAGTCTAAATACTTCTTCATGCACCTTTAAATGTCAACCTGAATGTAGTTAAAGTAAGCTGTAGTCAACTTGAGCTTGTTGATATCTCCATAGAGCTTGTCCTCAAATGAAGCAGGTGTAGGCCAAAATATCTTTCTCTGTTCTGCATATATTGGGCACTCCTGCAGCAAATGTTTAGCTGTCATTTTATCAGTTCCACATTTACATTCATCGGTATCTCCTATCTTTAGTTTATTGAACAAGTGGTATTTCAGCCTGTTATGTCCTGTGCTGAGTCTGAAGATTGCTACTTGTTCTCTTCAGTCGAGTTTGTAATATGCATCATCCTTCTGGTGGCCTGGATGATCTGATTCACATTTGGTTCTATAAGTGCTTTTTATAAACCTCTTTGCCTCATTATAGGTTATGTCTATGTCAGGCTGTGGTAGTCATCCGCCCTCTTTTGCTAGTCCGTCAACCTCTTCATTTCCAGGTATACTGCAATGTGATGGGATCCACTATAACATTTGTTTTTAAATTTCTGGCATAGACCATGGAGTGCTGCTCTTAGGTCAGCTAGTTCTGTGCTGTTTTTGCTCTTCAGTATTGAGACAGCTGACTTTGCATCTGTGAAGATAGCTATTTGCTTCTCTTTATTTTCCTCCATCAAGAGCATTTCTGCTGCAGTTTTCAAAGCCTCTACCCCTGATTTAAAGTGACTTGAAAATTTTCCAGTTGAAACTGACTGTTTTTTTCATTCCATTTTTTAAATTTAGGAGAATTCCTCCTCCTCCATTTTCTATTGAATTTTTTGGCTGATTCATCTGTATATGCATGGGTCCAATTGCTGCTTGGGTAATGTTCTATTATGTAGTTTAGGGTTATTTTTCTTCTTTCGGTTTCATTCTGAGTGTTCTTTTTCTCAATACCAGGAATGTTTTCTATCATCTCAGGAAATTGCTGCTGTCTCCAAGCTGGGAACTTGTGTGCACCGTAAATGGGTTTGACTGTTGATATGTTAAGTATAGGATCTGCCCTAATCTTTTGTTTTGCAGTTTCTACAAAGTTGCTATGCTTCAGCCTTCCCTTTCCAAAACCATTAAACCTGTTATACATCGGGTGGTCTGTCAATCTTCTAAATTTGTCTGCTTGTTGCTGGGCTCTGCTATCTCTTCTATCCTGCATTGGTTGTAAACAAGTGATCTTTTCTAGTTCATTAATAGGCATTGTCTTCAGGCTTCCAGTTATGATTCGCATTCTTTGATTTTGGACTCTACTTATTTTGTTAAAGTTTGACTTAGCTGCTGTTGCCCAAGCTGCAATGCCATATTCCAGTACTGGCCTCACCCGTCCAGTATATAACTTCTTGAGAACTTTCTCATCTGCTCCCCACGTTGTACCAGCAAGCTTTTTCATGATTGCCATTCTTTGCCTTGCTCTTGTCTGATTTTTCTCAATCTGTGTCTTACATGTCAGGCAACGATCGAAGGTGACTCCTAGATAGTTTGGATTTTCTTCATGGCACAATATTTTTCCATTCAATACCAGCTTAGGGTGCTGAGTTTTATTTGAGAGGGAGAACACTGTGCATGTTGTTTTCTTCTCACTTATCTTCACTAGCCATGATTTTGACCAGTCCTCTAGCGCTAATAAGGCTTGCTGTATTCTGCTGTTAGCTGTACTAATATATTCTTCAGATGTCCATATGGCTAGGTAATCTGCAAATGAGGATGTGTGTAGTCTGGCTGGAAAATTTTCCGTGATGTCATTTATATATGCTAGGAATAATGTTATAACACCCATCTAAGAACTTGTATATTTCACTTAGATGTTGAATGCATTATATTTTACCTACTTGTTGATTATGTTATATTTCACTCAGGTATTGATTATATTTCACTTAGATGTTGAACGTGTTATATTTTACTTAGAATCATTACGCAAGGGTGTAGTCACTTGTGAAGCAAACAGGACTGCAAGAGCTGCGAAAAAAGGCTGGTCAGAAAAACCACTACAGGAGATCCTCCTCCTGGAGCGTCAAACATTCTTTGCCTGCATTGTCAAAGAACATTTCGAGCCAAAATAGGCCTTATTAGCCATCTTGGAACTCACGGCTCCATGCTTTCAACCCCACTGGATGAAATGAACGGTCATCATCATTCTTGATGGACAAACATTTTACTTAGAAATTTAAAAGTTATATTTCACTTAGATGTTGAATGTGTTATATCAGTGGTTCTCAACCTTTTTTGGCCAGTACCCCCCTTCACCGTATTTTCAGAACGTCATTCCCCCCTTTCATATTTTCTATCTAAAAATCCTCCCACCCCTACACAGTATACGTAAAAATGGAAGGTAAATTTAATAGCATATACTAAAACAAGTCTAGACATCCACATAAAACATGATTTGTGGGTCTACTTACTTTATAAAATGAATTTTAGAAGGATGAGACGTACATAACTGTAAAGTATGAAGGGAAAAACAATATATAGTAATCGGTTCTTGTATTAACGCGATCTTGAAATGGTCTTCATTCCCCCGTGGAAACCCTGAAATTCTCCCCTGGGGGGGGGGGGGGGGGGGAATTCCCCACCGGTTGAGAACCACTGTGGTATATTCTACCTAGATGTTTTACCCAGATGTTGAATGTGTTATAATCTACCTAGATGTTTTACCCAGATGTTGAATGTGTTATAATCTACCTAGATGTTTTACCCAGATGACGATTGTGTTATAATCTACCTAGTTAAACCCAGAACAGAAACATTGGCTGACCGTGTGCTCTACCTCAGACTACCAGGACATGAACCGACTGCTGTCCAAAAATCCAGGCCTTGCCAAACTTAAGGTCCGATTGCTTTTAGGTTTTTTGTTTTAATCCTGTATGTACTTTTGTTTACATTATATCTATTATAGATTTGTGTTGACCTGCACATAGAGAAATTAGATGGATAGAGTCCAGATTTTTTAGCCATGTTATCATGAGTGATGGTACCCATTGTGTCTGTTTTCTTTTGGTGTATCATCCTTTCATTCCGGACAAGTCCATAGGTGCTCACATCCTTCCCCCTGTCAGTATATCAATGTTTGGATCCCAGTACATCAGTTATGATATAGCTATATAGATGTCAGTATATCAATGTTTGGATCCTAGTACATCAGTTATGATATTGCTATATAGATGTCAGTATATCAATGTTTGGATCCCAGTACATCAGTTATGATATTGCTATATAGATGTCAGTATATCAGTGTTTGGATCCCAGTACATCAGATATGATATAGCTATATAGATGTCAGTATATCAATGTTTGGATCCCAGTACATCAGTTATGCTATTGCTATATAGATGTCAGTATATCAATGTTTGGATTTCAGTACATCAGTTACGATATAGCTATATAGATGTCAGTACATCAGTTATGATATTGCTATATAGATGTCAGTATATCAATGTTTGGATCCCAGTACATCAGTTATGATATTGCTATATAGATGTCAGTATATCAATGTTTGGATCCCAGTACATCAGTTATGATATTGCTATATAGATGTCAGTATATCAATGTTTGGATCCCAGTACATCAGTTATGATATAGCTATATAGATGTCAGTACATCAGTTATGATATTGCTATATAGATGTCAGTATATCAATGTTTGGATCCCAGTACATCAGTTATGATATAGCTATATAGATGTCAGTATATCAATGTTTGGATCCCAGTACATCAGTTATGATATAGCTATATAGATGTCAGTACATCAGTTATGATATTGCTATATAGATGTCAGTATATCAATGTTTGGATCCCAGTACATCAGTTATGATATAGCTATATAGATGTCAGTACATCAGTTATGATATTGCTATATAGATGTCAGTATATCAATGTTTGGATCCCAGTACATCAGTTATGATATTGCTATATAGATGTCAGTATATCAATGTTTGGATCCCAGTACATCAGTTATGATATAGCTATATAGATGTCAGTACATCAGTTATGATATTGCTATATAGATGTCAGTACGTCAGTTATGATATTGCTATATAGATGTCAGTACGTAAGTTATGATATTGCTATATAGATGTCAGTACATCAGTTATGATATTGCTATATAGATGTCAGTACATCAGTTATGATATTGCTATATAGATGTCAGTACGTCAGTTTATGATATTGCTATATAGATGTCAGTACATCAGTTATGATAGTGCTATATAGATGTCAGTACGTCAGTTATGATATTGCTATATAGATGTCAGTACGTCAGTTATGATATTGCTATATAGATGTCAGTACGTCAGTTATGATATTGCTATATAGATGTCAGTACATCAGTTATGATATTGCTATATAGATGTCAGTACATCAGTTATGATATTGCTATATAGATGTCAGTACATCAGTTATGATATTGCTATATAGATGTCAGTACATCAGTTATGATATTGCTATATAGATGTCAGTACATCAGTTATGATATTGCTATATAGATGTCAGTACGTCAGTTATGATATTGCTATATAGATGTCAGTACGTCAGTTATGATATTGCTATATAGATGTCCGTACGTCAGTTATGATATTGCTATATAGATGTCAGTACATCAGTTATGATATTGCTATATAGATGTCAGTACATCAGTTATGATATTGCTATATAGATGTCAGTACGTCAATTATGATATTGCTATATAGATGTCAGTATATCAATGTTTGGATCCCAGTACATCAGTTATGATATTGCTATATAGATGTCAGTACATCAGTTATGATATAGCTATATAGATGTCAGTACATCAGTTATGATATAGCTATATAGATGTCAGTACATCAGTTATGATATAGCTATATAGATGTCAGTACATCAGTTATGATATTGCTATATAGATGTCAGTACATCAGTTATGATATTGCTATATAGATGTCAGTACATCAGTTATGATATTGCTATATAGATGTCAGTACATCAGTTATGATATTGCTATATAGATGTCAGTACATCAGTTATGATATTGCTATATAGATGTCAGTACATCAGTTATGATATTGCTATATAGATGTCAGTACATCAGTTATGATATTGCTATATAGATGTCAGTACGTCAGTTATGATATTGCTATATAGATGTCAGTACGTCAGTTATGATATTGCTATATAGATGTCAGTACGTCAGTTATGATATTGCTATAAAGATGTCAGTACATCAGTTATGATATTGCTATATAGATGTCAGTACATCAGTTATGATATTGCTATATAGATGTCAGTACATCAGTTATGATATTGCTATATAGATGTCAGTACATCAGTTATGATATTGCTATATAGATGTCAGTACATCAGTTATGATATTGCTATATAGATGTCAGTACATCAGTTATGATATTGCTATAAAGATGTCAGTACGTCAGTTATGATATTGCTATATAGATGTCAGTATGTCAGTTATGATATTGCTATATAGATGTCAGTACGTCAGTTATGATATTGCTATAAAGATGTCAGTACGTCAGTTATGATATTGCTATATAGATGTCAGTACGTCAGTTATGATATTGCTATATAGATGTCAGTACGTCAGTTATGATATTGCTATATAGATGTCAGTACGTCAGTTATGATATTGCTATATAGATCCCAGTACGTCAGTTATGATATTGCTATATAGATGTCAGTACGTCAGTTATGATATTGCTATATAGATGTCAGTACGTCAGTTATGATATTGCTATATAGATGTCAGTACATCAGTTATGATATTGCTATATAGATGTCAGTACATCAGTTATGATATTGCTATATAGATGTCAGTACATCAGTTATGATATTGCTATATAGATGTCAGTACATCAGTTATGATATTGCTATATAGATGTCAGTACGTCAGTTATGATATTGCTATATAGATCCCAGTACGTCAGTTATGATATTGCTATATAGATCCCAGTACATCAGTTATGATATTGCTATATAGATCCCAGTACATCAGTTATGATATTGCTATATAGATCCCAGTACATCAGTTATGATATTGCTATATAGATGTCAGTACATCAGTTATGATATTGCTATATAAATGTCAGTACGTCAGTTATGATATTGCTATATAGATGTCAGTACGTCAGTTATGATATTGCTATATAGATGTCAGTACATCAGTTATGATATTGCTATATAGATGTCAGTACATCAGTTATGATATTGCTATATAGATGTCAGTACATCAGTTATGATATTGCTATATAGATGTCAGTACATCAGTTATGATATTGCTATATAGATGTCAGTACATCAGTTATGATATTGCTATATAGATGTCAGTACGTCAGTTATGATATTGCTATATAGATGTCAGTATGTCAGTTATGATATTGCTATATAGATCCCAGTACATCAGTTATGATATTGCTATATAGATGTCAGTACGTCAGTTATGATATTGCTATATAGATGTCAGTACGTCAGTTATGATATTGCTATATAGATGTCAGTATATCAATGTTTGGATCCCAGTACATCAGTTATGATATTGCTATATAGATGTCAGTATATCAATGTTTGGATCCCAGTACATCAGTTATGATATTGCTATATAGATGTCAGTACATCAGTTATGATATTGCTATATAGATGTCAGTACATCAGTTATGATATTGCTATATAGATGTCAGTATGTCAGTTATGATATTGCTATATAGATGTCAGTATTGTTTTTCTTTGGCGCTCGCTCACTTTGAACTCAAGTGTAGCCCATGCACGTGCTACTACTTCTAGTGCACTAAACTGATTTTTGTGTGTGGATTAGCTTTCCTTATAACCAGTGTCTTCTCGCCATCAGGTGAACCCACTCTGACTTCTGAGGTACTTGTAATTTACGTTCCCAACATTTTAGTCTAACTGACTGGTGGTTGAAACCGCTACCTCTGCATCAGCCCACTGGAAGTTTCAGGGCAAGCACTCTTTTCCATTTGGCTAAACAGACCTCCGATGTCAGTATATCAGCTGTAATATTATCATTTGAATGTCAGTATATCAGCTATGATATTGTAATTTGAATGTCAGAATATCATCTACAGTATTGTTTTCTAGATGTCTGTCATATGAATGTCAATAAATCAGCATCAGACGACTAACAGTGCCAGTTCTGTGTTGGTTGACGAGGCCCCTCATTCTCTTGATGTGCCTCTCATGTCTGCCATGCCAATTTTTACTCCCAAGTTTCTCATTCTGGACAACGATGTGGATTAGTAGCCATAGTAGCCAATAGCTACCTGCTTGCCTGAAGACCTAGTGGTAATGGGTTTGAATTTGCATCGAGGTTAGTGAGTTGTATATCCTTTACAGGATGTCACAGTCAACCCCAGCATTTTTTGGCTGTTTGTGATTTCTTGGCAAGTTTACACTCAGTGATTTGCCATTGCATTCTTAACGACAGGCACTTATACTATTGTATGAAAACCAGTGCATGGCTGTCTTTTCCAAATCACCGGCAGCTGTGTTACGAAAGTGGTATGTGGGGTTACCAGTTGTGTTCGGAAACCCTTCGCCTCAGCGCCGATAGCATAAGGTAGATATTTAAAACTGACCGGAGCTCTCAAGATGACCCATCCTTAAAAGGGTGCCAGGGATAATCTTGGGAAGTGACAGAGACCCCTCGAGGGCCAGTTGGTCTATATATGGATCTAGCACCATATGCCCAAAACTCCATAAGGTGTGTAAAAGGGTTCAATTTTGACAAAAGTGTTCAATTTTGACAAAAGGGTTCAATTGTGACGACAAGAAGAGTTGATTGGCAGGCTTAGAATCTTCTAGAAGACTTGAGTTTTCACTCCTAAAAAAAGTCTTATTAAAAGTCAAGAGGATCAACTTCATTGCCCCGGGTTTTATCCCATATGGCTCGGTCTCTTATAGCAGGATGGCCTGCTGAAAGCGTTACACGAACTCTGTAGCTCCGGCAACAATCCCCAGGATTCTCCAAGAAAAATGCACTTGTGAACCGAAAGACATAGCCCGGAATTGAACCTACAACCTTCAGAGCATGAGGCAGACGGCTTAACCACTTCGCCACAGAGACTCCCAAGTTTTCACTCTTAATTCCGATACATATAATATATACATTATAATGCCCATGTTAAACACTGCCTCAGTGAGTCATTTGTTATTGATTATTTTTCATGCGTTTTAATGTTCTTTTGTTGTCAAAAGTTGCTTCATAAGTGATGTTGAATGAAAGAATGTATGAGAGGAAATAGAGAAGAAGGGCAGAATGTCAGACGGTCCTGCGTGCCCAATTCTTAACCCTTTGAAAATAAAGACTTATTATTATTATTATTATTATTATTACATTGGCGTTTAGGTCACCTGAGTCCCGAAAATGGTAGAGATTTTTTCTTGACCTGATAACAAAGTCTCATCACTACAGGGACTGTGAGCAGAGTTCTCCTTCTCAGTTTTATATTTGCAGAGAAGCATTTTAGGATGTATCCAGGTCAGGATGCAGCACTGGACATGTGGACTGGCTGGGGGTCAGGCCTTGGCTGGTCATGTTTTCTCCACAGATTTTGGTTCTTTGTTGTTAATAGACTCTAACCCAGTGTCCACAGAGTATGAGGAAAGGGAGCCTTAAACAATCGGTGGCAACTGGTAAAACTTGATGACAGAAGAGCAGTAAGAAGACAGAATGATAATAATGGTGGTGATAAAGATAGTGATGTTGATCATGGTGGGGAGGTTGACGATCGGGGTGATGATTGTTGTGATGTTGATGATGGTAGGGGTGATATTGATTGTTGTGATATTGCTGATTGTGGTAATGTTGATGCTGGTAGGGGTGTTAATGATTGTGGTGATGATGATAGGGGTGTTAGTCATTGTGATGTTGATGATATAAGGGGTGTTAATGATGGTGGTGATGCTGATGATGGTAATATTGATGGTTGTGGTGGTGGTGATGATGATGGGGCTACTCCTAATGTTAATGATGAAAAGGGTCAGTACCCTTGTTGTTAATGGTTATAGGAATGTTGATGATAATGATGGTGGTGGTGAGCGGGATGATGTTGATGATGATGACGTCGGTGAATATGTTGTGGTTGGTGCTGATGGTGTTAGTGATGATGACTATATTCTTTGTCACTCTTTGTCTAATACATATCTTTAATATATTTTCATCTGTTTCCAGGACCTGACAAACGTAAGTATTTTCACATCAATCAGAATCTTATAAAGACATTCAAGATGTATTACTATTGTCACATGAAATAACTATTCCGGAGAGACACAATGGAGTTTGTGCACTGTACTGAATTTCTCCTTGTATGACTGGAGAAGAAGACTGGAACACTTATGGATATATCTATGTACAGTGAGACTGTACTGACCAAGTTAAACATGGATGCATATTTGTTCACTGCTTCAATGCCATGGGATGATTAATTATCTTAGGCGACTTTCCGTCTCTATCATGGGCTTACATACAGTAGTTTTCCTCGTGAAACCATCTTTAATGTGATATATAATACAACATCTCTGCTACTATATGAACAACTTTTAAGTCATAACTGTGATACACCCCTAGGTCCCATTTTCCGCCATCCATTTTTGTTAGGTCCAAACCTACTTTCTGTTTGACACTGAATCTGTTAAACTTCACATTAAAAATGTTTTCCCATCGTGAATTTGAATAACGAGGACACAAACAAATAGTTTGCACGATTTATTGCCAGACACATTTCGCTGCATCTCGTCATATTTATACTGCAGAAATAACACAATATAAACTCAAGCACTATGATAAATCCTTCAAAGTGAAATATACAACACACATATTCACACAGTAATTTGAATTGTCAAGCAGGGTAATTTTTAAAAAATGTGTTTACCACAATAAAATTATTGCGGTAGACAATTTAGATTACTGTGTGTGGATAAGTGTTTTGTATATTTAATTTTGAAGAATTTATCTTATTGCTTGATTGATTGATTGGTTGATTTAGGAATCGACATAACAGCATTCGGGGCATTCCCATAAGCGCTGCGTCCCCATCCTTAGCAGCCAGCAAAGAGTTCCAACACTAATAGTACCAGTAGCAATCTGATTATATGTCCATCTCGCCTTTCCTCTGAGCGTTGAGCGTCGGCCAGATCCCCTCGTCACTCCTTGCTGTCTCATTCTTGCCAGACCACGGTAATCTATTTGCTCCTCTGAGGTGTGCACGTGCTCCCACAAGGCCGCAACCACGTCTGCCTTGTCATGTATCAATACTCCACCAAGTTCTGCAGAGCCAGCCAATCTGTCCGCCTGTTCATTTCCCAGCACACCGGCATGCCCCGGAAAAAAGATCCAGGCGATGCTTGTCACCCGTGACCTCCGAAGCGAAGCAAGCCACTCCGCACGAAGCCTGCCCGTCCTCACCCTCGTCAGCATGCTTTCTGAGTCAGTTACAATCACGATGTGTGTGTGTGTCGTATTCTCCATCCAGCGGAGAGCCGCAGTGACCGCCTCCACCTCCATTCTTAAGCTGGATGTTGTGGTATCATATGCCAGGCTCTCCTGCCCCAAACTTATTGCTTTAGTTTAATAAACTGCGCAATCTATTGTTTGCGTCTTTGTTATTCAATCATCAATTTGACAAAGGCACTATGTGTAAATGTCACAAAGTGAATGATGACAGAGTGACAGATGGAGTGGCTATGGTTGTGTCTAGGGTATGTCAGTGTGAATGTTGTGTGGAACAATTGATCAACTACGATGCATCAATATCAAACACCAGACTGCGCACACAATACTTTAATTTGAACATCTGGATACAATATTATTCCTCAGGAACTGTTCATCATTATATATATCTATACATTGCATAGGCACAGGTACAGTACACGTAGTCCCAAACACTATAGCTGCTGACAAACTGGGCTCAGTCTTAAACCTTAGCCTCCGAATTACTCTCACTGAAAAACACAGGGCGGAGTTCTCTCGCTAACTCCGCTACTATTCAACCTTTTCCCGACCGCCGACTTCCACTGTCGGGTCCCAAAACTCAACTGTCCCTCAATGTTTTTCACTTGTCTTTTTACCCTTCTTTTCAGCCCTCCCCGGGGACTGCCCTTTATCACCGGGGACTTCCCTTTAACCCCGTGAATTTGTTTATGTGTACCATTGCTACCAAGGGCAATCACCTTAATGTTAGTGAACCCAGGCATGTTTCAGTAAACAACAACAAACTCAAGCAACCTCGTTCCAAGCCATGAGACATATTGGATATATGGTGCTAGAGTCATATTCTCATAGACCAATCAGCACTTTATAGTGAAGGATATTAGATATATGATGCTAGAGCCATATTCTCATAGACCAATCAGCACTTTATAGTGAAGGATATTGGATATATGATGCTAGAGCCATATTCTCATAGACCAATCAGCACTTTATAGTGAAGGATATTGGATATATGATGCTAGAGCCATATTCTCATAGACCAATCAGCACTTTATAGTGAAGGATATTGGATATATGATGCTAGAGCCATATTCTCATAGACCAATCAGCACTTTATAGTGAAGGATATTGGATATATGATGCTAGAGCCATATTCTCATAGACCAATCAGCACTTTATAGTGAAGGATATTGGATATATGATGCTAGAGCCATATTCTCATAGACCAATCAGCACTTTATAGTGAAGGATATTGGATATATGATGCTAGAGCCATATTCTCATAGACCAATCAGCACTTTATAGTGAAGGATATTGGATATATGATGCTAGAGCCATATTCTCATAGACCAATCAGCACTTTATAGTGAAGGATATTGGATATATGATGCTAGAGCCATATTCTCATAGACCAATCAGCACTTTATAGTGAAGGATATTGGATATATGATGCTAGAGTCATATTCTCATAGACCAATCAGCACTTTATAGTGAAGGATATTGGATATATGATGCTAGAGTCATATTCTCATAGACCAATCAGCACTTTATAATGAAGTACCATGCCGGTTACCTTTACTTCCCAGTTAATTTCTTGGCACCCATTTTAGGCTGGGTCGACTTGGGGGTCAAGGTTAGTAAAAACAAATCCCTGCCTTGAATGGTTTTGAAAACATGATCACGGGATGGGCAGGCAAGCAAGCGTTCTAGCTACTGAGTTACTGTGACTGCCATGTGTATTTCACTTAAATATTGGTGAGGGCATGATGTGTTTAAAGGACCAGAGGGTTGACTTCATTGCACCAGGTAATATCCTACATGGCTTGGTTTCATTCTGCGAAAAGCATCATATAGAGCACAAACTCCATAGCTTCCAGCAACGACCCCTAGGATCTCCTAAAAAGTGTATGCATATGAACCAAGTCCAAAATGAACCTATGACCTTAGCAGCTTGAGGTAAACAGATTAATCACTTCGCACATGACCACCTATTTGTATCTGAGGTATTAATAAGGCACTATGTATGATATCTAAGATATTAATGAGGACACAGTGTGGGTTACCTGATATATACAGAGGGTATCATGTATGATACCCGAGATATTAATGAGGGCATCATGTGTGTTTTACGTGAGCTATTAATGAGGGAACCACATACTTTACCTGAGATATTAATGAGGGCACCACATGTGTTCCCTGAGATATTAATGAGGGTACCATGTGTGTGTTTTTGTTACGTGAGATATTAATTAGGGCACCATGTATGTATGTTACATGAGATATTAATGAGGGCACCATGTATGTATGTTACATGATATAATAATGAGGTCACCATATGAGTGTGTTAGTGAAATATTAGTGCACTCCTATTAATGATATATTAATGAGGGCATAGTATGTTACCTGAAATATTAATGAGGGCACCATGTGTGTTTCCTGATATATTAACGAGAGTGTAGTGTGTTTTCTTAGTTATTTATGAGGGCATAGTTAGTGTTGCGAGAGATATTAATGAGAGCACTATGTGTGTTTCCTGTGATGGACCCCTACAATTTCATTAATTTGGCATGTACTAAATAACTTTCCAACTTATTTATTCTCTTGTTCATGGATGATAACGCAAACCTGCACCTTGGATCAACAGGGGGTGAGTTTGTTCATGTATTAAACTTGTTTGATTTAATGTTAATCTCGTCATACATTGAATTAATTATCTTATTCATGAAATAATTCACATTGCTTCCTTTATCAGCATAATGTTTTCTACCTACAGGCCACATAAATCTGTCTCAGTCTCAACAGACTCTCAAATACTGCAACATATATCCAAAAAACTAGAATTTGTGAATGGTTGTGATAAGCATAATAAGTTGTGTTAAGAGTACAACATTAGCGTCTAATTACATGCCTTCAAGATATAGGAGTAGACGGAAAGGACATCAGACTTATTAGTAACATGTACTGGGAACAAGTGGTGTCTATTAGATGCGGAAATAACTATTTATCACCTATAGAGATAAAAAGAGGAGTACGGCAGGGATGTGTACTGTCCCCAAGCCTCTTCAACCTATACACAGAAAGAATTTTTAAACAAGTTGAAATGCCTGGACTTAACATCAATGGAAGAATCATAAACAATCTTAGGTATGCTGACGATACCGTGTTACTAGCAGAAAGTGAGCAAGAGTTACAAGACCTAGTGGAACAAGTAAACAGGCACAGTGCAGAATGTGGCTTAGATATTAACATCCAAAAAACAAACACTATGATAATTAGCAGTGAAAAAGAAAGGTCATCAATGAACATCATAGTAAACGGGCAGATACCAGAACAAGTAACAAGTTTCTCCAATCTTGGACATATAATAACAGATGACGGCAGAAGTGAAATAGAAATCAAAAAGATAATAGGAATGGCCAAAAATGCTTTCAACAGCATGAAATCAGTATTAACATCTAGAGAAATTAATAACGCATTAAAAATGAGAATTGTCAAATGCTATGTATATTCAACGCTATTGTATGGCGCGGAAGCCTGAACATTGAAGAAGCAACTAGAAAGTCGCATAGAAGCCCTGGAGATGTGGATATACAGACGAATATGTTGTATTTCATGGAAACAAAAACAATCAAATGCAGAGGTTCCAGAAAAACTGGGAATGAAGAGAGAGTTGATGAAAAAAATAAAGAGGAGGCAAGTGAAATATTTTGATCACATTAAAAGACATGATACTCTTATAAAAACCATACTGGAAGGCAAGGTTGAGAGCAAGCGAGCAAGAGGTAGACAACGATACAAGTGGGAAGATAATATCAAGAGATGGATGAACATCAGCCTGACAGAATGTACAGTTAAGGCGAGAGACAGTGTTGGAGATCCATTGCAGCCAACCTTCACTGTGGAGACGGCACCTGATTGATTGATTGATTGTAATAAGCACGAGGCAGTTAAATTCAGTGAATGTTGAGAAAACAAGGTGTTCACATCTTGGAACCCACATCTTTTCTACCACATATCTGCTGCCTACAAGCCCTTTCTAGTTTGCTCATTCACATGTTAGTCAAATCTCATTGGCACCTTTCCTGTCTTGACAGACGATAGTTTGGTACATTGTGCTTCAAAAAGGCTTAATAACTACGATCCATGGCGGTGGCGAGTGTGGCTGGTAAGGCCAATTCTTGCTGCAAATGTTTGCCCACAGTAGGTGCATGTGAAAATATAGTCACTTCCACCATTTTGCACCATCTTACGTCTCTCACGCTCTGTGTGTGCTTTATCTGCAATCATTTTCTCCTTTGTCTTTATTCCATTTCTGATAGTTGCCCTCCATGCATCACGTTCAGCGGCGACGTGCTCCCAATGTGCATTATCAATGCCTGTATCAATCATGTCCCGCTTACACACATCTTTGTATCGTAGTAGAGGCCGACCCTGAGATCTCCTACCCGTCTGTAATTCACCAAAAAAGATGTCCTTTGGTATTCTACCATCATCCATCCTCCTAACGTGTCCTATCCATCTAAGTCTACGAAGACTGAGCATGGAATACACCGTCACACAACCTGATCTTTCCAGTACTTCAGTATTTGTGATTTTGTCTTGCCACTTAATACCAAGTATTCTTCGCAGACACCGCATATGAAAGCTGTTTAAACGTTTCTCTTGGCGTGAGTAAGTTGTCCAGGTTTCACTGCCATAAAGAAGAGTACTAAGGACACAGGCTTGATAGACGAGGACTTTTGTTTTGGCAGTAAGCTTCCTGTTCTCCCAGACTCTTTTTGCTAACATATTCATTGTTGTTGCTGCCTTGCCAATCCTGATGTTGATTTCCTAATCGAGGGATAATTTGCTATTTACCTCTGATCCTAGATATGTAAAATGGTCTACTATCTCCAGTTCGGCGTCGTCAATAAAGATTGATGGTACATCATGTGCACCTTGTGACATAATCTGTGTCTTCTTTTTGTTAATTGTTAAACCAAATTCAGAACAAGCATTGGAGAATGATGATAGTAGATGTTGTAATTCTTCCTCAGAGTGGGTCGTAATCGCAGCATCATCCGCAAAAAGCAACTCTCTGATTAGTACCCTGCTAATTTTGGTCTTGGCCTTCAATCTCTGAGCATTATAGAGGCCACCATCTGAGCGTGAGTGAATGTATATACCGTCATCCTGATCACGAAAGGCATATTTCAGTAGAAGTGAAAAGTATATCCCAAAGAGGGTGGGGGCTAGTACACAACCTTGCTTAACTCCACTCTTGATTTCAAACTCTTCTGAAGTTGAGCCATCAAACTTGATTATACCCTTCATGCCTGTGTGGAACGATTCCACAATGGACAGAAGAGTTGGTGGGCAGCCAATCTTCTTTAGTGCTTTGAACAGACCCTCACGACTGACCAAATCGAATGCCTTTGTGAGGTCGATGAAGGCAATAAACAGTGGCTGATTTTGTTCCCGGCATTTTTCTTGCATCTGTCGCAATGAGAATATCATATCAATGGTAGACCGGTTCTGTCGGAAGCCGCACTGTGATTCGGGGTAGACTTGATCTCCCAGGACTTGAAGTCTGTGCAGGACAATTCTGGCAAATACTTTCCCAACAATACACAGAAGTGAGATACTCCTATAGTTGTTACAGTCGCTCCGATCTCCCTTGTTCTTGTACAGCGTTATGATGTTTGAATCTTTGAAATCCTATGGGACTTGTCCTTCTCGCCAGCATAGCTCTTATTAGCTGGTGGATCTGTAGAGCGAGTGTGTCTTGCCCACTCCTGATCACCTCTATTGGAATCCCATCCTTACCTGGAGCCTTGCCAGATGCAAGCTCATTTATAGCACACTTAACTTCTGCTATAGTGGGAAGTGTGTCCAGGTGGTCAAGGGTTGGCAGGGCCTCTATGGCGTTGAGGGCATCATCCGCTAGCTTGGTCTCACTTGAGTAAAGCTCTAAATAGTGCTCGACCCATCTATCCATCTGTAGTTCATAAAATTATATGGTAATATTTATAGCTTAGCTTAGTCAAATTTATATTTCATACAAATTGTATGGTAATATTTATAAGCTTAGCTATCAATTCTGTATTTACTTCAGTTACAAAATCATTAATAATTAGTCACATTACATGTCATTTTACTGTATCTTTATTACATTTATTTTCTTTGATTTCATTCACGTAACATGGATTATTCAATGACAACTGATGGCTCCTTCATTCTGTGGTTTACCAGTATGTAAGTATCTCCTTATATTTATTTTATTTCCATATGAATCATTCCAAACAGAATGTACTGATGAATGTAACCGTGGAAGTAGTAAAATGATAGCTAAACATTTGTTACAGCAGTGTTCAACATATGCAGAACAGAGAAAAGTATTTTGGCCGACACCCGGTCCATTTGTGGACAAACTCTATGGGATGTCAACAAGCTTAAGTTGACTGTTACTTTCTTTGCATTTATTCGTATTGACGTCTGAAGGTGAACAAAGAAGAAGAAGGACAAACAAAAACTGCATTTTATAAAATGAAGAACACTGATACTGGCACCTGCCGCCTTGACAGACGTTAGTTTATTACATTGTCCCTAAAAAAGGTCATAATGATGTCTTCATGGCACAAAGGATGGGCTAAATTGTAGAGACAGTATGCTGCCCGGGCAGCATGATCCCTCTCTCAGCCTGCCTATTATATACTCCAGAGGAAAGGTAACACCAATACATCTGGAACAAGATAAGCTGCAGAAGCTGCCGGATCAGCAAAGCAATACTTTAAATGACAGCCTGTCAGAGATTCGACCCCCAGACCAGTTGCTGATCAACACTCAGGGCCTGGTCTACCCTGTTATGACATTTAGTCTTTAGGTTTCATTTCCTTGCACCAGGATAAAGCTTGTAGCCTCCCAACTGCGCACTTCCACCTGAAGCCAGTTGGCACAATGTGGGGTGTCGAGTTTAGTGAAATGTCGCGAAGAACACCTGAAGAAATGAAAAACATCTTATGTAATCACTGTCATAGGAGGTTAGAAAAATAATTCTTACCTGTTCCATAGAACTAGTTTTAACAAATGGGTGTAAATCATGGACAATTAGCAAACAAGCAAAAAAGATCCCATGATGATTCAAAGATGTAGTTTTATGGAAGAACGCTGAAAATTCCTTGCACAGTGAAAATGAATAACCTAAATGTCTTAAAGGAGGCTAAGACACTAAAACAATTATCACCAACATCAGAAAGAGCCAGTAATAATTTTTGGTCACATTATGAGAAGAGAAAAACTTGAATATGTTCTGACAACTTGAGAAATATGTGGAAGACAGTGAGAGAAGATTTTTGGCAACATTTTGTCATGGCGTGGTAAAGTGTCAGCACACAAATTGATACATACTGCTAGAGATCGTACGATATGGAAAAGCTTCATTGTCCACCTTCGCCGGTAAGGCTCTTGATGATGATGATCTTTTGCATAATGCAGCATGGTTTTGATGTCTCTGTTAGGATAACTTGTGAAAAATAAATACGCTTTCATTTGGTGGTCTACAAATATGGGACCAACACCATATGCCCAATATGCATGATGGTGTGAAAAAGAGATCATTACTTTTACTTACCTATTGAAACATATCGCTTTTTGATTTACACACATACACTATGTCATATCTCTAAACCACCTAGTATGTGTGAAAGCCTATTAATTCTTGAAATTATCTGGATTACATACACCACATCATATCTGTAAACCACCTAATATATATGAAAGCCTTTTAATTCTTGAAATTATTTGGATTACAAACACCATATCATATCTGTAAACCGCCTAGTATATGTGAAAGCCTATTAATTCTTAGCACTTTTTCAATTACAAACATACACCATATCATATTTCTAAACTACCTAGTATATGTGCAAGCCTATTAATTCCTAGTACTCTTTGGCTTACAAATATACACCATATCATATTTCTAAACTACCTAGTATATGTGAAAGACTATAAATTCCTAGCATTATTTGGATTACAAACATACACCATATCATATCCATAATCCACCTAGTATATGAGAAAAACTATTAATTCCCAGCTTTGAAAACTTTTTCTTATAGACTGGTTTACATTGGGCTGCCAAAAGTGGGAAGGGTGAAGTTATCAAATTGTTGGTGAAAAAACCAGGGGTTGTTGTGGATGATAGATCGGTAAGTGACCTTAAGTTTATTGATCAGTACATCTGTTACACTGTGTATGTTTATATAGTCTGTCTGTGTTTATATCTGTCTGTCCATTGTCCATCCATCCATCCATCCATCCATCCCTCCCTCCGCATGCATATCTGTGTGTGTGTGTGCGTGCGTGTGTCATTCAGCCTTCTTATTGTTCTGTCTGTCTGCCTGTCTGTCTGACTAGCTGTATGTCTTTCAATCTATATGTCTCTCTGTGTGTATGACTGCCTATCAGTAATTTGGTCTGTCAGTGTCTACCTATAAATCTAGCTGTCTGTCTTTCAATCTGTCTATTATCTATTCTCATATGGGCAATGGTTTGTGACCCACATTTCCTGTTAATCATTGGGAGAATTGGAGTAGACAAATGCTTGCCTGGACTGTGAGGAGTTTTATGTTTGTATAATACGACCTTCCCTCATGTGTTACCTGGGCCATCAGGGAAGCAACAGAATAATAACACTGTAACATTGGGAGATAAAAGACAGAGGAAAAGAAGTTTAACCTTGATAAAATTGATCCATTTGATTCTTGGTCTTGCTCTAGCCTTTTTGCTTGACCATCTTGGACTGTAGTGACAAAGTGGTGTAGTTATTTACCACAAAGTGTAAGTAAAGGACTTTTTACATACGATGAGGCATATTGGGTATATGGTGCTAGCCGCATATTTTTATAGATCAGCCAGCGGTTCGATGAGTGATGTGATCAATATCACGCTGGCTGCCTCTTCTTTGATTCAGCTCATAAACAGCATGTCATGATCCACGTGTTTTATGTGATCCATGCCCTGTACACTTTATTCTAGATTCTGTTGTCCTTCAAGTCACCTAGCCATGATCTATCACTTGGTCCTTAACTGGATCATGACAGTATGGGGGCTGTAATGAAAACAAACATGAAGAAAGAAGTATACTCTGGGGTAGAAGAGGAATCAGGAAGAAATAAAGAACATCAGAAATAATAATTATTCATACTTCATATATTAATTTCTACCATGTTCCTTTTTTCCTCATATTCCTGCTGATGGAACATACAGCGTGTAAGTATATATCAAGCTATATCTCATATACATAGTTTGACCTTCTTCTGTGGTTTCCTGTAGAATGGAAGACATACATGAGTGACATAACAAAGGGATGATATAACAAATGAGTGACATAACAAAGGGATAGCAAAACAAAGGAGTGACATAACACAGAGATGACATAACAGTGACATAACAAAGGGATGTCATTACAAAACCATGACATAACAGATGAGTGACATAACATATGAGTGACATAACAAAGGGATCACATAACAAATTGGTGAAATACCAAATGAGTGACATAAAAAATTGATGACTTAACAAATGAGTGACATGACAAATGAGCTTCATATCAAAGAGACGTAACAAAGGGATGACTTAACAAGGGAGTGACATAACAAAGTGCTGACATGACTAAAGAGTGACATAACAAAGTGATGACATAACAAAGTGGTGACATAACAAATGGGTGAAATAACAAATGAGTGACATAGAGTGATGACATAACAAAGGGATGGCATAACAAATGAGTGAAATAACAATTCAGTGGCATAACAAGAGGATGGCATAACAAATGAGTGACATAACAAATGAGTGAAATGACAAAGTTAGGACATAATAAATGAATGGCATAAAGCAGCAACAACATAATAAAGGAGTAACTTATTGAAGGAGTGACACAGTGATGCAGTAATATTAATGAGTAGCATTATGAAACAAGCATGTATTGATGAAGTGTCATAACATATGAAGGAGTGGCATTATGAAACAAGGATATACTGATGAAGTAACAAAATAAATGAAGGAGTGGCATTATGAAACAAGGATATACTGATGAAGTAACAAAACAAATGAAGGAGTGGCATTATGAAACAAGGATATACTGATGAAGTAACAAAACAAATGAAGGAGTGGCATTATGAAATAAGGATATACTGATGAAGTAACAAAACAAATGAAGAAGTGGCATTATGAAACAAGGATATACTGATGAAGTAACAAAACAAATGAAGGCGTGGCATTATGAAACAAGGATATATTGATGACATGCCATAAAAAATAGAGGAGGAACGTTATGAAACAAATATAATAATGAAGTAACATAACAAGTGAAGGAGGGACGTAATGCAGCATTGGCAAAATAAAAGAGTAACGTGCTGGAGCAGTGACACAATGAAGGTATGACATACTGACTCAGTCAATCAACCAATCAATAAATCAGTCAATCAGTCAGTCAGCAATTTAGTTGATCAGTCAATCAATAACTTAGTCAATCATTCAATCATTCATAAATCAGTTAGTCAGTCAATCTCCAATAAAGAGCAACTTGTATAGTTTCATCCCATGCAGCTACATTGAGGTTTCCTTATCCAGTCAAACTTCAATTAACCGTCACTTGTTTAGCTACCAGTTTCTTTTATCCATCACCATCTTTAAAAAATGCAGAGATTTGAAATGCAAGAGGAGGAAAATGCAACACAGATCCTACTTCTGAGTAAGATATGGAATATCGCTGTGCAGAAAGTTTGAGCCTCAAAGACACAGAAGGAGATGACAGATTATTTTAAAGTAATGTAGGTTTATAGTATTAAAATACATTTCTGTACATTACTACTCTTATATTGAAGTTTATAATGATCATTTTTGTGAAATTAAATACAATATGTATGTATTATTCACTTTTAAATGACTTTATTTTTATTTTCGTCCCAAGTCAGCAGTGAAATCATGTTACTGTACATATTTATTAAGAGATTTCTGTTATCCGTCTATTCGGTTATCTGTCACAGCCCTGGTCTAGACGGTGACGGTTAATCTTTTACTGTACTTCGATATAACTATTTTAATGTTTGTCCTCATTTGTCTTTTTATTTTCTTATCCCCATAACCCACGTGGATGACTGCCTATGTGTGCCACAATACAGGGGGTAAGTATTGTGAATCATCCTGTGACTTTCATTAGTGAGAGACTTTATAGACCAAATAAATACTATAAAATTTAACCATCTTCCATGGAAAGAGACCCTTATCAGATGTGTTAGAAAACTCAACCAACAATGCAACAGCTGTTACTACTTCATTTAGGAAAAGCAGCAGTCCTGTTCCATATCAGAACATGACATAATAGACTGAACAATAACTTTAGCCAAAGAACCCATTTACACATTTAAGGAGCATTTGGCATATGGTGCTAAACCCATATTTTCACAATGCCAATTATATCGATGTTTACAAAAATCAGATAAAGAATAGCATAAATTAATCAATCAGGTGCCATCTCCACAATGAAGGTTCTGCAATGGATCTCCAACATTATCTGTCTCTCTAGATTGTACATTCTGTCAGACTGCTGGTCTCTTGATGTTATCTTCCCACTTGTATCGTCTACCTCTTGCTCGCTTGCCTTCAACCTTATCCTCCAGTATGGTTTTTATAAGAGTGTTATGTCTTTTAATGTGGCAGAAATATTTCACTTGACTCTTTTATTTCTTTCATCAACTTTCTTTTAATTCCTGGTTTTCCTAGAACCTCTGTATTTGATTGTTTTTGTTTCCATGAAATACAACATATTCTTCAGTATATCAACATCTCCAGGGCCTCTGTTCGACTTTCATTGTCTAAGCCTCTGCGCCATATTGTAGTGTTGGATATACATAACATTTGACAATTCTCATTTTTAATGGGTTGTTAATCTCTCTAGATGTAAATACTGATTTCATAATATTGAAAGCATTTTTAGCCATTTCTGTTCTCTTTTTGATTTCTATTTCACTTCTGTCATCATCTGTTATCACATGTCCAAGAAAGGAGAAACTTATTACTTGTTCTGGTATCTTCCAATTTACTGTGATGTTCATTACGGCCTCTCCTTTCCGCTGCTAATTATCATAGTTTTTGTTTTTTTTAGATGTTAATATCTGAAAGACATTAGAAATATTGACTCACTTAAAGGAAAAAGCCCAACAGATGGGGCTGGTTATCAACCAAGATAAGACAGAATATATGGTAATTTCAAGAGACGGAATGGCTAAAAACTCTGGCCACATACAAATAGATAATATGACCATTAAAAGAACGGAAACATACAAATACCTGGGTACAATCTTCAACTGCTCCAACATCATAAGGGAAGAAATACAAACTAGAATCAACTCTGGAAATAAGATATACTATGCACTACAACATCTACTAAAATCAAAGGCGCTATCTCGTAACACCAAAATCACAATATACAAAACACTGATCAGACCAGTTGTGCTGTATGGCTCTGAAACCTGGAGTACAACGAAAGGAGACGAAGCCTTGTTACAAACCTTTGAGAACAAAATTGTAAGACGCATCTTTGGACCCATTAGGGATACACAAAGTGGAGAGTGGAAAAGAAGAAGTAACAAAGACATTTATGATTTGTTTAAGTCCCCGCTAATCACTGGTATCATGAAGGCTAATAGACTACAATGGCTGGGGCATATAGAAAGAATGGAAGATAATAGGGAAACAAAACTCGCTTACACTCAGGAAATAAATGACCGTAGACCCCGAGGTAGACCAAGAAGGCGGTGGAGAGATAATATACATACAGACCTACAAGCACTTGGAATCAACGACTGGCAAGAGAAGGTCCACCAGAGAGACGAATGGAGACAGATTGTATTTGCAGCAAAGAACCTCAATGGCTCGGAATGCTGAAGAAGAAGAAGAAGAATATCTGAAACACATTCTGCACTATGCCTGTTTACTTGTTTCACTAGATTTTGTAACTCTTGCTCACTTTCTGCTAGTAACACTTATCATCAGCATATCTAATATTTTTTATGATTCTTCCATTGATGTTAAGTCCAGGCAGTTTGATTTGTTTAAAAATTCTTTCTATGTATAAGTTAAAGAGGCTTGGGGACACATGCATCCCTACCATACTCTTGTTTTTATCTCTATGGGCAACAAGTAATTAATTCCATATCTTATTGTAGCCAATTGTTCGAAGTTAAAGTTACTAATAAGTCTGATGTCCTTTCTGTCTAATCCTAAATCTTGAAGTCATGTAATTAATCATTCATGCTGTACTCTGTCAAAAGCTTTCTTACAGTTAAGGATAGTGTACATCTTCCGGTTTCAAGATGGCGACGGACGGTCGTGTTGTTTTGTGTTCGTTAACTTTTTCGCGTAGGGGATGGATTTATTCATCTCTTGCGTGTAATTGGTGTGCCAGGATGTAAAACCAGGAGTTTCTACTCAAGATCTGCGCGGGTGCTACGGAGTTCGTGCATCGAGCGAAGCCATCCTTGAGTGAATTTTCAGCAGCGTGTGTGGTTCTCAGCAGTCTGTGTTTACGTTTTTTCAACATGGCGGAACAACGTGTGTTTTCCGAGCGGTCAGCAGTCAACATAATGAAGCGGCGTGGTAGCCGCGCAGGGAGGAAGAAGCAAGGTAAGCGCGGTGGTTTGAGACGTTTTAGACTCAAGTGTCACCGCCTAGGACTCAGGAACATCCGTATTCTATATTGGAACTGTGCCAGTGTAAAACAACGGGGCTCTATTTTAGAAACCCTAGTTTACAGGAACGACATTGTAGCACTCCAGGAGACGAGACTGGGCGATCAGCTACTCCGAATTGCCGGCTTCAAATGTTTCTACAACAGACGACATCTGGGAACGGCGATTCTCGTTCGCGACAGCATGGTGGCGTCAGAGCTAGACATGTCCAGTTGGGACAGTGACGATATACAAATACAGGCGTTGAGAGTTCATTCCAGTATACCATTCGTGTTGGTTAATGTTTATGCCCGCAATGCGAGTGTGGACGCCCAGAAGTGGCAGTGCTTAAGTGGCATATTAGGCCACGAGAGAAATGTTATTTTCTGTGGTGACTTCAACGCTAAAGGCAGATCATGGGGAAACACTTCCTCCAATACACAAGGGGAGGAGCTCGAGACTGCACTGGAAACCATCGACCTGGTTTGTATCAACAGTGGCTGTGTCACCAGGACAGCAAGCCGTCCAGGCGATGAGGACAGTGCTATTGATCTGGCGCTAGTTTCACCTTCACTCACTACAGTGTGTAGATGGGGTGTCCTAGGACACCATGGCAGCGACCACCACCCTTGCAGCATATTGGTGGAGAAAGGCAGAACCAGGCAGCACAAGCTAAAGGTAAAGACGTTCCAGTATGACAGTACAGGGCAAGATGTGGTGAGTAAAATAAGACGTGACAAGCGCAGAACGCTTCAGGGCAGGAAAAAAAGCTGGGAGCAGCCACCGTGGTGGAGTTTCGAGGTGGAGAAGGCTTGGGTGGATAAGCATAGTGCTGTAAGGAGATGGCAAAATGCCAAGAAGAACAGAGCTGGTCATCCTAGTCCCTGCTTGCACTTAGAAAGAGAGATGCACACAAAAGTAAGCTATTTCAAAAAACTGGTCAAGGTGGTTAAAAGCGAAAAATGGGCAGAGGTGTGTCAAAGAGTAAGCACAGACAAGTCACTGAAATTGTTCTGGCGACTACATAAAAGCATGAGTGGTGTAGTCAAGAATAAGAGCATTTCTGACTTCCAAGGTGCTGACCTCATCTGGCAGAGGACTGACGAGGACAAGGGCAAAGCCCTCTTTGAACGCTACCTTGAGCAGAGCAACCAGACAGACATGGGAGGCCGAAATCTGGCCAAGGAGGTCACCTCAGACAGATGCAAGGCCCAGAATACTTCGGATGAAGACACAGTGACAGTGAAAGAAATCAAGGCTGTGCTTCGACGATCAAAAAACAGTGCTCCAGGTCCTGATGGCATAAGATACGACGACATAAATAGGTGTACCGACAATGAGCTAGAGAAACTAGCAGACATGTACAACAACAGTATAGGGAGTGCTAGCATCAAGGAGGAATGGTTACACAGCTATCTGATTCCCTTGCCGAAGCCTGACAAAGACCACAAAAAAATTCAGGGATATCGAATTATAACCATGCAGAATACAATAGGCAAGCTGCTGGAGAAGGTAATTGCCAGGAAAATATCAAGCCAACTAGAGAGGCAAGGTGTTTTCCCACCTACCCTGGGTGGGTACCGTCCAAAAAGAGAAACCTGGACCAATGCAGCAGTCTTTGCCCATGATGTCTATGAAGGTTTCCACTCAGGCACTGAAACCGTTGCTGCAGCGATTGATCTTGAGGACGCATACAACAGAGTACCACTGGATTTTTTAATGTTTCAGCTTCTTGAACTAAACGTAAGTCCATTCCTCCTTAGTTGGATCGCTGCAGCCCTCTTCCAACGGAAAGTAGTTTTTAGATGTGGCAGTTGGACTTCGGAACCAACAACAATATATCCTGGCCTACCACAGGGATCACCATTATCTCCGGTACTGTTCAACGCCTACACAGTGAGAATCACCAGTGAGCAGATCACTGGACCTGGCAGGACATTGTCATATGCCGATGATGTTTTAGTGTATCGTCAGGGGAAGGATAGAGAGGAGGTTGCTGTGGAACTACAAACCGAACTCAATCGCATAAGTACTTGGTGTGATGAAGCTGGGGCAATGGTCAACCCAACAAAGGCAACAGTGACTTGGTTCTCGTTGAATAATCATATTGTCAACAATCCAACACCAACTGTAATGCTGTGTTCAGAGACGGTGGAGAAGAACGCAGGCAATGAATTACCTGGGGATACGGTTTGATCGAAGCCTTGCTTATAATGTGCACATAGACCAGGTGATAACAAAGGCCAAGCGGGGTTTGGCAGCGATGCGGGTGATGGCGGCAGCAAACTGTGAGCAGCGCCATCTATGTCTTCTGTACGAGGGGCTGGTCATGTCTGTTTTGGAGTATGCAATGGCAATCCTGACTCTCAGCCATAAGCAGATAGAAAGGATGGAAAGGATACAGAATGAAGCTATGCGCATTATTCTTGGATGTACAAGAGATACAGCATGCCGGGCGATGCGCTACCTTCTTGATTTTCCAACCATTGAAGAGAGAATACAAGTTTGCAGGGCACGCGCCTACCTCAGAATTAACGCAAACACACAACATCCACTGCATAGTGAAATTAGGAAGGTGAAGGGCAGCAGGTTAAAAAGAGGACGGTCGTGGATGGGTCAAGCCGAAGACATTCTTCAACAGGTGTGTTCACTTGAGGACTTAGAACCTGGCGAGGAGTGGGTGCAAGTGCCAACAGACTTCTGCACATCCTTTTCAGTTTGCATCCAACTAGATAGAAAATGCAGACAAGAAAATCCGGCTGCTGTTGAGGCTGAAGTACAAGCGTTGATTTTCGAGAATTCGCTAGACGGTGACGCGGTCATCTACACAGATGGGTCGGTCGTCCGACATGTGAGAAGCTCATGGGCCTTTACAGCTCGGGCCGGAGGGAGAATTGTGAAGGAGGACTCTGGTGCTTTCACTGAAACCACAAGTAGCCTGACCATGGAAGTCATGGCAGTAAGTAAAGCAATAACATGGCTCGAGACACAGACATTCACTAGGGCTTGTTTCCTTAGCGACTCAATGAACATGATCAAGAGGATAGAGGAGGGGTCGATCCGAAGAGAATGGTTGCTGCCTCTGGAGCGGTCTCGGCTGGCAAAGATTAGTTTCATCTTCGTGCCAGGGCATGCGGGAGTACAAGGAAATGAGCGGGCTGACAAGCTCGCAGGTGAGGCTACTGTGGAGGGCGGACGCGCCATGGACCAGGCTGACATTCTGAATGCTCTACGAGAAGTGAGACTTTTGCGAGAACCAAGTGATGACTGTGAATCTACAACAATGGCCAGACTGCGAGAGCAGCAAATTAAAAGAGGGGTGGCCAAACAAGAACACTACGTGGGAAGCCAAAGAAGACTGATAAACCAACACAGAACTGGTGTCGTTAGCCGCTACACGCTGCGGGATTTGCTGAGGAGGGGATCCGAGCACTTATGGACTGAATGGTTCGATGTGCAACGAGGATGATCTGTCGACTAACTAACTAACTAACATAGTGTACATCTTCATCTCACTGCATATTGTGTATCATAGATATGTATGTATATCTATTCTCAGGGATATACTGCTCTCCATCTTGCTGCAATGCATGGACATGAGGATGTTATTGATCTGTTGGTTCAGACATATAGTAAGTGCAGCTGTTTTTTGTCATCTTCATTATCATTGTTGTTTTCTTTCTGTGGCAGGGGGTTATGGATGCAATTTGTAATCCCACATAGCATGTTTGAATCACAGCTGTAGGTGATCTGGCAGACCGCCTTGCGTTGGTTTCCCTACAATGGTACGTGTGCCGGTCATTCAGAAAGCAATGGTAAACTACTGAACGTAAACTTGCCTAGGAATCACAAACAGCCAAAAGATGCTGGGGTTGACTGTGACGTCCTTTAAAGGATATGCAACTAACTAACCTTCTCTCTGAGCTTTCTGTTGGAGTCTGTTGACAATGAAAGGGGTGACTCCATGGTGAAGTGGCTGAGCTGCCTGCCTCGTGCTATGAAGGTTGTAGGTTCATTTTCGAACTTAATTCAGACCATGAGAGCAATCTTTCCACAAATCATTGGCGTTATTGCTGAAGCTAAGAATTCATGCTCTGTGATACTGTAGGCAGGTGGCTTGCTATTCTGTGGAAAGAGACATAGAGCCAGATAGGGTAGAAACTGGTACAATGAAGTCAGTCCATGTACCTTTATCCTTTGTATTATGAACCGCATGTTCAGAATATGGTGGCTGCCTGTTGCTGAACTAGCTAGTTTTTCATTATGCAGTAATGTGTGTGAAACTGCTGCTTTTCAAGTGATTGCTGCTTCCATCGACGATGAACTTTAATTTTCGAGGCGGACTTGTGTTGGCATTCTGGCAGCTGCCTTATGCATATACGTGCTTGTGCATGCTGTTGATTTGTCGATATTGCTGTTTGTTCCACTTTTCACACGGGGCAGTGAGGAGCATTTTGTGTAATATTCACTGGCACAGGAATGGAGCATTATGGGGGTGATCCTTGGCCGTGAAGTTGGAACCGCAACTAATGACTAACCTTTATACTTTTTTAAATAAAATACTAAAAATATGAAACATTACCTATCCAGGCTTAATTCCAGCTATCCCTACTTGTTGTGCTGAATCATAACCTGTTAGATTGTGATACGTTTCCTTTGGAGATGAGGTTCCAGTACATGTCTTGCACACCCTGCTTGTTTTTAAGTTTAGATAAGGGAAGGAGAGCTCTGCAGTACAGTCATCACGGAGTTGGTACTTTAATATTAAAACATAAACATTTGTCCCACAGCAGTTTTCTGCTAAGGGTTTGTGAAGTGATAGCGCCTTCACATTTTTCATAATGCATGGAGGAATAGGTGGCCAGGCTTTCCGTCATCTTTGCAGGCGATGAGCCCAGGCCTCATACCAGTGCCTGACCATGCTCATGATATTACGAGCGCAGTTCGCTATCAACTTTGCTAATGTGCCTGCTACTTTAATGCTAGTTTGGGAGAAAAGCGTCTTCACCACCGTCACTCTAATATATGCAAGGCCTTTTCAGGGATTAGAAAAAAATTAACGCCAACGCTTCAGACTTTAGAGTTAAAGCTCTGTCTTCCTGAGCATTTGCAACTAACCAACCAAACTTTAATGTTGTTGTCATCACATCCTCACTACTACTACTACCATTGCTATGATCATAATCATCACCATCGACACAATCATAGTCGTGATGACTATTGTGGTTGTGATAACCACAATCATCATCACTATCACTGAATTAATTGCTACCATCTTCATTGGCACCACCGCTATTAACACTGTCATCATTATCATCATCACCATCACAACTACTACCAACAATACCTCAGTAACATCATCATCATCATCATCATCACAGCCACCACCAAATGCATCATTATGATCACTATCACTGCTACTAAGGCCATCATCATCATCATCATTTCCGCCATTGAAACTCTATAATCATCACCATTATTATCACCATAATCTTAGGTCAGCATGGTCGAATGGATAAGAACATGTATTCATAAACATCCGGTGTACTGATGCCAATCTAAGGGGTTCAACCCTTACACCGGACAGCTGGACTAAAATGTTGACCTATCGTCCTTGACTTGGGGGCATATATTACAAGTACCTCTGAAGTCGGAGTGGGTTAGCCTGATGGTGAGGGACACTGTTAATAGGAAAAGCTAACCAGCATTACAAGAAGTAGTGTGTGTGGACCATGCTTGAGTTCAGAGTGAGCGAGCATTAAACAATTTTTTTTTAAAATTTTAAAAATCACCATAATCTATTATCTTCCCTACTATATCGATAGCGGTAGTGATCTCCCTTACAGACAGCATGGCAGTTGCAAACAAATTGTTAAAAAGATTCATTAATCTGTCAACAGAAGCAGATGCCAACTTACGAGACTACAGTGGGAAGAAAGCCAAGCAGTACCTGAAGAACTGCAAAACACAACGTAAGAGAGTCCTAGCTTTGCATAATGCCTCATTGCTTGGTTCCGTAGCATAGCTGGCTAGAAGATCTTTCAATTTCCTTGTGCTTGTTTTGCAACATAATTTTCTGTTTTAATGCAAAACGTTCATCGCAGAATGTGATCACTCATGTACATGTACATTCTGCAGAAGATGCATTGTAGTGTAGTTTGCACTAGATTTTATAACTTCCTGTTTGCTTTTGTTTGTAGCTTTAGTTTTATGTTTCTTTTGACGGTAACTGCAACTCTCCAGTGGCTTGCCGGCACCAGTGTCAAAGTCACTATACTCTCAGATTCATTACCTGTGGGGTAGAATGTGAACTACATATGGCTTTGGTATGGCATGGGTGCTTTTCAAGAGTGTAGCAAACTTAATAAAGATCCTGTGGATACGTTGTTCTGGACACATAAGATTCCATAGTAATGAGAGAACAGGTTGATTTGCACCTAGAGCCCATTTATCAGACAATTTTCACATGGATAAATTATCAATAATGCAAGGAAGGACTGCTATGTAATGATACAGCCTGTAATGAGACTATCATCATCCTCTTCATATGCTTTGCAAAGTGGCATCAGCATTCATGTCTCTCTATAGATCTCAGTCCTTGGTATTGTGGAACAATTCTCTTTATGATATTTCTTCATGCCTTCATCTTAGACGATCAAGCATATTTTTCCTCTGCCTCTTTTAACGCTGACCTTTCCTGTCATCACGATATTCTCCAATTCTTCTCTTCTCTTTGTCCAACTAAATAACACTGTCTCTTTATTATTATTTTGTTGTATCATGCTGCGATCAACCCTATATTGATTTACTAGGCAATGTATTTCAACAGGATATTATGTCTTTTTATGTTGGTCAGCTTTAGAATATTCTTATCTTTGAATGTTTTAGAATATTCTTATCTGAGTAATTTTCAATATTCTTATCTGTAAATGTTTTTTTTTAATGTTGCATATCCCTTGCAGGACATTGCAGACAACACCAGCATTTTTCAGCTGCTGTTGATGTACTAGGCAAATAATTTTACATTCAGTAGTTTGCCATTGCTTTCTGACCGACCGGCTCCCATACCAACACATTATAACGCAACGCGACATGGTCTGCTGCACACATCGGTCCGGCTGCGTTTCGAACACCTGGTAAGCGGCTCACGAACCGCATTTGCAAGCCTTTGGCCACGGAGATAGACTATTCTTATCTATGAATAGTTTAGAATATTCTTATCTTTGAATGTTCTTATCATTAAATGTTTTAGAATATTCTTATCTGTCAATGTTTTATAATATTTTTATCAAGCAGAACTTTAGAATATTCTTATCTTTCAGAGCTTCAAGATATAATCTTCTGGACTTACAAAATATTCTTACCTTCCATAACTTTAGAATATTCACAAATTTGAATGTCTTAGAATAATTTTATCTTTGTTGTTTTAGAATATTCTTATCACTTAGAACTTTATTATATTTCTAATATTTGAATGTTTTAGAAAATCCATATCTTTGAATGTTTTAGATTAATATTGTATGTGGATGTTTTGGAAGATTCTTATCTTTAAATATATATATATATATATATATATATATATATATATAAACATTCTTTGACCTGTTAAATGTTTTCAACTTTTCATAACTGTGAACAATCCTTAAATGTCTTTGTTTTAAGATTCTCCCTACTGTGTGATATTTTAAAATATTTCTTTTCTAATTCATTCTTATTTGGTATTTTTAATTGTTGCTTTATTTCAACTTTCAAAATCATCTTTTTTGCCTTAATCTTTTACAGTAATTTCTGTTGAATAATTTAAAAACGTTCCTATCCATCATGTTTTAAAATGTTATATTTGTGATATTTAATCTTTACATGTTTTTTTTGTTAGTTAAGGTATGGCACAGTGACTAGAACACTTGCCTGGTATCATTAATTCGAATCCACATTGAGGCGGATTTTAAAAATTAATCTGGGCTACAAGGCCAATCCAGCCTAAAATTATTTGGGTTGTAAAGATGGCCAACAGGATATTGACTACATTACATATCGATGCTGATTGGTCTATACAAATGTTGGCCCTGAACTGTATACCCATTGCACCTCATAACATAAAAATAAAAGAGTTTAAAAGGCAAGACGATCGATTTCATTGCACCAGGTTGTATCCCAGATGGCTCGGTCTCTTTCTGCAGGGCCGCCTACCGAAAGCATCGCATAAAGCACGAACTATGTAGCTCCAGTGATGACCCCCATGAGTCTCTTAGAAAATTGCATTCATGAACCGAATGAAACCCCTAACTTTCGGAAGTGCACGCTTGCTTGTTGGCCTGAGGATCTTGTGTTCAAATCCATTCAAGTTGCGATTTTTGTTCATTAACCAGATCCCCCAGGTTTACCCAGACTAAGATGCATACAAGGACATTATCTGAGAAGTCAAGGCAGGCAGCATCATATTGACCACATCACCCATCGAGTGACTGATTGGTAAAAATATATGGGTCTAGCACCATATGTCCAGTATGCCTCATCAGATAAAAAATTCATGACTTCATTTTTATATTGTTTTCATTGAAAGCCATGGGATTGTTTTTTTTTTTTTTTTGGGTGCTCGCTAGCTTTGAACTCAAGCGTAGTCTAGACACACTACTTCTAGTAATGCTGGACTGAATTTTTGTGTGGATTTGCTTTACCTATTAACAGTGACCCTCGCCATCAGGCACACCCACTCCAACTTCATGGGTACTTGTAATTTACATTCCCAAGTCAAGGATGATAGGTCAACATTTTAATCCAACTGCTCGGTGTAGGGGTTGAACCCCTTACCTTGGTCTCAGCACATCCGATGTTTAAGAACACGCGTTCTTATCCATTTGGCCATGCTAACCTATGCCATGGGATTCCAAACAATGTTATGTTAACATATTGTTTATGAGAGTAAATGCATTAATTAAATCAAGTGCCATCTCCACAGTGAAGGTTGGTTGCAATACATCTCTATTGGATATAAACAGCACAATGACAAGTATTACTTTGGTTCTAGACTCTTGGTTGATTATATCAAATAACTGGATATACTTGATGATTATATCAAACAGGTGGAGATACTAGATTGATTATATCAAACATCTGGAGATACTTGGTTGATGATATCAAACAGCTGGAGATAATTGGTTGAGGATATCAAACAGCTGGAGATAATTGGTTGATGATATCAAACACCTGGAGATAATTGGTTGATGATATAAAACAGCTGGAGATAATTGGTTGATGATATCAAACAGCTGGAGATAATTGGTTGATGATATCAAACACTTGGAGATAATTGGTTGATGATATCAAACAGCTGGAGATACTTGGTTGATGATATCAAACAGCTGGAGATACTTGGTTGATTATATAAAACAGCATGAGAAAATGAGGCAGCCAAATAGTTGTTAATTCCTTAGTCACTGTGACATGTGATAAGAAACTGTATGCCAATACTCACAAAACTGTTCAACAAAAATACTTAATAATTTATACTGGAATTATATATGAGGGGATTGATTCAGACAAATTATTAGGGAATAATACTCATTTATTGATATAAATTTGTGTCTGAGAACATTGATGCAAATTCCATTGACACCTTGCCGTCTTGACAGACGATAGTTTGTGCTTTAAAAAGGCATAATAACTTTTAACTATGGCGGTAGCGAGTGTGACTGATAAGGCCAATTTGCGCTGTAAATGTCCGTTCACAGTGGGTGCATGTGAACACGTGGTCATTTCCACCATCATGCACCATCTTACGTCTCAAACGCTTGGTGTGTGACTTTTCTGCAATAATTTTCTCCTTTGACTTTATTCCATTTCTGATATTTGCCCTCCATGCAACACGTTCAGCGGCGACTTGCTCCCAATGTGCATTATCAATGCCTGTATCAATCATGTCCCGCTTACACACATCTTTGTATCGTAGTAGAGGCCGACCCTGAGATCTCTTACCCATCTGTAATTCACCAAAAAAGATATCCTTTGGTATTCTACCATCATCCATCCTCCTAAGATGTCCTATCCATCTAAGTCTACGAAGACTGAGCATGGAATAAACTGTCACACAACCTGATCTTTCCAATACTTCAGTATTTGTGATTTTGTCTTGCCACTTAATACCAAGAATTCTTCGCAGACACCGCATATGAAAGCTGTTTAAATTGTTCTCTTGGTGTGAGTAAGTTGTCCAGGTTTCACTGCCATAGAGAAGAGTACTAAGGACACAGGCTTGATAGACAAGGACTTTTGTTTTGGCAGTAAGCTTCCTGTTCTCCCAGACTCTTTTTCTTAACCTGTTCATTGTTGTTGCTGCCTTACCAATCCGGATGTTGATTTCCTGATCTAGGGATAATTTGCTATTTACCACTGATCCTAGATATGTAAAATGGTCTACTATCTCTAGTTCGGCGTCGTCAATAAAGATTGATGGTACCTCATGTGCACCTTGTGACATAATCTGTGTCTTCTTTTTGCTAATTGTTAAACCAAATTCAGAACAAGCATTGGAGAATGCAGATAGTAGACATTGCAATTCTTCCTCAGAGTGGGTCGTAACTGCAGCATCATCTGCAAAAAGCAACTCTCTGATCAGTACCCTCCTAATTTTGGTCTTAGCCTTCAATCTCTGAGCATTGTAGAGGCCGCCATCTGAGCGTGAGTGAATGTATATACCACCATCCTGATCACGAAATGCATATTATAAGGGAATAATACTCAATTATTGATATAAACTTGTGTCTGGGAACATTGATGCAAATTATAAGGGAAGAATACCTAATTATTGATATAAATTTGTGTCTGAGGGCATTGATCCAAATTATGAAAGAATAATACTGGATTATTTATAGAAATTTGTAAGTGAGGACATCGATGCAAATATAAAGGAATAATACTTAATTATTGATAGAAATTTGAGTCTGAGGGCATTGATCCAAATTATAATGAGATAATACTAAAATACTGATATAAATTTGTGTCTGAGGGCATTGATTTAAATTATAAGGAAATAATACTAAAATATTGATATAAATTTGTGTCTGAGGGCATTGATCTATATTTTGAAGGAAAGATACTTAATAATTGATACATAAAGTTGCATCTGAGAGCAAATTATAATAGAAAGATAATTAAGAATTAATACTGAAAGTTGTATCAGAGAGCATTGATTCAAATTAAAATAAAAAAAACACTTAACTAGTGATACTGAATTGTGTCTCTAAATGCAATTATCCAAAAGATAAGACTGAACTTATATCTGGAAAAATTTATCAGAACTGTAAGGCAAAGATACTTAATAATGAAATTTGTGTCTCAATTGATAAAAACTGTCAGGAAAAAATACTTATATACACCTATATTTTTTTATCTTGTTTTATAAGTGCCAAGCAAATCTTATTTAAAAAAATGAATACTGTAAAATTGTTCTTTAGTTTCTTGTTTACGTAAATGTTAATGCATTTGAGATAGCATTAACTTAATTGCATTTTTATGTAGATGCTTGGTTGCTTTCATCCTGCCATATTGCTTTGTGCTTATTTGTGTATGATGTTATACTTTTACAATAAACACTGTTTATACACTAAAATATGCTTCAGACTTTCCTGAAACTTGTTCATAAATATGTTTGTTAACTTTTAGCAGATCTTATGTGATTGCACTCATGTCAAAGCTGTGATCTTTTAGCAAATCTTATGTGATTGCACTCATATCATAGATGTGATATTTTAGCAGAACCTACATGAATTCACTCATGTCATAGCTGTGATCTTTTAGCAGATCTTATGTGATTACACTATAGTCAGAGCCATTATCTTTTAGCAAAACTTGTGTGATTTCACTGTAGCCAGAGCCATTATCTTTTAGCAAAACGTATGTGATTGCACTATAGTCAGAGCCATCATATAGCAGATCTTATCATATTAGCAGATCTTATGTGACTGCACTATAATCAGAGCCGTTATCTTTTAGCAAAACTTATGTGATGTCACAATAGTCAGAGCCGTTATCTGTTAGCGAAACTTATATGATTGAACTCATGTCATTCCCGTAGGTGCGCAGTCTCTTTTAGTAGACATGAAAAGGTAATGGTAATTCAGTAACAGCTATTAGACATAAATACAAAGAAAAATAAAGCTACGATTTTCAGTAAAGGTAATGCTATGCAATTAGAAAACTACAGTGAGTGGAAAGACACTTGGACAAGTCAATAGTCTACTTTTGGACAAGTCAATAGTCTACACTTGATCCAGTCAACAGTCTTCACTTGAACAAGTCAAAAGTCTTTATTTTCCTAGAACAGCATAACAGATGATGGCAGATATGAGGCGAAGTTAAGAAATGGAATAGGAATAGCTGAAGTGACATTCAATAGTCTCCGCGGCGAAATGGTTATGCTGTCTATCTTGCTCTCTGAAGGATGTGGTTTCATTCTCCGAACTGCATTGTTGAGACCACTAGTGTAATTTTTCCAGAGACTGCTGTTAGTCATCATCAGAGTTACAGTTTGTGCTTTATGCAATGCTCTTGGCAAGCGATTTGCTACTCTGCAGAAAGAGACTAAGCCAAGTTGAGTTGAGTTGACTCAAGAACCGACATCACAGCACTCGGGATATTCTTGTGCATGCTCTGTCCTCATCTTCAACAGCCAGCAAAAAGAGTCCTAACGCCAATGGTACCAGTAGCAGTCTGATTATGTATCCCTCGCCTTTCCTCGGAGCTGTGCGAAAATGGGATAAAACCCGGTCCAATGAAATTAACCTCGACTTTAGTACTTCAGTATGAAACTCCTCACATCTAAACAGGTAAATTACGAATTAAACTTGAAAGTGTTATATTTGTATGTGTGCTATTGAAGCCCGATTAGAGAAGCAAATGATAGTAACACTGTAGCTTGCCATGCATAATGTCAGAGGAAAGTAAAGATAAATAAGAGAGAGAAATATCTGGATGACTTGGTGACATGGCGTATTTGAGACAAAAACACATAGCTGATCCACAACTCTTGTGAGATGGTGAGATATGACCACCCACACTTATCGACATGGCACATGATGATGATGAACTAAAGATACTGTTTCAC
Source organism: Cepaea nemoralis (assembly GCA_014155875.1). Classification (NCBI taxonomy): domain Eukaryota; kingdom Metazoa; phylum Mollusca; class Gastropoda; order Stylommatophora; family Helicidae; genus Cepaea; species Cepaea nemoralis. The sequence goes on along the minus strand of JACEFZ010017448.1, from coordinate 262,596 downwards.
ACAGGGGTGTCATGGTGGAAGCATTATTATTCAGTGTAAGTGAATCGTCATTGTATTTGAAGGTCAGCACAGCCAAATAAAAAAAGAATTCTCACCCTGAAACATCCAGTGTGCTGATGCTGAGGCAGTGTTTTCAACCCCTACACCAGTCAGTTGGACTAAAATGTTGACTTCTCATCCTTGACTTGGAGATGTAAATTACAAGCACCTCAGAAGTCAGAGTGGGTGGATGGCGAGAAGACACTAGTAATAGAGACAGTTAATCCACACGCAAACATCATTCCAGTGCACTTGAAGTAGTAGCACATGTATGGACTATGCTTGAATTAAAAACAAGCAATAACAACAACAACAACAAAAGTAATTGTATTTGACATTGGGGCACCATACCATTAAAAGAACGGAAACATACAAATACCTGGGTACAATCTTCAACTGCTCCAACATCATAAGGGAAGAAATACAAACTAGAATCAATTCTGGAAATAAGATATACTATGCACTACAACATCTACTAAAATCAAATGCGCTATCTCGTAACACCAAAATCACAATATACAAAACACTGTTCAGACCAGTTGTGCTGTATGGCTCTGACAACGAAAGGAGACGAAGCCTTGTTACTAACAAACCTTTGAGAACAAAGTTTTAAGACGCATCTTTGGACCCATTAGGGATACACAAAGTGGAGAGTGGAAAAGAAGAAGTAACAAAGACATTTATGATCTAAGTCCCCGCTAATTACTGGTATAGAAAGAAAAAACAGCAGCAGGATATAACAATATGAATTGGAAACAAATAGGTATATTAAACTCCTGCGAGAAGAAACGTACTAAACATCAACAACGTTGCACATATCTTACAAGGAGATCCATCGTATCGCGAAATACAGATGAAAATCCGAAATCAGAAGCACTCAATAAATATATAAAATGAATAATAAAATAAAATAAGATAAACTACACACAAACGCGTACAATACGACACACAGGACTACCGACGTTTCGATTCTCAGAATGTTTGTCAAGGACACCACAGATAGCTAACACAACGAAATACAGCAAACAAAGAAAAAAGGAAAACAACACACGAACTGTCCCTATGCCATGTGGGGCAGAAAAAAGTTGGTTGAGAAGAAGAAGATAGGGGTACCATGATGAAGTAATCTACGCTCGGCTTGAACTACGGTTGAAAGATGATTTGGCACGAGGATCACTCCATTGCACCAGGTTTTATCCCATATGGTGTGGTCGCTTTCTGCTGAGTGGCATGCTGAAAGCATCGCACAGCGCATGAACTCCGTAGTACCAGTGACAACCCCCTAGGAGTTTATGAGAAAATTGAACTCTTGAATGATGGAGTCCAGAAACGAACACACAATCTTTGGAGTGCATGGTAGGTGGTTTACCCATTTTGCCACTGGGACTCGGTGTAAGCTAACCAGCATGGTATTTCTTTGGCTAATAGATCTACTTGGCAGTGTCCATCTCCTGTCCAAGAATGCTGTAAATTGAAACAAGTTGCATGATTAGCGGTTATTTGGCCTTCTCTGTGTGATTTCAAATTGTCAAGATATTTTAGCGTGGGCAACATGCAGGTAGAACCTTTAGCGAAATATAACCCAGTTTAATATGTAAGTACTAGTTTAATATGTAAGTGTTAGTTAGTTTAATATTTAAGTGCTAGTTAGTTTAATATTTAAGTGCTAGTTCATTATGTAAGAACTAGTTTAATATGTAAGTGTTAGTTAGTTTAATATTTAAGTGCTAGTTCATTATGTAAGTACTAGTTTAATATGTAAGTGTTAGTTAGTTTAATATTTAAGTACTAGTTCATTATGTAAGAACTAGTTTAATATGTAAGTGTTAGTTAGTTTAATATTTAAGTGCTAGTTCATTATGTAAGTACTACTTCAATATGTAATTACTAGTTTGATATGTAAGTAATAGTATGTAAATGCTAGTTTAATATGTAAGTACTAGTTTTATATGTAATTAGTAGACATATTATTTATTTTTTAATTTATGCTAACTAATATCGTCATCATCATCAAGTGCCCCTCAAACTGGTGTGGGTGATCATGTATATCTACAACTAACACTCTTTAGCCCTGTCAACATTTTGTATTTTTCTTTATTTGCACACTATTAACCCCTCATGTCTTGGATCAAGGATGCGTGCATAGAAGGTGAGCAATTTTTAAATGAGCATGTTTTGTTCAATTATATTCATGCAGAGCTTTGTTACTGTTATAATATCTTATCTCTTTGTGTAGCGAGTATAAAGGATGGTTGAAAGGTGATGGTGTAGGCCGCAGACTCAAAGTTAACGGGTTCCAATCCCAGTATAGAGCTGGGCATTTCAACAAGGACTATTTGTTTCTAATGATATCACACGTATCCCTGGTTCTTGGGTACTGAGACTGGATACCTAACTTTCTCAGATAATAAAAAAAAAAAAAAAAAAAAAAAAAAAAAACAAGAGATCCAGTGTGCAAGGTGCAAACATAACAAATCTCACAGCAGCTGTAAGTTGTGATAAAGAGTTGATTGCAAGGCTGCTGCCTTGGTACAATTGCCAAGAAGAAAACCTATCTATGGGTTGATGGCGCGCAGTGGATGGAATGTATCTAAGGAAAATAAACCATATATATGCATGCTGAAGCAGTCAAACACATTGGCAAAACTATGTTTGAAGCATTCACCCCAAAAGAGAAATAAAGAAGAAAATGGAGGAGGAGAAAGAGGAAGAGCATTGGAAAACATCGTGAAAACAGGAAACATTAGCAGTAGAAGAGGCAAAGGCGGATCAAGAGAAATGACGCCAGACAGGCTGGGGGAGGTGGCATGGGAAAATATTGATTGAATTGATCCAGAACGCCACATCTGTGGACATGTGTGAAAGGCTACAATGCACTCGGTGTGTGATGTTGTATTATCATACAGGCAGCCTTTACTTCCCAGGACATTTCCTACTATCCATTTTCAACTAGGAGCCCAGGAGAGGGAAGAGGCGGAAGAATAATGCAGGAGGAGGAGGAAAGAGTTAGGAGGAAGAAGAATACAGGAGGAGGAGGGGGAAGAAGAATGCTGGAGGAGGATGCCAAGATTACAGGAGAAGGAGGAGGAAGAAGAAAAGGAGGAAAGAAGAGCAGTAGGTAGAGGAGGAGGCGGTGGGAGGAGGAAAGAGATGGGGATAGAAGGAGGAGGTCTTTAGTGGAAGATTTAAGGTCCATACGAGTCATAACCCAGCAGCATCGGCCACTAATTCGAATACCTACTCAGATCCATAAGATAGCGTCATAACCCGCAGGCCACGCCGACCACTGGGTTTGAAACCCCTACTCGGATCCACCCCAACCACCTCTATAGCCATTCCGTCCAACTCGGCTCCTTACCAAGGAACAGAGGCCTATATCTGGCCAATCCGCCACCCCGCAGAAGAATATCGTACACCTCACCCTTACATACTGCCCATGTTCCCACCTCCCCCACGCCTCCCACCGTAAACCCGATAGCCAGGTCGACCACCGAGGCTCCACCCCACCGCTCCGTCTCTTAACAAGGAATCGCCATCTTTTAATTTTCCCACCCCAACTTCCCCTGAGCCGCGCAGCCACCCCACTCCTTAGCTACTCTGTTGACATTGGGGAAAAAATTTACTTGTATGTAATAGTACTTTTACTTTAAAGTTTAACTTTTTAAACACCCAAACCGGAAATAGTTAAGTACCAAAACGCGCGAGATTTGAAATATGGGGAGCCGGTTTTGGGGGTGCCGGGTGACATCAATTAGGCGTATATAAGGGGCTTGCTCTCCATGGGGGAGGGGGGGGGGGAGAGAGAGAGAGAGATTTTGCGCATCAGATACTACTAAGAAAAATCGGCCTCGATGGGGACTCTAGCACATGAACACTGGCAAAAAGGATGAAACGTTGACTGTAAAGGACATTTTAAATAATATTATAAGAGTGAGTTGAGTTGAGTTAAGAACCGACATCACTGCACTCAGGACATTCCCATACGTGCTCAGTCCCCTCGTTCAACAGTCAGCGAAGAGTCATACTACTAATCGTTCCCACCGCTATCTGATTAAAAGTTCTCCTGGTCTTCCCTCTCAGTTTTGAGATTCTTCCAGAACCCCTGCCGATCCCCCGCAATCTCATTATTTCCACATATGGGTTCTCAATCTGTTCCTCTGCCTTCTCCACCTGGTCCCACAAGCGCACGACCCCCCCCCCCTGTCCATAGGCAAGATACCACCAAGAGGTGCATTCCCTGCCAGCCTATCAGCCTGTTCATTCCCCCGTACACCCGCATGGCCAGGGCAAAATATCCATACAATTCTCAGATCTGTGACCTCTGAAGCGACGAGAGCCATTCCACACGAAACATTCCTTTCTCCACCTTGCTAAGCATACTCTTTGAATCCGTAATGAACACAACGTGTGTTGCAGTAGTCACCTCTAGCCACCGGAATGCCGCTGTTACTGCCTCCACCTCCATTCTCATGCTGGAGGTCGTAGTCTCATATGCCAGGCTCTCCTTTTTCAAGACTCGCTCATTAGCCTTTGCAACAAAGCCCCAGCCACTACGCCTGTTTCTCACCACTGACCCATCAGTGTAGATGACTATGTCACCTTGATGTGTGTTGCTCTGGATTAGCTGTTGCACTTCAAACTTAGTGCGTCCCGCTGCCCATTCTCTGCACTCACGACCCAGTGTTATTATTACACTGTGCCAGTCCGTCATGTTATCTGGAACTTCCACCCACTCTCTTTCACGATTGATGGTCTCTAGATCACACACCTGACTTATAGAAAGTTCTGCCAGGACCTGCCTCGTCTTAGTCTATGACCCTTTACCATACCCATTGCTGCATGCAATGCATTATAAGAGTGATTAACCAAAGAAAGGATAAGTGTGTTGCTCTTGATGTTTCAGCTTGGAGTTTGTGAACCATTCTGGCACAGTGTCTTGCCTTAGACCCCAGTTCAAGATCTATCACAACTCCTGGCCATTTGACCGCTCAGTACAACTTGTGTTATTTGTGGGGTCGAGTGGTTGCTTCGTGGTTATGAATCCCCTGGAAGACTGTGAGTTTGAACTCTTAAGTCTGATGCATTTGCATTCAGATTGCTATAGCCCTGAACTAATTCTGTTTCAAACAAAACAGTAGGTTTGGACCAAACATGGTGCACAGTCAAAGGAACAAGTGTTATAATGTAAATTAGCATTCACTGAGCAATAAAATTGCGGAAAATATTGTGAAACGAAACTATGACTCTAGTGTGGCGATATATCACCCTTCTGTCCAAATGGGAAGTCACATTTGACGATATATTATCCTTCTGGACTGAATCAGTTAATATTATTTAGCACGACACATGCAGTTGAGATTTGGCGTATGCTTATAATGTTTCCTGCACGAGTTTTATGTATTTTATTGTCAACAGTTAGTTGTATATCCTTTATATGACGTCGCAATCAACCCCGGCACTTTTATTTTGGCTGTTTGTTATGTCTTGGCAAGTTGACGTTCAGTAATTTGCCATTGCTTTCTGAACGACCGATATTCATACCATTGCATGAAAATCAATGCAAGACAGTCTACTTCCAAATCGTCCGCAGCTTTGTTTCGAACGCGGTATGCGGGGTTGCGTAGGGCGCTCGTAACCCCTTTGCTGCTGAGCGTGTTTGTAAACAGTAATCAACAAACAAAACCTAAATTTGAAGAAAAAAAAAATAGAGTGAAGGACTCCTTTCCACAAATTAGGCGTTTTAGATATTTGATCATAACTTTGTATTTTGGTAAACCGATCGGGACACGTTATAAATACAGGGTGTATTTTTAATGATTGTGCCGTGTTTGAAAATAATGTCGATCAAAGTTATGTATTTACCTATTATGTTGCATGAACTTTACAGAGGGTGAACTTGGACCGGTAATATTTCCAAGCACTGCACAGTCATTAAAAAATACACCCTGTACCACGTTGACCACTTTACTTCCCATAACATTTCCTGGCATAATTCTAGGCTGGATCGATCTGAAAGCACAGGTCAATTTACATTTCCCCCCAGTCGATGAGAATTTGAACGCATGACTACGGGACCGCCAGGCAAGCGTGATAGCCACTACGCTATCCCTGCTGTTTCCTTGTCAACAGTCTACATACAAGACAACGGGGTAGGGCAAGATCATGAATAAGCCATGGCAGAGCTGTTGTTAATGTCCTTCTCATCCCGCCCTGTGATCAAATCTCCCTCAAGAGTCGGTGATGGTACACCATAGTTGTTTTTATTAATGTAATAACAAAACCGCGTTCAGTTTAATTAAACGGCGACGACTATTCATATATAAATCATAAATCAGAAGACGAGATCGAAAATAGATGCAATAAGGTAAACCAACTCATTGGACAAATGGCACCAATACTGAAGAACAAACGTGTATCAATAGTTACTAAGAAAACACTTTACAACACAATCTTCCTACCATCTCTATGCCACCAATGCCAAACCTGGACAATGAGAGAAAAAGAGAAAAAACAAAATCACATCAACAGAAATAAGATTCTTGAGAAGAATATACAATGTATCAAGAAGAGATAAGATCAGAAATGAAGAAATCAGGACAAAAGTTGGGGGGGGGGGGGATTATAGCAGTGTTAGATGTTATTAAAAGGCAGCAAGTAAAATGGTTTGGCCATGCAAGTAGATTACCAACTAACAGTATACCGTAACAAGCAATGGTGTACAGACCAGATGGAAGCAGAGAAGAGGCTAACCGCTTAAACGATGGACGGAGGGAATAGCAGAGTCCATGGGAATATCGATAAATGAACCCATAAGCGGGCACTCTCACGATGTTTATACTTCACCTCGACACCGCAATTTACAAGAGAAACCTGACGAGATGAGATGAGACTATTCATAAATCATAACATAACTATTTAAAATTCTTTGTCTACACGTGTGTGTGTGTGGTGGGGGGGGGGGGGGGGGGGGGGTGCGTGCGCGCGCGCGCACATACAAGCTATTTTAGAAATATTGGATTGTAATAAGTACAAGTGAAGTAAATAACCAACCATTTGTAGTTTTAAAATATAATAATGGGCCAGCTCCGTGGCGGAGGTGTAACCTGTTGTTTTATTTATTTAAATGACAATGGTATGAGTGTCGGTCGTTCAGAAAGTAATTGTAAACTAGTGAGCGTAAACTTGCCACGAGATCACAAACAGTGATATATGCTGGAGTAGACTACTACGCCCTGTAGTAGAATATGCAACTAACTTTGATTAATAATGAAATCTTTCACATTAATTGGTGAATACTTAATTTCGAGAGCACCGCACACAATTCCAGCAACGATTCCTAGGAGTCTCCGGAAAAAGTACACTCGATGTCTGAACCCACGGCCTTCAGATCGTGAGGCAAATGGTTAAACCTCGGAGACTTCTACTCCAATATATATGTGTGAGTGTTTATTTGTGTGGGTGTGTGCCGTGCGTGTGTGTGTGTGTGTGTGTGTGAGAGAGAGAGAGAGAGAGAGAGAGAGAGAGAGAGAGAGAGAGAGAGAGAGAGAGAGAGAGAGAGAGAGAGAGAGAGAGAGAGAGAGAGAGAGAGAGAGAGAGATTACTTAAATCGTTACAAAATATTGACATTTCTGTTTAAAACGCCCCGCAGATTTTACGATGTCCAGAAAACACGAAGCTGAGCAAAGTGAGTATACGGACCTGTTACTAGTGACAATTCTTTCCTGTAAAAATGTTGTGGCAGGTTATGCATTGCGAATAGGATTATTTCCAAAGTTATTGCGGCGTTTCTTTTGGCCAACGTATTTCAATTTCCGAGACATTATGTATTTTATGAACCAACTTTTTCCATGGTCAGATCTTTTAGAACGTCAGTTCTTTTACTTCTTCTTGGTTCACGACCATTTGAAGAGAAAATCACAGTCAGTCGGGCAAAATGTAGACATTACAAGAGGACGTAAATATGTCTCTCAGAGTGTACAACTAGGGCGAAAGACATAAAGTGTTCGAGAATGACTGCAGTCAACCTTCTTTGTAGAGACATTCTTGTGAAGTGGCCAAATCATTTAGTCTTTTGTCCTTTGATTGACCGACTGATTGAATCATTATCATCATCATGCGCCCTGTCAACTGGCTTAGGCGCCATGTATCTTCACAGATCTCGGTTCCTGATGTTCTGGATCAATCCCACTGATGATATTTCTCAAAATCACCGCCCTAGTTCACTAGTATTATACCCCATAATTCTTCTACTGCTGATCTTTATAATCATGACTAAAGGAAAATAGCAGAAATGACGTAGTACACACAAGAAAGGAAATCACGCAGGCAAGAAAGATGTAATATGAAAGAGTCGGTAGCAGGAGACAGATTCCATCCATCCATCACGTGCCATGCCGGTAAGCATGAGCGGTCATGATTCGCCATTTCATTCGATCGCCAGAGTCGTGGATCAGCTCAGTGTTCTTGTATCGACCATGCCACGTGGTCATACCATCCAGGTATTTACTTCTCTGTCTTCCCCATGTTCTCTTCCTCTCGATCTTGCCAGTTGTTACCAAGTTCTCTAATTTAATTATAACCCTAGTTGTTCACTGAGTGCAACAACCGGCATCTACTAAGTGTTGCAGATCCTGCTCATTGTTTGCAGTCAATACTGTATGATCAATGTATGATCTGCATATCTAATGTTATTGATGTTTCTGTCCTCCAAAGAGGAGACAGACTAGGAAATACTAATAGGATGGTTCCATTTGACAGCTGGTTCATTAAGTGTATGTAGGAAAATATACTGCATTCATTTAGTTACCATTGTTTATATTATTTTCTCACTATTCACGTTCACTGCATTTTGTATTACTTTAGAGTTGTATAATTAATTTCATAAAAGAAAACAAAAACCATGCATCAGTCACAGTATTACACGATAGAGAACAACACCAGGATATTTGAGTTGACGTTGAACTGTTGAATACTTTCACAAATTTTTACACTCGAGACCCATTGTGATCACACAGCGGTTTTCGCGATACCTTCCCTCTTATAAAATCGGCTAGGAAGTTGCACTGACAATGGCACGAGAGCTGTTGGACGAGGGTTTGATCCCTGGGCTCGCTGTTGGTTACTGCAGAGAAAGACTAACCACCCATTCCTCCGTGAACTCGAGCCTGAACTACGTGATGATCCTAATGCATCATATAACCACAGCAGGTCCCATCTACTGGACTAGCTAGTTTTAACTGATTAACTGCCATGGGATAATAAATTGCCTTATTAAAACTTCCCGTCACTGCAATGGGCTTATAAATCAAACTATTGTTAAAATATAAATACAGTAGTTTTCCCCATGCAACCTCTTTTAATCTAATATATAATACAACATGTCTGCTACCTTATTAAAACAATTTTTAAGTCATAACTGTGACACAGCCCTACTTCCCATTTTCCACCATTCATTTTGGTTTGGTCCAAACCTAGATTTTGTTTGTCACAGAATCTGTTATCACTGTTTGGTGATCAGTATAGATTGAATAGAATATCTTTGATCGAGAAGAAACAAATATTGACATTCTTCATAACCTGAAGAAAATTAATGTAGCAACAGGCAGTCTCCGTGGCAATGTGGCCTCAATGCCAAAGTGGTTATGCCGCATGCCTCAAGCTTCAAAGGTTGTGGGTTTGACTCCGGGCTATGACGTTCAGTTCACGAGTGCAATTTTCTTGGCAATTCCTAGGGATTGTCGCTGTAGCTATGGAGTAGGCGCTTTGTGCGCCGCTTTCGGCAGGACGTTCTGCGGAAAGAAGCCGAGCTATATGAGATGGGGGATAACACCACAACGGTGTAAGTCAAACGTCTTACGAAACACCCGGGAAGGTCAACCCGGTCAACAAATGCCTGCAGAAGTAGGATGTGTCGGCCTAACAGCATAGGAGCGCAGCTCTGCTGTAAACAGGCACAACGCAATCACGTCCGAAAAAAAATCTCCGGGCGAACGCAGAAGAAGAAGAAGAAGAAGAAGAAGAAGAAGAAGAAGAAGAAGAAGAAGAAGAAGAAGAAGAAGAAGATATATGAAGGATCAGTGATCTAGTCTCTCTACCAAATAAATCTTTAAAATCTTTAGTGTCTACACTCTGCTTTAAATGGACCATTTTTCACATTGTGTCATTATTCCTGATTGTGTGTGTGCACCTTCTTAAAATAAAGTATATGTGGTGGTTTAGTGGTTACTACATTCACATACCGGGGCTGATAGAGTGAATGCTCTCAGAGAGGTAAAATGGTTAAATGATTCAAGAGATGACTGTGGGTGGATCTGCAATCTTGACCAGACTGCAAGCTCATCAAGTCAAAAGGGGTAAAATTAGAGAAAACCATTATGTAGAAGCCTAAAGATGGATACTGAAGCAACACGGAACTGGTACTCACTGAGGTAGATACTGAGAATGGAATCAAAGCATTTATAAACCGAATAGTTCAATACACAGTGAGGATAATCTTACGACTAACTAACTAACCAACACAATAACTCTGGATTCAGCTCCTAGTTTTATCAGGAGATTCAATTATTGTCTGGCTGGTTGGGCTCAGGGGAAGCCCAGTCTCATAAACTGGAACCAGTGCTTTATCTAGGAACACATCTACAGCATATCTACTTTGTCTGCTGGTTTGTTAAAAAAGAAAAGAATACACAATAGCGTGTCTACTATATGCCATAAGTAAACCAGTTTAATTAATTATGATGTGTATATCACTATTTATAACGTTTCTTTTTTTTTTCTTCAATTTGTGTAACAGGCAGTGTTAAAACTCTGGGTGATTCCTTGACTCGGTCAGTATCCACGAGAAAGAGTCACAGGTCCAAAGGAATAACCTCATTGGTGCAGGCTATGTCAGCAGTGGCAAGGCAGCCTCTGCTAAACTGGAGCATAACAGCAGAGAACATGGCTGGTGATGAGAGGGATGGGGGTGGACATCCGCCACCAGGCAGTGCTGGGTCATCACCAGGGTCTAGCAGACAGAACGTAAGTTGCGAATTATGTTGATAAGTCAAACAGGCATGCAGTCGGATATCCGTGCAGTCCTAAGTTAAACATTTAGAAGATTTAACATCCATACAATCTTAAGTCAAACATTTAGCCTCTCAAATGTCGATATATGAAGCCCATAATCGGGCACTCTCACGAAGTTTGTACTTCACCTCGACACCGCAAGGTACAAGAGGAACATGATGAGATGAGATGAATGTGTATACAATCTTAAGTCAGTTATTCAGGTAGTTAAGTATCCATGCAATCTTAAATCAGACAAATAGACAGTCAGACATCAATACAGTCTTAAGTAAGACAGTCATACAACCATGTACTCATGGGCACATAATGACTTGGTCAAACACATACAACCATGTACTCATGGGCACATAATGACTTGCTCAAATATCCATGCCATCTTAAGTCAAATACTCAAATGTAAAACACCCATACCATCTTAAGTCAAACAATCAATCAATTAAACACCCGTACAATCTTAAATCAGACACTCAATCATCCATGCAGTCTTAAGCCAGACAATCAAACACTCAAACATCCATGCAGTCTTAAGTCAGACAATCAGGCCATCACATATGTGAAATGTTGTGGTGTACACCCTTTCTGCACCAATTCCTTAGTTACATTTAAAAAAAAATAATGTGTAAAATTATAAAGTTTCAATTATTAGACATTTTGTCTTATTTTTATTAGGGATAAAATTCATTTTAAATATATTTTAATATAGTTTTGTCCACACGCTAGTGGAATTTGTGTTACTATTTACCTGGCCTGGCTTATTTGTTGTGTGGTATAGTATGTGAATTTGTATTTGTTGTGTGATATTATATGCATGCTTATATATGTTGTGTGGTATAGTATGTGAATTTGTATTTGTTGTGTGATATTATATGCATGCTTATATATGTTGTGTGGTATAGTATATATGTTGTTTCACTGCAAGATAATAATGCTTTCCATGAGGGACACTTTTCTTAGAAAAATACACACTGAAAAGTTGCAAGACACTCACTTTAGAGCCGCATGTGAAGAGTTAATGCGACCCCTTTGTCTCAAGTTTGTTTGACTATATCATGTAAATATTGTCTTTCCTGCTGTTCATAACAGATCCCAGAGGATGTGAGTCTGATGCCTCCTTCTATCTGTGTGACTACAGGGGACTCTCCTACAGGGTCTCAATCTTCTAGCCGAGCCCCATCCCCTAGTACAGAGTAAGTAAAACTGTCACAGTTGTGCTTTCTTCAGTATATTATTAATATATCATATGACAAGAAAGCTATGTTTTTATATGTACAGTATAATACTTTATATTACTGGGTGTATTTTTAGTGACTGTGCAGTGTTTGAAAATATTGCCAGTCCAAGTTTTGTATTTACCTATTATGTTGCATGAACTGTACAGAGGGTGAATACAAAACTTGGACCGGCAATATTTTCAAACACTGCACAGTCGTTAAAAATACAAGCTATATATTAGGTGTATGATGCTATCCCCATATTTGTACAGATCATTAAACCACTTCCACAGTCTGCCTTAGGAAGCTATTGAAGATTAAATGGCAAGACAAGATCCCAGACACTTAAGTCCTAGAAAGAGCGTCCATGCCCAGTATCCACACTCTGCTAATGAAAAACTCGTATGCCAGATCACAGGCTCCCTACGTTGTGGTAAAAGCTCTCGAGGCGCCACAGAGGAAATGCTTTAAAGACACTCTGAAAATCTCACTGAAAACTTTTGGAATTCATCTTGATACCTGGGAGACTGCTGCTAAAGACCGTAATTCGTGGTGTACATCATTACATAAGTGCGCAGTCACTAGTGAAGCAACCAGGACTGCAAGAGCTGTGAAGAAAAGGCTGGACAGAAAAATCACTGCAGGAGATCCACCTCCTGGAACGTCAAGCATTCTTTGCCCACATTACCAAAGAAAATTTCGAGCCAAAATAGGCCTTATCATCTTAGAACTCAGGCTCCGTACTTTCAACCCCAATGGATGAAGTGAATGGTCATCATCATTCTTGATGGACAAACAACAGCATGTATATATCAACTAGCACTCAATGGTTGATGTAATCCGTATCATTATGATCGACTTTACTTCCCAGGATATTTCCTAGTCAGTATTTAGACTGGGCCGACCTGGTTATCAGGTTAAATTGTAAATCCTCTCAAGGGGGGTCCAAAAACATGCCCACTGGGTCGGCTGGTAAACATGCTCCATCCATCTTGTACCATGCCGGAAATCGTGGGCGGTCATGATTCGCCATTTCACTCGATCATCAGAATTATGGATCAGCTCAGTGTTCTTGTCTCGACCATGCCATGTGGTCAAGCCATCCAGGTATTTACTTCTCTGTCTTCCCCTTGTTCTATTCCCCTCGATCTTGCCAGTTGTCACCAAGTTCTCTAATTTATTTCTTCTCATAACATGTCCAAAAATGCCTGACTGTCTACGTCTAATTTCTCTAATCAGTTTACGATTTTCATTTGTTTCTTGTAGGACTTGGTCGTTGGTTTTTCTGTCTGTCTATGCTTGCTTGCTTGCTTGTGTTCGCTGGCTGTGATCTCCAGCGTGAAGTCCTGTATGTCGAATGAAGACATCCTGTTGTCCAACATCAGTGTGATGTCATACAGGACCTGAGGTTTGCGTGAGTATCCGTTGTCCCATGTCTGACTTATTGGTGTGCAGACGGGTGGTTCCTCGCCGTGCAGGCAGACACTCTCCGACTTCGGAGGATGTCTGTCTATGATATTCTTCGCATTTTCCTCAGAAACCACATTTCCACAGCCATCATATGTTTTTCAGCTTGTTTGCTCGTTGTCCACGCTTTACATCCAGACAAAAGTACATACTAGCCACTGCAGTATCATGACTCCCGCAATCTTCAGCCTTGGTCAGTATTTTCAAAAACACTACACTCATTATTGTCGACATCTATAGCTTAGGGGTAGTGAATACTGCTTCACAACCCTGACATACCGAGTTCAAACACAGCTGCAGGCGTCTGTGAGTAGTAGACCGCTTTGCGTTGATTTTCGCAATGGTATGAGCCTGTGAGACCTGGGCACTCATTAAACAAGCTGAACAGTGCATAACTGCCTTTGAATATAAATGTTATAAACTAGTTCTAAGAATATCTTGGATACAGAAAAGAACAAGTGCATAAATACGACAAAGGCTGCATGTTCAAGAAGGTTGGCTACTAAAGACATAAAGCAAAGAAAACTGAAATATTATGGTCTCTTGAAACGTCATGAAAGTTTGGAGAGAACAATAATGGAGAGGTATAGAGAGTAAGACGAAGGCCAAAGAGAAGATGGGTGCAGGATGTGGCGGATGATCTCCAAATGGGTGTATTGGACGCGGGAGATCTTTCTTATGACCGAGAAGTTTTCCGGAAGGTTGCTATGGGACGAGGTTCTGCAAAAGACATGCTACTGAATGAATAAATGAATCATCCATTCACAAAATCAGTGGCCCCCCCCCCCCCCCCCCCCCCCCAAAAAAAAAAAAAAAAAACTGAATGTAAAATTGCCTAGAAATTCACAAACAGCCAATAAATGCCTGGGTAGACAGTGATGTCTTGTAAAAGGACATGCTTTTACAACTTTTAACAATTTTCATAGAAAATGCCTTGCCTTTTGAAAAAGAAACATAACACCCTTGCTTTTTTTAAATAATGAAAATATGATTCAAATGGTGCTTAATGACTATTTTCAGAAATGTAAATGAGGACAGCGAAAACAGAATGAGATCTGAAACAGGCGCAGGTGTGGAGGAGATGTCAGTCGATGTTTCTATAGAATAGAGTGGTTGTCACTGTTGAAAGTCCGTTAATGGTGGGAAATCATGGAGACCTCTAAAGAAGTTCTTATCATGTCATCTCCTTATGGTAGTATTGGATTGGGAGCATCTTTGCTGTTATTGATTGCACTAGTGAACAACTTCCACACGTATCCCTGCATATTTTCATGTAGATGCATCTGGTGTTTGGTGGATTCTTGGTCTCTTATATAGTTATGGCCATGCCAGATAAAGAATGACAATTACCTTTAGCTTACGTCATCCTCTCCTTTCCTATCCTTCTTCCTCTTCTTTTTTTTTCCCTTGTCTTCTTCTTCTTCTTTGTCTTCTTCTTCATCTTTTCATCATCTTCTATTTTTCTTCTTTTTTTTTCCTGGTTTTCATCTTCTTCCTCCTCCTCCGCTCCCTCTTATTCTTCACCTTCTTGCTCTTCTCCTTGTTTTTCTTCTTTGTTTTCTTCTTTTCTTTCTTATTCTTCTTTCGCTCGCTTGAAATTTGTCTATAACTGCAATGTTGTCACTCGTATGAATTTAACTTGTCTTTTTTAGTTCACTCAGCGGTCCATAGAGTTTATCTTCCACTGTTGTCTCTCTAGGCTCTTTCCAATCTATCTGTTGAGCTTTTCAGTATTAGATTAAGAGCAGCTGTCTGCACAATGTCCCTACGTGCATGGTGTACAAGATGGTGTTAGTTGCCTCTGTTATTACACTAGTCCATGTCTAGGGAAATCTGTCACACTCACTGCATCTAAATATCACTGCTTTTTGTGGCTTGCTGTTTGGGGATAGTCTTGTTACATGACCGAACCATCTGATTCACCATCTCTTAATTAAATCCATTGCTGACATTGTACCCACTGGCTGGTATGCGGGCGGGGCGGCACCAGGCGTATGGACTCCTGAGGGTCATCCCCTCCCCCTTCCCTAGCAGGCAGGCTCTACTAGGGTGACCGCTCATTTCCTGCAATATCCAAACTTTGTGTATATGGTATTATTTAAACAAGGGAATCGTCGCCGGAGCTACGGAGCACGTGCTCTGCGCTTGACACATCCTTTGGGGGCTAGCGAAGAGAGAGAGAGAGAGAGAGAGAGAGAGAGAGAGAGAGAGAGAGAGAGAGAGAGAGAGAGAGAGAGAGAGTGTGTGAGGAGGAGAAGACGAGGAAATGGTGTGAGAAGAAGGCATAATTGATGCATGATAAGGCAGACGTGGTTGCGATCTTGTGGGATCTTGTGGGAGCACGTGTACACCTCGGAGGAGCAAATGGATCACCATGGTCTGGCAAGAATGCGACAGCGTGGAGTGATGAGTGGATCTGGCTGATGCTCGACGCTTAGAGGAAAGGCGAGACGCACATATAATCAGATTGCTACTGGTACTATTGGGGTTGGAACTCTTCGCTGGCTTCTGAGGATGGTGGCGGGGCGCTTATGGGAATGCCCCGAATGCTGTGATGTCGGTTCCTAAATCAATCAATCAATCAATACCTACTGGCTTCCTCATGTCGTAAATGTTCATCCTGTCTCGTCTTGTCACATTCAGTATTTCATCTCTGTTGTTACAGTTTTTAACTACAAGCACTCAATCTCACTGACACTATAGTCTGGGGACCAGTCCTATGCCAAAAAAGGGTGGCTTTTTAATGACCAGTTTCTCTACGGGGTCAAAGTCCGCTAATTCACTGGCTGCTATAGATCTCTTTGGGGTAGTAAAGTTGCCTCATGTAATACTAATTACATTATCTCTTGATTAGGATACAGAGGCTCTGATGTGCCACGCTCAAGGTTTATATTGACAAAGACCTCGCATGTCCTCCCCTTGGTGTATCCTGAGCAAAACTATTCTAACTACGAGAATCCACCTTGGGTTGCTGTGATGAGGCCTGGGCAACCACTAGTTTGGTTAACAAAACGAAAGTCCACTTAGCTTTGCTGTGATGAGGCCTGGGCAACCACTAGCTTGGTTAACAAAAAGAAAGTCCACTTAGCTTTGCTGTGATGAGGCCTGGGGAGACACTAGTTTGGCTAACAAAATAAGAATCCACCTTGGTTTGCTGTGATGAGACCCGAGCAGAAAGTAGTGTGACTAACGAAATGAGAATCCACCATAATCAGTCAACCGAGATTTCAAACTGTACACACTATGAGACTACAAGAGAGTACTTGCCATGATGTTGGCAGGCAATCAGCACCCCAGTCGTGCATTCACTACCCTAGTCGTGCATTCACTACCCCAGTCGTGCATTCACTACCCTAGTCGTGCATTCACTACCCTAGTCGTGCATTCACTACCCTAGTCGTGCATTCACTACCCTAGTCGTGCATTCACTACCCCAGTCGTGCATTCACTACCCTAGTCGTGCATTCACTACCCTAGTCGTGCATTCACTACCCTAGTCGTGTATTCACTACCCTAGTCGTGCATTCACTACCCCAGTCGTGCATTCACTACCCTAGTCGTGCATTCACTACCCCAGTCGTGCATTCACTACCCTAGTCGTGCATTCACTACCCTAGTCGTGCATTCACTACCCCAGTCGTGCATTCACTACCCTAGTCGTGCATTCACTACCCTAGTCGTGTATTCACTACCCCAGTCGTGTATTCACTACCCTAGTCGTGCATTCACTACCCCAGTCGTGCATTCACTACCCTAGTCGTGCATTCACTACCCCAGTCGTGCATTCACTACCCCAGTCGTGCATTCACTACCCTAGTCGTGCATTCACTACCCCAGTCGTGCATTCACTACCCTAGTCGTGTATTCACTACCCTAGTCGTGCATTCACTACCCCTAGTCGTGCATTCACTACCCCTAGTCGTGTATTCACTACCCCAGTCGTGCATTCACTACCCTAGTCGTGCATTCACTACCCCAGTCGTGCATTCACTACCCCAGTCGTGCATTCACTACCCTAGTCGTGTATTCACTACCCCAGTCGTGCATTCACTACCCCAGTCGTGTATTCACTACCCCAGTCGTGCATTCACTACCCTAGTCGTGTATTCACTACCCCAGTCGTGCATTCACTACCCTAGTCGTGTATTCACTACCCTAGTCGTGCATTCACTACCCTAGTCGTGCATTCACTACCCTAGTCGTGTATTCACTACCCCAGTCGTGTATTCACTACCCTAGTCGTGCATTCACTACCCCAGTCGTGCATTCACTACCCCAGTCGTGTATTCACTACCCCAGTCGTGTATTCACTACCCCAGTCGTGCATTCACTACCCTAGTCGTGTATTCACTACCCCAGTCGTGTATTCACTACCCTAGTCGTGCAATCACTACCCCAGTCGTGTATTCACTACCCTAGTCGTGCATTCACTACCCCAGTCGTGCATTCACTACCCCAGTCGTGCATTCACTACCCCAGTCGTGTATTCACTACCCCAGTCGTGCATTCACTACCCCAGTCGTGTATTCACTACCCCAGTCGTGTATTCACTACCCTAGTCGTGTATTCACTACCCCAGTCGTGTATTCACTACCCTAGTCGTGCATTCACTACCCCAGTCGTGCATTCACTACCCCAGTCGTGCATTCACTACCCCAGTCGTGCATTCACTACCCCAAGTCGTGCATTCACATACCCCAGTCGTGTATTCACTACCCCAGTCGTGCATTCACTACCCCAAGTCGTGCATTCCACTACCTATGTCGTGCATTCACTACCCTAGTCGTGCATTCACTACCCTAGTCGTGATTCACTACCCCAGTCGTGCATTCACTACCCTAGTCGTGCATTCACTACCCTAGTCGTGCATTCAACTACCCAAGTCGTGCATTCACTACCCTAGTCGTGCATTCACTACCCCAGTCGTGGTATTCACTACCTAGTCGTGCATATCACTACCCCAGTCGTGCATTCACTACCCTAGTCGTGCATTCACTACCCTAGTCGTGCATTCACTACCCCAGTCGTGTATTCACTACCCTAGTCGTGCAATTCACTACCCCAAGTCGTGCATTCACCTACCCCAGTCGTGTATTCACTAACCCAGTCGTGTATTCACTACCCCAGTCGTGCATTCACTACCCTAGTCGTGCATTCACTACCCTAGTCGTGCATTCACTACCCTAGTCGTGTATTCACTACCCCAGTCGTGTATTCACTACCCTAGTCGTGCATTCACTACCCCAGTCGTGCATTCACTACCCTAGTCGTGCATTCACTACCCCAGTCGTGCATTCACTACCCTAGTCGTGCATTAACTACCCCAGTCATGCATTCACTACCCCAGTCGTGCATTCACTACCCTAGTCGTGTATTCACTACCCCAGTCGTGCATTCACTACCCTAGTCGTGTATTCACTACCCTAGTCGTGCATTCACTACCCTAGTCGTGCATTCACTACCCTATTCGTGTATTCACTACCCCAGTCGTGTATTCACTACCCTAGTCGTGCATTCACTACCCCAGTCTGCAATTCACTACCCAAGTCGTGCATTCACTACCTAGTCGTGTATTCACTACCCAGTCCGTGCATTCACTACCCCGTCGTGGTATTCACTACCCAGTCGTGCATTCACTACCCTAGTCGTGTATTCACTACCCCAGTCGTGCATTCACTACCCTAGTCGTGTATTCACTACCTAGTCGTGCATTCACTACCCTAGTCGTGCATTCACTACCCTAGTCGTGTATTCACTACCCCAGTCGTGTATTCACTCCCTAGGTCGTGCATTCACTACCCCAGTCGTGCATTCACTACCCCAGTCGTGTATTCACTACCCCAGTCGTGTATTCACTACCCCAGTCGTGCATTCACTACCCTAGTCGTGTATTCACTACCCCAGTCGTGTATTCACTACCCTAGTCGTGCAATCACTACCCCAGGTCGTGTATTCACTACCCTAGTCGTGCATTCACTACCCCAGTCGTGCCTTCACTACCCCAGTCGTGCATTCACTACCCCAGTCGTGTATTCACTACCCCAGTCGTGCATTCACTACCCCAGTCGTGTATTCACTACCCCAGTCGTGTATTCACTACCCTAGTCGTGTATTCACTACCCCAGTCGTGTATTCACTACCCTAGTCGTGCATTCACTACCCCAGTCGTGCATTCACTACCCCAGTCGTGCATTCACTACCCCAGTCGTGCATTCACTACCCCAGTCGTGCATTCACTACCCAGTCGTGTCATTCACTACCCCAGTCGTGCATTCACTACCCCAGTCGTGCATTCACTACCCCTAGTCGTGCATTCACTACCCCTAGTCGTGCATTCACTACCCCTAGTCGTGCATTCACTACCCCAGTCGTGCATTCACTACCCCAGTCGTGCATTCACTACCCCTAGTCGTGCATTCACTACCCCAGTCGTGCATTCACTACCCTAGTCGTGCATTCACTACCCAGTCGTGTATTCACTACCCCTAGTCGTGCATTCACTACCCCAGTCGTGCATTCACTACCCCAGTCGTGCATTCACTACCCTAGTCGTGCATTCACTACCCCAGTCGTGCATTCACTACCCCAGTCGTGCATTCACTACCCCAGTCGTGCATTCACTACCCCAGTCGTGCATTCACTACCCTAGTCGTGCATTCACTACCCCAGTCGTGCATTCACTACCCCAGTCGTGCATTCACTACCCCAGTCGTGCATTCACTACCCTAGTCGTGCATTCACTACCCCAGTCGTGCATTCACTACCCTAGTCGTGCATTCACTACCCCAGTCGTGCATTCACTACCCCAGTCGTGCATTCACCACCCCAGTCGTGCATTCACTACCCCAGTCGTGCATTCACTACCCTAGTCGTGCATTCATTACCCCAGTCGTGCATTCACTACCCTAGTCGTGCATTCACTACCCCAGTCGTGCATTCACTACTTGGAGAGCTCCTGATCATGCTGCTAATGTGTGTTGTGTTTGCTTAATGGCATGTAGCTAAACATCACCAGACCTCAGTTCTTCAGTTCAGTGATCGAACAACTTCAATCTGTAGACGTCAACCACACCACCCCTTGTTTGCCATTCAATCAACACATATATGGGCCTAATTCCTTGATCTCGAACCAGTAGTCATGTGTTTGAGGTGGGCATTGTTAAAAGTTGGTGACTGCTCCTTGGCCAATCAAGTCTAACATGAGCAAAGGTAATCTTCATGGGAGTCAAGGCAACCGGTATAACATTGACAACATCACCCATTAAAGTCCCAATTGATCTATAAAATTATGGGGCTAGCACCATATATCCAATACACCTCACAGCATGGGAAGGGTCCTTTACTTCAATTGATCTTGGTCCCAACTTTGTCTTGTTTGTTTTCATTGCAATATCTGTATGATTACTGCTGTATGCCAGGAGAGTTGTCTTCTCCCAAGGTGAGGAATGAAGTCCTTGCTCAAGAAGTTGGCTTGTAGAGTACAGTAAAAGTGTAGGGTAGGCCTATATTTTTAATGACTGCAGTTTTTGAAAATATTGCCGTTTCAAGTTTTGTATTTACCTACTGTGGAGCTCATGCAACATAATAGGTAAATACAAAACTTGGAAGGGCAATATTTTCAAAAACTGCACAGTCATTAAAAATAGCCCTGTATATCACCACGCCTTTAGACGTAGCGGGCATTCCGTGCTAGACCCATATTTTATAGACCAATCGGCATTCGGTGTGTGATGAAGTCAGTTTCATGCCGACCGCCTTTACTTTCCTAGACATTCTTGGTTCCCGTTTTAGGCTCCGTTGTCCTGGGAGCCGAGGTCAGTTTTGTAAAATCTTCATTAGCCCAGCTGGGGATCGAACCCCTGACCTCCTGTATGGCAGGGGAGTGTTTGACCACTAAGCTACAAAGGCTCATGTAGTGTACAGGGAAGGACAGTTTCTTTAAAGCCCCTAGCCTTATCAATGATCAAACACACATTCCATGATGTGTGAAGTAGAAAACGTAACCTCTTGTTCACCCCATCCTCTGACCTTATTGACATCTGTTAGTTTAGAACTCCTGTATTGTACTCCTATGTTGATATTATAAGTTACAATTTATACTCTCTCTCTCTCTCTCTCTCTCTCTCTCTCTCTCTCTCTCTGTGCGTGCGTGCGTGCGCGCGTGTGTGTGTGTGCGTGCGCGCGCGCTAGCAGTGGACAGTACCCTGATTGTCAACTCCATTTATGATATATAAGGTAATACTTGTCTTAACATCTTCATTCCCATCCAACGATTCATGGTCTGGAAAGTCTACTTTTACAAAATGAGAAGAGTAAAGTCGAGTCAAGAACCGACATCACAGCACTCTGGACATTCCCATACATGTCCCGTCCTCATCTGCAACAACCAGTGAAGAGTCCCAAAACTAATGGTACCAGCAGCAGTCTGATGATGTGTGGTGTCTGGCTTGTCGTCCGAGTACTATAATACACTGCCAGATTCTCTGGTCACTGCTGCAACACCGTTCTCCACTGAGTCGTGATGATCTGTCTGTTCTTCTGCACTATACACACGATTACAAAATAAGAAGATGCTGGTGCATTCCTCCTGATCCTGGAGTAGTGGATGAGACAAGGGTAAAAACAACTAGAAAGACCTATGCATATGTTACAAATCCCCCCAATTGAAAATTCAACAGAGTATGCTGAATAGGCCACAGAGTTTGGCATTATCCAGCCATAGAGTTAGACCTTTCTGAGCTGTACTTGCCGCAGTCTTACATACAGTGTGTGCTCTGCAGTTTGAGGTACACGTCGGAGTGTACACATTGTTGTAAAACGTAATAAGAAATATCGAAACTAAAAACTGTCAGGGGCAGGAGGAGTTAACTCCCAGAAGATTTTGCACAGATACTTGATGGGTGAGGTGGGCATAGTGTTGAGTTTACCCAGCTGTGTGTATAGTGTTGGGTTTACACAGCTGTGTGTATAGTGTTGGGTTTACACAGATGTGTGCATAGTGTTGGGTTTATACAGCTGTGTGTATAGTGTTGGGTTTACACACATGAATGCATAGTGTTGGGTTTATACAGCTGTATGTATAGTGTTGGGTTTACACAGCTGTGTGCATAGTGTTAGGTTATACAGCTGTGTGTATAGTTCTGGGTTTAAACTGTTGTGTGTATAGTGCTGGATTTATACTGTTGTGTGTAGTGTTGGATTTATACTGCTGGGTTTGTACTGTTGTGTGTATAGTGTTGGGTTTACACAGCTATGTGTATAGTGCTGGATTTATACTTTTGTATGTATAATATTACATAATTTACGCCGCTGGGTTTATACTGCTGGTTGTATGGGTTAAATTTATAATGCCTGATTTGCACTGCTGGTTTATATTGCTGCTTCTATTTGTTAGATTTATAATGCTGGGTTTATGGTGTTAGATTTATATAGCTGAGTTTGTGGTGATGAATTTAAAATGCTGAATCTATAGTGCTAAGATTATAATGCTAGTTTTATTTGTTATTGTTGTACTGCTTGATAAATGTCACATTGCTTAATAAAATCACTTATTTAAGAGTGAACACTCACATTAGTTTCATTTTCCTGGTTTGCATGGAGGCGTCATAGCACTAGGAAATGTGTGGAAGTCAAAAGTAATTAAACAAAATAGCAAACTTAGAATGTTTCACGGGAAGGTAACGCAGTCAACAAACGCCCGCAGAAGTCGGATGTGTCGGCCGAAAGGCACAAGTATCACAGCTCTGCTGTAAACTGGCACAACGCAATCACGTCCGAAAAAAAACCTCTCCGGATAAATGCAGAAGAAGAAGAAGAATGTTAAAATCTAATGTCAAATGATTACTGCTGTATGGGCCAGAAACAATGGAGAACGACCAGAACAATTACTGATAAACTACAAACATTATCATGTGCCTGTGCAGATTACCACTAAAACGGTGCTACAAACTCACTAATGCAGTGTTTAGGAGGGAAATAGACAGATTCCAACACATCGAGATGAGAGGACATAAAGCCGGCGCTGGATAGGACACACACTGAGAAATACTGAGAAAAACATAACTAGAAAGTTCTTTTTCTGGAACCTACAGGGAAAATGGAATAGCAGTAGACCAACAACGCACAAAGATTATTTTAGAGATTGGTGAATAATTTGTGGAGGCCATGGAGAAGCTGCAGGAGGTAGGAAAGATTTTTAATGGCTTGGTGTGAGTGAGTTGATCTGTGCTGCAGGAGATAGGAAAGGTTGGATGGCTTAGCGTGAGTTAGGTTATCTGTGCTGCAGGAGATAGGACAGGTTGGATGGCTTGGCGTGAGTTAGTTGATCTGTGCTGCAGGAGATAGGAAAGGTAGGATGGCTTGGCGTGAGTTAGTTGATCTGTGCTGCAGGAGATAGGAAAGGTTGGATGGCTTGGCGTGAGTTAGTTGCTGCAGGAGATAGGAAAGGTAGGATGGCTTGGCGTGAGTTAGTTGATCTGTGCTGGAGGAGATAGGAAAGGTTGGATGGCTTGGCGTGAGTTAGTTGCTGCAGGAGATAGGAAAGGTAGGATGGCTTGGCGTGAGTTAGTTGATCTGTGCTGCAGGAGATAGGAAAGGTTGGATGGCTTGGCGTGAGTTAGTTGCTGCAGGAGATAGGAAAGGTTGGATGGCTTGGCGTGAGTTAGTTGCTGCAGGAGATAGGAAAGGTTGGATGGCTTGGCGTGAGTTAGTTGATCTGTGCTGCAGGAGATAGGAAAGGTTGGATGGCTTGGTGTGAGTTAGGTTATCTGTGCTGCAGGAGAAAGGAAAGGTTGGATGGCTTGGTGTGTGTTAGTTGATCTGTGCTGCAGGAGATAGGAAAGGTTGGATGGCTTAGCGTGAGTTAGTTGATCTGTGCTGCAGGAGATAGGAAAGGTTGGATGGCTTAGCGTGAGTTAGTTGATCTGTGCTGCAGGAGATAGGAAAGGTTGGATGGCTTGGCGTGAGTTAGTTGATCTGTGCTGCAGGAGATAGGAAAGGTTGGATGGCTTGGTGTGAGTTAATCGATCTGTGCTGCAGGAGATATGAAAGATTGGGTGGCTTGGTGTGAGTTAATCGATCTGTGCTGCAGGAGATATGAAAGATTGGGTGGCTTGGTGTGAGTTAGTTGATCTGTGCTGCAGGAGATAGGAAAGGTTGGATGGCTTGGTGTGAGTTAATCGATCTGTGCTGCAGGAGATATGAAAGATTGGGTGGCTTGGTGTTAGTTAACTGATCTGTGCTACAGGAGACAGGAAAGATTGGGTGGCTTGGTGTGAGTTAGTTGAGAGTCAATGCTGTAATGAACGGTAAAGGGCAGAAGGGAGTCTTATACGACTGCTTTTTATTTTTTAAAGCGACTAGAGAATTCTGGAGTGGTGATGACTTTGTTCATGCCGGTAGTCAGGCAACACATCGTTCCCCAACGTTTTCGTGAATTAAGTGGTTCGTTCAAGACTAGGATGCTCATTGTCTGCCATAATCTTGAGAAATCGCTCTAGCTCTCTTGCAATCTTGTGGGGTGCAAAGTTTGTAGTCCCCACAGGCTTTATCACAACGGAGACCATGCTCAACCCTCTCTTCATTATATAAATACACGCAGGTTTTGTTTGGCGCGCATAGAAGTAAGGGGAAGAATTACAGACCAGAGAACACACTAGACAATATAAACATTGAAAGCTATAGTCACTACACCCGGATTCCAACCTATCACACCTAACTGCCGTCATCGCCAAGGGGTGTCTAGTTGGTCATGTCTCATGTGTCGAAGTGCACTTGTTCCTGCAGCGAGACGCTGTCGTCATCGTGCATCATTTGTGCGGTTCGTTGTTTTTCTTCTAATATTTATGATTTTTCGTTTTTGTTGTTCCGAAGATAAAGACTTCGGTGGAAACGTTCATCAGCATTTTTGTGTGTTTTTCCACTCCTCGAGCTTTCCAGTCTAAACTAGTCGATTCTGGAAAGATTTTGAGACCCGTTCAACTTGTCTGTCTAACGATTCGTTATAGTTGGGGACTTTATGTTGTTTCTTTTCAACTTGTGCTTTCGAATATATTGTTACTTGTTTCGGTTCCTGTGGTTAAACTCAGTCTCCGTCATATTATGTGTTCTTTATTCGGACCCCAGTAAGCCTGCCCAGAATGTCCAAGTAGAGGTAAAGAGAGGTCTAGGTCACTTGAAACCCCACCCATGACACACCCGCCCCTCGGCACTGGGACGCGGAGGGGGATTTTAACTAGCAGAAAGAGAGCCTAAGTTACAGAACCTAGTGAAACAAGTAAAAAGGCGTAGTGCTGAATTTTACTTAGATATTAAAATCCAAACAACGAAAATATGATAACTAGCAGTGGAAAAGAGAGGCCATAAATGAACATCACAGTAAACGGGAAGATATTAGAACAAGTACAAGTTTCTCTTATCTTGGCTAGCTTAGACATGTAATAAGTAGTAATAACAGATGTGGCAGAAGTGAAGCAGAAATCAAAATGAGATTAGGAATGGAAAAGTATTTTCAACAACATGAAATCAGTATTAACATCTAGAGAGATTAACAACGCATTAAACTGAAAATTGTCAAATGTTACGTAAATTCAACATTACTATATGACACATAAGCTTGGACAATGAACTAGCAATTTCGAATAGAGGCCCTGAAAATGTGGATATACAGAAGAATATGCCGGACTTCATGGAAACAAAAACTATCAAATACAGAGGTTCTAGAGAAGCTGGGAATGAAAAGAGAGTTGCTGAAAGTACCGAGGCAAGTGAAATATTTCGGCCACGTTAAAAGATAAAACACTCTGATAAAAACCATACTGGAGGGTAAGGCCGAAGGCAAGAGGTAGACAACAAGTGGGAAGATAATATCAACAGATGGATGGACAACTGTCTAATAGAATGTACAATAAAGGCGAGAGACAGACCGTGTTGGAGATATATTGCAGCCAACCTTCATTGTGGAG
This sequence comes from Cepaea nemoralis, assembly GCA_014155875.1. Classification (NCBI taxonomy): domain Eukaryota; kingdom Metazoa; phylum Mollusca; class Gastropoda; order Stylommatophora; family Helicidae; genus Cepaea; species Cepaea nemoralis. The sequence goes on along the minus strand of JACEFZ010017448.1, from coordinate 235,850 downwards.
ACGGCACCTAATTGATTGAGAGACTGTAGGAAGTGTCAGTGATAGCGTGAGAATGAGAGACATATGGGAGCGCTGATGGATGGAACCCTTGATTCTCCCCAGATGCCTTCAGTCAAGGACTACCCCGAGGTCACTGTTTACCATTATTTACCTGCACAGGTGGGACCCATTTGTGTCCTCGACATTTGGAGTTTACAGAGTTAGGAAACTTTCTTCTCCATTGTCTGTACTCTCACTCATTCCAACTCTTCCCTCCTCACGAGTTTATTCACTACTCTCTTCGAGTAATCATCTCGTGTCCTCATTACTGCTTCACTGCCTTCTCTTTCTTTTCCTCTTATCATCTCTCTTATCATCATCATCATCATCATCATCATCATCATCATCATCATCATCATCATCATCATCATCATCATCATCATCATCATCGCTGTCTGTCTGTCTGTCTGTCTGTCTGTCTGTCTGTCTGTCTGTCTGTCTGTCTGTCTGTCTGTCTGTCTGTCTGTTGTTCTTTCTGTGTTTTTCTTCGCCCTCTTATTCTATTTCTCACTTCTACTCCTTCTCTCATCGGTACCCTCCCAACATGTTCCACTCTTTCTCCACCATTTCCGGCGTTAATCTCTTGTTTTCCCTCTACCCACATGTTTCCCCTCTTCCGCCTGTCTTCACCTCTCCCTCGTCTACACCTCTCCACTCACTCCCGTACATGTGTTCTCTCCTCATCTCCCTCTGCACATTCATCCCTGCATCCTGTCTCCCACCTGTTTGCTCTCCGCTCCCTCACCCTAGTATTTCTCCTATCTCCACCCTCTCCACGTCTGCATCTCCACATCCCACACGTCAGCGTCTACCGATGTGCCATACTTCTTCATCTATCCATTTCCCATACATCTGCATCTCTGCAGCCGCTACCACGTCTGGATCTCTCAATTTCCCACACGTCTGCCTCTCCATTTCCCACAAGTCTGCATCTATCCATTTACCACACGTCTGCAACTCCATTTCCCACACGCCTGCATCTCTCAGTTTCCCATACATCTGCATCTCTGCAGCCGCTACCACGTCTGGATCTCTCAATTTCCCACACGTATGCCTCTCCATTTCCCACACGTCTGCCTCTCCATTTGCCAAACGTCAGCATCTATCCATTTACCACACGTCTGCAACTCTCCAGCCTCTATCACGTGTATACCCTTTCATCCTCTTGCACGTTTGCATCTGACCATTTCCCAAATTTGTGCACCTTCCCACTCCTCCCCTTCTCTCTCTCTCTCTCTCTCTCTCTCTCTCTCTCTCTCTCTCTCTCTCTCTCTCTCTCTCCTCCCCCCTACAAGGAGACGTGATACTGACATCACTCTTCGACTGCCGATTGGTCTATACAAACATGGTTCAGGCATCATATGCCCGGTAGACCTAAAGCGTTTAAGAGGGACCTTTACTTTACTTATACTTAATGCAGTGGCCGTTACAGATGAGGGCGGAGAACGTATCGAAATGCCCCGAGTGCTGTGATGTCGGTTTTTGCCTCCACTCAACCGCATTACTTATACTTGATGCGGCGGGAGGTAGCTCAGTGGTAGTGTGATATCACAATCGCCGATGGTAAGTTAGAGGATTTGGGGGAGGGGGGAGGCAGACCCACGCTTATCATCATGCTGTTCTTGAGCATGCAAATCAGGATACTGTGTGTGTGTGTGTGTGTGCATGTGTGTGTGTGTGTGTGTGATTGTGTGTGTGTGTCTGAGAAAATGAGAGAGGAAGAGAAACAAGATGCCTGTAATGTATCTTTACATCTTGAGATAAAATAATGTGTAAATAAAAATAGACAACATCGTTATCATAGACAAAGCGACAGTTCATATATATATATATATATATGAGTAGGCCAATATTCTCTGGCAGCATTTCAAACTAATAATTTTACATAAATAACACACACACATACATACGTAACCTACAATATAATGTTGATATCATGTGTTGTTCTGATATGCACACATTAGAACTATCAGTTGTTGAGGAACCCTTGAGGCCACTAAGACATCACATAAATGAGCACACACTTTTGATTGGCGCACGTAGTAAGAGAAGACAACATAAAGTTTGAAAGCTACTGGATCCCGGTTTGGTAACTATAGCTTTAAACTTGTCTAGTGTTTTTTCTAATGTCTAGTTCTTTCTTCTCTCGGTCAAGAACCGGCATCATTGCACTCGGGTCATTCCCATACGCGCTAGGTCTTCATATTCAACAGCCAGCGAAGAGTTCTAATACTAATGCTACCCTTTGCAATCTGATTATATGAGTGACGACTGTCTATCAGATCCTCTGACCACCCCTTGCTGTCGCGTTCTTTCTAGACCATGATGTATATCTGTTCTTCTGCATTATTTACGTGCTCCCAGAGGGCCTTCACCACATCTGCCTTATCATACACGTCTAACCTACTAATGGAGGAGTCTTGCGCACAAACGGATAATTTCAAATACAATTAAGATATTCTTGAATCCACCCATTTAATCAATCAATCAATCAATCACCCAATTAATGACTCATTCAGTAAATTATTTTATCAACCAACCAACCACTCAATTAATTTAAAAAAAAATAGAAAATAAATGATACTCGAAGTATCAAGTGCTTGTGAAAACATGCCATTGCTAACGCCACCCGTCACGGCACTAGATAACCAACCCTATCTGTAACTAATCCAGGCACTAGACACTTGCCAAACGATATGTGACCCCGCGTTTATTTATCCTTGTCGGGGACTTGCCGGGTCAAAGAATGCTTTTATTAAGAGTACCCCTTGACTGATCACTTTATGAAATCCAAATGACCCTGATCACGGAATAGCTATAGAGATTACTCCAATGAAAGCTGTTATCGCCGACTGCACTAAACGACCTCTGAGAACGCACGGGTAGCAACTTTAAACGTCATCTTTAGTAGGGTGAACTTAATACATTGCATTAATTACGGGTGTCAGTTGGAGCTATATTTCACATTTCATGCATGCGAGATGAAATGCTTGAGAAACGATGGCAGTTTCACTTGAGGAGACAGAAATGATGACATGAGAAATATCTTAGGTACCACTCCCTGCATTCAATTTTGTGGATAGTTCATAAATAAACACAAATGTATTGTTTGGTCCGCATAGAAGTGGAAGAAAGAATTAGGGATTAGAGGACGCACTAGACAACATAACAATTGAACGCTATAGTTACCCACCGGGATTCAAACCCGCCATCTCCAAATGACGACAGCGCCTCGCTCTAATCCCTACTTCTTTCTTCTACCTACAACCACCACCACCATCATGTCAGCATCATCCTCTTCATATCCCCAC